>JACMZG010000002.1:36324093-36455205 GCA_018340805.1 Microvelia longipes | reverse complement strand
TTTTGAAACAACACACTTCAGATAGGACTTATGAGCTTGAGCTAAATAGGATGGATAAATAAATACATCTTTACTTTCGACAGTATATGTACAGTACATAACATACAAAGCTTAGACAGGATGAATACAGTTCACCGTTCACACTTTTCTAAATAAGAAAAAAATCATGAAGAACGTATCCATACATATAACACACAGACAAGATTTTTTTTGTTTTTGGGTTCAGTAGGTGCTGCAAGGAGGACATTGATAACAAAATGGGGGTTGTTTTTTTTCTTTTACAAAGCTCTTCTTTTTTAACAAAAAGTAGGAGGCGAATACAAAATTAAAAATTAACGTTATAACTTGTGACATAACTTCTGATACATTGTATATTTATTCTTCATAAACAATTATTAAAACTTTTTCCTGTATACCATATATGAAGCCTTGTTAAACAATTTTAAAGCTCTCTTTTTTTACTTTCTTCTATACTAGATAACCAGAGGCGATCAACACTCAGATGAACCCTTTTATTGAGTACTAATATTGAGATTAACAAAGAATTTTCAATGAAAAAAGCCTTCTTCCTTCTTTTTACCTAGAATGGAAAAGACCATATATTGAAAAACGGGATTTGATATATGCCTTCTTTCCTGTAATCTTTTCCTGAGAATTATACTGTATAATATGGATATGCAGCACTTAACTTATTTTGTAATCTTGACATGGGTTTTTTTGTGAACAATTATATAATGCTGTCATTAGTCTGATACATACCAAATATTGTATAGGATTTAATTTTTTCCCCAATTTTAGTTTCTCAAAATTTATAAAAGTTTATAACGGGATTTATGGTTTATTGTTAATATCTTTTTTACATACTATGTCGATGTGTTTCTAAATCTGAGTAAAACTTAGAATAAACAAATTGTACTAATCTTAAGATGTTTTAAGCATGATAAATAAGGGTGGACTTCCGGTTTCGTTTTTTTGGTGACACAATACTTTTCCCATAGACTATTGGTAGAGGTGGAGGGAAAGTAAAAATTAATATTCACTAGTGATAACACAGAAGCCGCTTATTTGTAATTAACTAGGGTATACCATGTCTCCAACTGTATAGATATCAGTATGCAGCGAATCCGAAACTTACTTATTTTGTTTCAGTTATAACTAACTAGCACTCTCATTGCTCCTAATGTTATATAGTTAAGTACACTAAAAGTTATAGTTAAAGGGTATAAAAAATCCAACTACATATGTCTAGTTAGTCTACAGAAAAAGCTATTTGTAACTAACTATAGTTCTCACCATTTGTATCACTGTAATAGTTAAAAAACATAACACTTAAAACTTAACTACTTCATTCTGTTATTACACTGAAAACTTTCACCCCATAACTGGTTGAACGTAGCGCTCAACAAACAAATAGTTGAGGATGAAAAAAAATTCTTTACTAATTCTTTAGTGGCGCGCTACTAATTTTTATTTAATCAATATTTTGACGTTTGATCTAACTATAGTTTAGTTGACACAACTAAATATCTTTTTCCTAAATTCTTTAGTTAGGATGACTAAAACGTGTTCTTCTTAAATTAACTAAATTCTAGATGGCGCAATAAATTCTGTTTCACACCAAGCAAATATTGCCCTTAACTCATAATAGTTGGGCAGAAAAAGTCTTTTCTCTCAGTGTACGTTTATATATATAAAACAATTTTTTTATGGATACATTTAACCAAGATGTTAGAAATTTATAGCGTGATGAATCATCAATAGAAATTCGATGTAAACAAACCGAGGTATACCTGACTTTTTTTATGAATGGCGTGTGACGTCATTGTCAGGAATCGGTATAGGCTCAACATGTGAAAAAATTGGACTATTATTCCTGCAATTGACGTCAACCGGACTAAAACCTAACATGTCAGACAAATTATTTCATTCATAAAAACCCTCCAATCACCTTATAAATTCTATCAGCTTGACATTAACCATCAATAATGACAGTAAAAATTTCAATAGTTCATAAAACGCTAAAAAATCGATTGCAACTTATCATGCACTTTGTCATGACAGTTGCATCAAAAAATTTGATGCAACTTGTCATGCATCAGTTCCATTTTTATCAAATGACTTGTATATGTAATACTTGTATATTAAATTACTATATATTAAGATATGGACCAATGTTCTAATGTTTCTTCTGTGTAAATTAATGAAAAATAAAGACCTTTATATTATTATTATTATTATACGTTTTTTAATTTTAAATTAATTGATTTTGAATTAAGTGATTTTAAATTTTAAATCAAAAGATAACCATTTATTAAAGAAGAATAAAAGTTTCGTTTAATACATCAAGTATATCTACGATTATTGTTGGATCATAAAAGATAAGCAGCATTGAGCGAGGTTGACTGCTGGAATGAGGAAGTGCGTTCGTTTCCTGTATGAGGAAACACGAGCGTGAATTTTATGATTGTTATATTTTAAAAACGAGCAAAGCGAGTCCAAAGTAGAGGGGATGCCAAGAGAATCCGATATGGTGAGAAATTGTTCCGAGGTACCCCGTAACCATTTTTTAATAAATTTTCTGTTCAAGAACATTTTAATATAAAAAAAAAAAAAAATTATTCTAGAGTTCTTACCCTAAAATGTTTTTTTTCTTATTTTTTCCTTCGTTTGTTTTCTCGTTTTTTTCCTTATTACTTTTACTTTTATAGTTAATAGAAGAAGAAGTAAATATAAATGTTATATAGTAACTATAAAATGTTTTATAGTAAATAAAAACATTTATTTACTTAAAAAATATTTTCAAATTTTATTCGTATATAATGAAAAATAATAAAATAATGATAATCACAAAATAACAACAAATAATAATATATAACACGTTTAATAAAAACAATAAATAAGTAATATTTCTTCAATAACCAGTTTTAAATGAGTGGGAGGGTGAAATTATATTTTGTTTTCAATTTTTCCTTTCATTTATAAAATAAAATAAATACAAAATTGAAATTATTAATGAAGTCATAACATGATGTAATTTATTCTCAATAAAATTCTTGATCATATATGAGTAAAAATGTAGTTTAAATTATTTCATAAGGTCAACATTAATATATGAAAAAATAAATTTGAAAATAATTCAAGACTATTACTATTTTAGATTATAATCCTAAGCAGCTGAAAATTCAACCACGCCCTAAGCAAGGAATACTAAAAAATACGACTAAATTTAACAATACCTGGAGTATAGTTAAATGATGTCTGAAAATTCAACCACGCCCTAAGCCCAGGAATACTAAAAAATACGACTAATTTAACGAATTACCTGGAGTATAGTTAAATGCATGTCAATAAGATCAATGTATTCGTATAGAGTTGACTCAGTATAATTAGAGTAAATAAAGTCAATGAAACCTAGCTGTTCACTGTAGATGAACAGAAAAGATACAATTTTAATTTCAATAAAGATCAATGTTATTCGTTTAGATGACTCAGTATATTTAGAGTAAATAAAGTCAATGAAACCTAGCGGGTTCACTGTAATGAACAGAAAGAGATACAAATTTTAATTTCAAGAAAGATCAATTTATTCGTTAAAGTGAATTCAGTATAATGTAGAGTAAAGAAAGTAAATGAAACCCTAGCTGTTCACTTGGAGAGAAAGAAACGATACAATTTTAACGTCAATAAAGATCAATTTTATTCCTATAGATGACTCAGTAATATTAGAGTAAATAAAGTCAACGAACCCTTACTCTTCACTGTAGATGAACAGAAACGATACAATATTAACGTCAAGAAAGATCAATGTTATTCGTTGTTGACTCAGTATATTTAGAGTAAATAAAATCAACGAAACCTTACTGTTCACTGTAGATGAACCAAAACGATAAAATTTTAACGTCAATAAAGATCAATGTTATTTGTAGATCACTTACACGTTTATATGACGTTTTTTTCTATGCAGAGAAAGGTTAAGATAATACAATTTCAAAAGTTAAAAGTTTATAATGTCAATAAAGAGAAACGTTCATTGTAGATGACATACAAATTAATATATGTATTATAAGGGGCATTAAAGAGAAACTTCTTGTAGATGACATACAAATTAATTTGTAAAAAATTATAAGGGCAATAAGCGTTCATTGTAAATGACAACGTTAAACAATAAAAGAGAAACGTTAATTGTAGATGAAGTAAACCTCAATATGTTATTGATAATGCCAATAAATAGAAACGTTCATATTAGATGGTATAAACGTTAATGTCTTAATCCTTATAATGCCAATATAGATAAACGTTAATAGTAGAAGACAAAAACGTAAAGACATTAAAAGTTTATTATGCTACTAAAGAATTGCTTATTCTTAATAAATTATTTATTTTATTTTAATTACTTCATTGATTATTGTTTACACTAATGCAAAAGAAAAATAATTTATAAAAATGTATTTGGACTACAAAACCTATTGGATAAGAGTGGTTGATTATAATGTGAAAGTTGGAATGATTTTAATGAACCAATTCTTTGTTTTACACTTCACTGTGAGAGAGAGTTTTTCTTGGCGCAGTAATAACACTCATTTATTAATTAACCATAATCAAAAACAAAATCACTTTTTTACTGACGCACCAAAAGTAATTGCTTAATGTTAACAAATGAAAAATAATTAATAAAATTCACTATAAAAGCAATCTAGGTATTGAAGAAAATATTTAATTCATCGGTTTCAAAATAATCCTGGTTTCAAGTTAAACTATCAATCAAACTCATTTCAAAGCATCTTGATATTTCAAACGTCAAATTTTAGACAAAATTATGTCTTGTTGTCTCACTCAATCTCTACTTTGTATCTACAAAGTCCTTTCTTGTGGTTAACCCTCCGGATTTTTCTTCTATTGACAAATATTTCATGTCAAAGTAGGAAGTTAGCAGCTAAATTAACTAGAGTTAACTATGTAAACTTAACTTAGCTATATAACACTTAATAAAATAGTGATAAGTTTCATGATGGTCAAAATGTCTATTTCATTGAAGAATCAGCTACCGTCGAATTATATCTATAGTTTGATTAACTTAGATACAACTTTATAAGTTGGGATTTAGATAATAGTAGTTGCTCTGCTTGCTGACTGTGGCATTAATCTAAAACCGATATAGGGATATTCATATCCAACAGAAAGTATCGACGGTAGCTAATACTTCAATTGCTTCTTCAACTTGCGATAAATGTAACCTCTTAAATTATAACATAATTGTTATTATTATTTGATTGTTAAAGTAATTTGTTTATCTAAGTTTATTCAATTTTGTTTACATTTTTATTCAAAAATGTAAACAAAATAACTTGGTTTAAAATAACCAATATGTCAGCTATCAATAAATAAAAATTAGCTACCAGTTATACCAATTAGCTATATTTAGTTAACAGTTAAATAAAAAAAACAACATACCTAAAGGAGGTGGTGGTGGTCGCCGCCTCTGCCTAGGAGGAGCAGACGCAGGCCTAAATCCAGGAGCACGATATCTAGCTGATTTCACACTTGCTACACTATGCGCTTTGTAAATCTGAGCAGATATAGGAGAAGTAGGTAATCTAGGTAACGAATTAGTAGTAGGGCAAGCTAAATCACCACCCATACTATCAAGACTTCGAACTCTATCCAACTCTTCACAAACCACTAAATCACCCGCGGAACGTCTACCGGTTAAACGCGTGCGAGAATCAGCGAGCAAAGCGGATTCGAAACTTCCCCTCCAGCTGAACCTTTCGTTGTCACTAGCTTCCTGCCTCGATTCTTCCATCAGAGGATCGTGAGATTTAGATCTCGGTAATGCTGACCAGTCTTCTTCCTCTTCCTCTTCTTCAGAAGTAGTTGATAATTTTGACCCTAATCTCCTATGATATCTAGGACTGGACCCTTCACCACCTGACACTTCATGCATTAGTGCCACCAGTCTACTACCAATATGTTGCATAACTTTTTCCATTAAAGGCGGAGAACTCTGTTGAGTAGACATTTTCATAGGAGGTTCAATTTTATTAAAGGAAGACATTAATTTTTGATAAACCCTTGCCGAATCTTGTGGAGTAACAGGTTCATCGTTAGATTTTTCAAAGTTACTTATAATCTGTCTGCAGCTAGCAGAAATTTCTTGTTGCAACGCTGATTTCCGAATACCTGTGTCTAAATCAGAGCTGGTGTAATCAGAAGAATCGTAAGAATCACTCCAAGTATCTTCACTACTCAAATATTCTACAATTTCTTTTACCTGTTCATCTTTGATTCCTGGAACACTTTTCATCAGTCTTGTCAGTTCAGATTCAAAATAAGCTAATTGGGGAGGTTTATTTCCACTTTTCTGGTCATTGTTAGTTTTAGATTGTGATGCAACCATACTTTTGATGAAAGCCCTCATTTTAGACATCATAAGGTTTGTTTCTTCATCAGAACTCCAATTATTAAAGCTATCTTTTCTGGAAAGAGCAGATGAAGGAGGGGGTTTTATGAAAGGAAGCGGTTTAGCAGCTGGCAAGTCCTCAGTCTTAGCATCATCACCAGGTGACTCCCGGGACTCTTTAAGCAAATCATCACAGCTCCCCATAAAACCACTGTCCCGGCTGGGTTGTTTTGACCTTGAGTTTTCACCTTCATTAGAACCTTCAGGTTGAGGTGATTTACTGCTTTCTCTTGCTTCCTCCATTTCGTCACTTCTTTCTAGAAGTTCTACAGATGGAGCAGAAGAAATCGATCTTTTCTTCTTTTTGGTTCTTTTAACAGTATCGAATTGCCCATCAACAAAAGACGACTGCTCATCTTGAGAATCAGAGCCCTCAGATTCACACGATCTTGACTGAAGTTCACCTGGTAATGATTCTGCCTCGGCTAAATTATCTAAAGAGGCGGATGATTGTCTAGCCGAGCCTCTGCCTCTAACTAATCTTTTACGCCTCTGGCCAGGACTTGGCTTACCCTCGCTGTCACTACCAACACTACCATCTGAATCTCTACGACTAAATCCCATAAAGTCTGAAAGAAAATATTTTTCCAACCTAGAGGATGCTAGGTCAGCAGCGTTATCATCGTCCTCATTATCATCCGCTGTTTCACTGTAAATAGAACTGGTTTCAGACACGGTATCAGCTTCTTGCTGTGATACACCTTGACCGATGCCATAAAAGAAATACTTCTCCAGTTCAGTTGGTCTATGATCAGGTTCAACTTCGCTTTCTTCACAACTTTCCTCTACAATAGTGTGTAAAGTAAAATCTATGGCTGAGCGATGATAACCTCTAAGTTCTTCTTCCCTATCCGATCTATGTTCTTCTTCATACTCCTCTTCAGTAGTAACAGCTTCTTCTCTATCCATGTCATCTCCATCTAAATCCTCTCTATCAATTTCATCCCGGTCTAGCTCTTCTACCCAAGAATCGTCATCAGCTAACCCTTCCTCCAATAGACAGACAGGTTTATCCTCAACGTCTTCGCCCATACTTTCGGTTCCGGAAAATTCTCCGAGACTTCTTGCTTCCACTTCTTCCGCGGCTTCTTCACATACTTTTTCCAAGTCTTCATAAACTTTTCTCTCCTCTTCGATAAATTGCGATATAACATTTAGCACTTCGCGGTCCGGAAATTCTATGTTAGTGATAGTAGTTTCAAACAGGTCTTTTTGTATTTGTACTTTAACAGATTCACTTTCTACGTTATCGCTTCGTTCGGTAAAACCGTTTTGGATGGGGGTAGGAGATTCCGCGGAGCCATCTGATTTAGAAAGAGAATCGGGTTTCACTGGTTCCGGATCACTATCTTCTCCGGAGCCTCCGTTCACAACGAACGTCGAAGTGAACCTTCGAGAAGACGATTCGTCGTCGGTCGATTCTGATGAAGACGTTAAAGAATCATGGGGATCCGGATCTGCCGGAGGAGAATAGGGAGGACGGTCCTCTGTTTCTTGACCCAGGGTCTTGTATAATTTAAGAACAGGTTCGGTCATACCATGGTTCCACGGAACGGGAACGAAAACAGGAACGGGCACCGGGAAGGGAACAGGTAAAAGTCTACCGTAAGGCACGGCTACAGGCCTAGCACTGAACGGTTGGGTTAGCGCTACAGCTCCCCCTCCAAGCGGCTTGGACTCGAAGTAATCCCACTCCAATAGCTGCTCGGATCCATCACTTTCAGAGTCACTAGATATGAACACAAGTCTTAGGTCTTCTCCCTCTTCTAGACTCATACTTCTCCTTAGACCTTCCGGGCTCACACCTATAACACATAACCATTCATCATTATTAGGTAAACCAAATAGTTCATAACAAAACATGGATATGGAAACAAAACAAAAAAGTCAACTATACTAGTAAAATTAATAAATAATCATAAATAGAAATTCATTGCATAATTTAATTAAAATATATTACTAATTATAAATAAATACACTGGGCGCTATGGTGATAAGAGACACACACACATACAGACAAACAACTTTTTTTTCAAAAAAAAAACACGCAGGCGGCCTTAAAAACGCCTGAAACACATAATTCCGTTTTACATCCCGGTTTCGGATTTTTTTCAAATACAATACTTTTCTTATATACCTACGGTATAAATAAGGAAAAGTAAAAATAATTAGTTATCGAATTAATTCCATAGATCACTTTTCGAAAACTATTAATGACTTAATTTCATGACTTGGTTAATGATTTATTATTATTACCTTGCGATAAAGTCCAAAATAGCTTATTTTGGCACCTAGCCAAAAGTATTTGAACTTTGAGCATATTTTTTTGTCATATATATATATATATATATATATATATATATATTATATATATATATATATATATATATATATATAAATACACGTATTTTTTCGTGATCAGAGACTTCTGAAACGGATTTTGGATACACTCCTGGGCGGCCCCTCACCTCATGAGCAATTTCAATAGCGATTTTTTTTCAAAGAAAAATCGCTAAAATAAATAAATAAATAAATATTTTATTTCTCCAATAATAATTACAAATTATTTTTTTTAACATGTGTTACAACATTGTATTTTTGGAGACCCCTAAAAGGCAAAGCCTTGAACCGGGGCTAAAGTTTAGTTTAACCTGTTTACATAGGTGAGTGTATTTATTTATTATAAATTATAAATCTATCAATTATGCAAAAATTCTGGCGCAGTGGTCCGCATGTCCGGCGAATTTCCTTTGGAATGCGTTATTCCGTGCTTAACAATCCATTTCTTGCTTAAGGATCTGGTTTATGCTTTATAACTTGAGCTGTTACTCGATTATCAAACAGCACTCGTAACTAATTGTTTCTGTATATTTCAAAGGAAATGCGCTAAAACCTTCAAAGAAACCAACTAAGCATTAAACTAGTGCAAATAATGGTCTGCAATGCCATTTTTAAAGGCATAGTTTATAAAACTAACAGGATAATTATGCGCATTTCCTTCATTTTCCTACTCGCATTTCCTAACAGAATATATATATATAAATATACATATTTATTTATATTATATATTTATATTTATATATATATATATATATATATATATATATATATATATATATAATATATATATATATATATATATATATTTATATATTTTATATATATATATATATATATATATATATATATATATATATATATATATATATATATAATATATATATAATTCCCGTTCATGACTCCAACTTAAAAAGCACATTTTTCTTTAAAAAATCTCTACCCCCTCCCCACTACTTGAGCCTTATTTCATAAGCTCAATTTTCCCATAGGAAATTCGCTAAATGGCTATCAGGTTAAAAATTGGTCAACTAACACAATGTTTTTCGTTTTCCCTAAATTGCTGTTTGACTTAGAGAGTTAAAATTTTCAATAGGTCCTATAAAAGGACACTCTTGAAACAGATTTTTAATATTATGCTAAGAAACGCTTTTTTAGTCTTCTTAAAAAACAATAAGGGGTTTAATATTACGTAAACCAAAGTTTGTGGAATTTCGACAAAATTGTGGTCGCAGTTTGGATAATAAAATTGGTTTTTCGCGTGAAAAAATAAGGCTGTGTAGTGACACAAGCTCAATGGGTAATTATTAAGAAGTAAAAACATGATAAGGCATAAAACTTGATGGCCCAATAATTTAAAAAATTAAAATCTATTAATCGAAAAAAATGTACACTTAGTGTTGAGGTGTTCTTTGCTCTTATAGAGGCAGTAATTAATTCTTTTTACAAATTCTAGTTGTAGGGTAGATGAAGGTTAAGTCTCGGGGGCAAGTTGTCACAGATACGTTTTTTAGCTAAAGAGAGGTTAAGAAATATCCGGGAGGAAATTTCATCAAAATCATAAATACCTATGTCACAGGCCCGCATCCAGTCGAAATTTGCAGGAGACAGGGGCGAAATCAATTGCAGATCTTCCACTAAAAATAACTTCGATATTGGGGCGAATTTTTTTAAGGGGGGTGATGCCCCTCTTAGCCCCTCCCTGGCTACAGGCCTGCTAGCCAACACTATTTAGTTTGCACAGGCTCCATCAAATCTACGCCTAACCAGAATAAACCTTTTATAGAAAATTCCGTTTTGTGTTTTCTATTTTTTCTAAAATGGAATTTTAAAAAGTATCTTTATTATTTTAAGAGGAAAAGGAGAAGTTTACAATAGCCTAATTATTATGAACCCTAAAATTAATTTATAAGCTTCTGGTTTTTGTGATTTTACTTGAAAACAAATATGGCAGGTTGGGGCTATGTGACACAATAGAGCCAGCGACCTCTTGGCGGCCTAGCACATTTCTTTAGCCTCTTCGCAACCACATGGTTGTTGTCTCGTTGTAGTTTTTCGTGTCGAATTGGTAGTAGTTATGTAAAGCATACTGCCTCGATATCAGCGAATTTTCAAATGTTTCAGTCGATACCGAGATTTGTTTACACGAAGTTATATATGTCAATCGACAAAATCGTCCGAAGTGGTACGGATGAGCGTAGCAAATCCAATATATTAAGGAAAAGTTCCGAGATACACTGCACCCGGTTTTGTTTCTTTTCATAGGTTACAAAACACTTAAGAGGTTATCCATCCTTCTTATTCCTCTTATAAACCCTTATTCTTCGAATATAGGAGAAACTTTTTAATGGTTATGCCAAACTGTCAATGATAAGCAACCCCTATAAAAAATATAAGTTACGTCTAACGACAAGGCAGTAAAAGTAAAGGTATAGTAACTATATACTTCCTGACTAGTAGAACTCCTTCTGTTGCGTGTTATGCATGGCCGAAATTACGTATGTGTATTGTGTTTTTAGCATGTATGATAAAAGGCAGGAGTATACCATACCGTTGAATGTTGTTTTAAATTTCAACTTATCTAATTAACCTTTTTATCTTTTCAATTTATTTATTAAATCTAAATATTGTCTGTTTATTGACAGCTACACATATTAAGCATTAAATTAGCATCAATTATATTAGCTCTAATACTTAGCTCTGAAATATTTAATGTAATAATAAATGTTGCATTTTATTGAAAAACACATATTTATGTTACAAGAGCTAACCTAAACTTTTGTTTTCTTATAAAGGTTAATTAATGACTGCACAGGTCATAGGTTTAATTAAATAAAAAATAAAAATTCATAGTAAAGTTGATTAAAGTCAAACAAATAATAATTTCATTATTTTGAAGTTTCACCATGACATAATGTGTAAAAGTTAACATTTACCAGGGGAATGATGATATTAACTTCTTCTATACATCTCCGTTCAAGAAATAATTAAGCACTCAAAAAAAAAGAATTGGTTAAAAACCGGTTTGGCTTATAAATGCTTTCCAAAATAGACAAGGTTTGTATTAAACCAAGGCTTTTAAGCAAGTATATGGTGGCTAAGCTAATTTGCCAAATAAAAGAAGATACTCCAAGAGCCAAGCCTAAAAAATGTAGGCCTCATTTTGTACTACTTCAAACCAAAATTTTCTGAGAATATACTTATGTTAAGTATATATGTACTTAAGTTATAAAGGAAAAGCATAGTCTGCCTACCCAGAGAAGGCAGAATGAAGGGCTGTGCCTAACATAGTTTGCCTACCCAGAGTAGGAGCCCTTCATGTGATTCCGCTCGCTCAAAATTTTAGGGCATTTCACAAATTCCAGTTTTCTCGCAAGAAGCGGTTCCCTGAAGGTCGTATGCAAACATGAAGAGAACGTTTTTTAAAGTTGATAAAATTTCCTATAAAACGAGTGTTTTTTCGTCAAAATCGGATATTTACAACTAAAGTTATGACATTTGTTAAATGGCCAAAAAAATACAATATTTTTTCAAAGAAATTCGCTGATTTTGCATAAACTAACCTTTCTTTGGTGTCTTTGAAAGCCATCCAACTTTGACGATTAAACACTCGTGTTAAAGAAAATTTTGTCTCCTTTTAAAAATGTTCTCTTCATGGATTGCACACGATCCACAAGGAACCACTTATTTCAAGAAAACTTAAATTTGTGCAATTTTATAAAATTTAGAGCATGCGCAACAATATGAAGGGCTCCACTTTGGATAGTGTCATGTTTATTTAGTTTATTTTATTTTATTGACAACACTGTTTTCTTATGTTTACATTTTGTTTTGACAGAAATATACTCAGTTGAATTTTGATTTCTAATTGATTTTCAATTTATAAAATTTACTTAAGTTTAATGTTATGTAACTATTGTAAATACATAATAGATAGGCAAATTATTTTTTTTTTCTTTATAATTTAAGGCATATTTCCAGAAAAAAATGGTTTCAAGTACCTGATTTTAAATTGAATGCGTGATTTAACATCCAGGATTAACCTCTTTGGCTCCCTCCCAATATTTTCCCACGCTGTAGACTGATTTTAGCCGTGTGTCGTATTAAAATGAAACGAAATATTGGTGGTAATTTTTGTGTTAAAATGTTTTGTGCAACTATCAGTGATAAATTTTCAAGTGCTTGTTGTACACCCTAATTTTCACGTGGAATTTGAGCAAATAGCAATTGTTTCATTAATACGTACTATTTTTTTTTTAATAAAGAATTAATCAATATATTATTTGTTGATGTGATCACAAGGCCTTATATCGCCTGAAATCCGATTCACTAGTCTCAACAGAGAGCTCATATAAAATATGTTCGTACTTAATTTAAACAAAATTATTTAAAACTAGCACTTGGCCCAGTGATGTTTTTTAAAAAAAGATAACGCAGATTAATAAAAGTATAACTGTTGACTTAAGTTCTAAGTAATAATTTCATAATTTGATCGAAAAATAAGTGGGTAACATTGGCTTTTCGGGTGCACCTAAAAAATTGTAGGTCCTGTAACATGTTTCAAACAAAGGACTCAATCAACAAATAATTAACAAAAAATAGGCATATCGTAAAATATTACAAATTATTTGTTTATCTAGAAAGGTTAGATAACCCAAGAAGGTTAATTAGGTTATTTCTGATCGCGCACGCATCTAACTTAAGCTTTACTCTACCTTCCCTAGATTACTCCAAAATGAAAAATTTGAGCAAAAAGAAGAATAGTGCTAAATTAACAAATACTTAATGAATAAAAGAAGAATTTTGATCGGGTCCTATGGTAATCCTATTATTAAAAAAACTTCACCTTTTCGTTTTTCCACCATTGGTATTGCCAACCTTACGACTATTTTTTCAACTTTTCCCAAATTTTTTTTATTTTTTTCCGTTTTCTTGGTATGCAATTTTTTTACATCATAACAAGCAACGATAGTGCAACCTAAACGAACACATAAAATGTTCTTATAACCTAAATAACAATAACCTCCGTTCCAAAAAGAAGTATGCAAGATTATTGCAGTGCTAGCAAGATGCAGAGGAAGCAAGACAAGCAGCTTCATTTTGAAAACTATTGTGTCAATCAGGAATTGTCATTATGCTAGCTGGGATCATGAAACGTTTTAAACAGAAGTAATTAATTTATTAATTGACCGCGACTAATTAATCAAAATGACCACAACTAGAGAGACAAATTAGAGGCAAATATTTGACAAAAATTGCTCACTCAAAAATCCTCCATAACTATTATAGTGGGCCATATCATGAATTGGTTATGAAGATTTAGGTCTTCCGGTGGTGACCGCGTCAATGTAGATGAATAATCCGACGTTTCGCTTCCGCTGTGGGAGGCATCTTCAGGGATGTAGGACATTATGGATAGAAACCACAATGCTCTACAAAACTGTTCAGTTTTGTAGGACATTATGGATAGAAACACAATGCTCTACAAAACTGAACAGTTTTGTAGAGCATTGTGTTTCTATCCATAATGTCCTACATCCCTGAAAATGCCCCCCACAGTGGAAGCGAAACGTCGGATTCTTCATCTACATTGACGCGGTCACCACCGGAAGACCTAAATCTTTATGACAATAACCGCGGAAGCCTACGCAGTTTATTATGAATTTGTTATTTAATCTATAGAATATACATACAGAAAAGAGTAGGGATATAATAGACTAAACCTACAATACATATTTGTAGTTAAGGGTTAGTCTAACATTCTGTTAAGAAGGCGTTGTTTGGACTTGTGTTCAACAGCTCTGTAAACAGCTCTGATGATGATCTAAACTCGAAACCGGTCGGTTATAATTATTTTATACTATTGTGGTTGAAAATATATTAATTGTTTATAATTCTAGCGTGTTTTTTTTAAATTAAACATCATAGTGAGTTTATACCACAAAATCTCCGTCAAAACAACTAATGACTTATGTCCAACGTTACAGGCATTCCATTTGTTGGGTATACACACATATAGAAATGCATAATATTATGATTCCACAGATTTGGTAACTTATTACTTCATTTATTTTTCATAAAGATGCCAAGATGCCAAGCATATATACGCAGATTCTTATAAGTAGCATACAGAGCACATGATGATTGAATTAATAAGGTGATTGAAAAAAAAGTATCCACAATGTTTAGTATCAAAGCAATACTTTGTCGATGATACTGATATTATACTTGCTCTGTTGAGTCTCTAAACATAAAACAATAATATACTGGAATCTAATTTCTACGATCGCTCCATTTTAACCGATAGAGCCATTAGCTGCAATAGACGCGATATAATACAACAAGACAAGAGATTAAAGGCCACTATGATGATTGGCATCGCCAAACACACACAACCTACAGAAAACTAAACTTAATAAACAAATTAAGTATGCAAATTTAGTCATAGAAATAGAAAGAATTTGGATTGTGTCTAAGGCCCGTATTCAAAGACGTTTCCTAACTTTTTCCTAACATTTTCCTAACATTCTCCTAACTTTTTCCTAACTTTTTCCTAACATTTTCCTAACTCCTAACTTTCTCCTAACATTTTCCTAACGTTCTCCTATCGTGTTTTAAAAGTCTTTTAGAGGCTTCGCATGATTTTATTTAGTAAGAACCTAAGGTAGTTAAGTCAAAAAGTGATTCCATTGTAAGTAACGTAATATATCGCAAAATATCAATGTTATTAACTTATTACCTGGATTTACGACACACTTTGTCATAAACAACAATGCGGCCTTCCTTTGGCGAATGTTAAATATATTAGAAACTTTATTTACATATGTTTTCAGTAAACAGTAGAGTTAATACAAACACAATGTTCAATTATTGTAACAGCTTTCAAAAATAAAGCAGTATCAAGCGTTTCAAGTTTGAACGTGGACCAGGTTGTACGAATCCAAAGGTGTCTAAATGAAGACCTGTTAATCAGTGCAACACTGTTTTCATTTTGCTAAATCATTTACACAATTTTGTTTTTCGTATTTTGTCATCAAATTCATTTTTGTTTGTGTAAAATTTTTTTGGTATAATAATGGCTGAATTATTCACACCGGACCAACAGAATTTCCTCTTTGAATCGATAGCCCACCACAAACAGACCATAGAAAATAAAAAGTCTGATTGTGTTACAAAGAATTTCAGGGTAAACTCCCTAATAGTAAGGTAAGTGGATTAACAGTAACTTATATTATGTAAATTTAAGTAGATAGTTATTAATACGACAAAGTGTGTCGTAAATCCAGGTAATAAGTTAATAACATTGATATTTTGCGATATATTACGTTATTTACAATGGTATCACTTTTTGACTTAACTACCTTAGGTTCTTACTAAAAAAAATCATGCGAAGCCTCTAAATGACTTTTAAAACGGGAACGATCATTTAAATTTCGTGGCTTAAAAACATTTCCCTTACCTAAACCTAAGGTGAGTGTTAGGAGAATGTTAGGAGTTAAAAAATGTTAGGAAAAAGTTAGGTGTTAGGAAATGTTAGGAGAATGTTAGGAAAATGTTAGGAGAATGTTAGGAAAATGTTAGGAAAAAGTTAGGTGTTAGGAAATGTTAGGAAAAAGTTAGGAAGAATGTTAGGAAAACTGTTAGGAAAACGTCTTTGAATACGGGCCTAAAAATTCAGATCATACCAATAGTTCTCTCCTCAACATGTCTTATCCCTATATCCTTACACGACAGTACCAATATTCTAGGACTCTATTCAAAATTATACTTTGAAATGCAGAAAGCAGTTTTAAAATACTACATTACAGTCAGGAAATTATAACAGATAAAAGGTAACGTGCTTGATAGTTTCCCAGTGCCTTCCCTACACCACCAGTCATAGATTTAGAAAATAATAATAATAATACCCGCTTAGAGAATTGCGGCTCGTCCAGGATAACCTCTGCGGGAAATACCTCATGTGGTAGTGACAAACGTCACGCTCCGTCCACTTAAGTGTCTTCTAAAATTTGCTATAGTTTATTTGAACAATAATCTTATACAAACCGAGAGCGTAACCAAGGATGCGAACCCCAAACCTCCGTGGTATCAAAGGTCAGTATAAGTGCAAACGCTTTAACGACTTCAACCACGGAGGTGGTCTAAGTGGTCTCTCTAAACAGGATACAATCACAAAATCAACTGGAATGTTTTTTCTCATAAAATAAGTCATTTACAATTTGTGTGATAATAAAAAAATTATAAATTTTCAATAAACACTGATTCATTACATAGAATAAATAACTAAGCTTTCGACTAAAAATTAGTCATCGTCAGAGTTTAACAAAAAATATATAAAAGCACAATTTACTAAGTACTTCATATTTGAAGAAGTTAGAAGTAGCAATATGGATTAGTTTGTAAATTGTATTTTTATATTTTGTTAAACTCTGATGACTAATTTTAGTCGAAAGCTTAGTTATTTATGAGATTAAAAAAAGGAATTCAGTGTGATTAATCTGTTTTTATTTAATCCCCACCATTCGAGTATAAATTTTACCCTAGGGTTAGTACAAACTTAATTGTAATACTGAATGAATTCATCTAGTAACAACTGGTGAGTGCTAAACTACAAAAACACACTTTTAATCAAAGTGAATAATTAATTACCTGGAAGAAGAGAAGAATTTTCACTAATCCTTTTTTCTCTACTTCGAGCAAACGCCGCATGACCTCGGTGCAATGCTCTTACAACCGATCTCTTATCTAGACAAGGAGAACTGTCCATACTTGAAGTACCCTCAGCTGAAGCTTCTCTGTCCGAAATTTGATTCGTTCCCTCACTTGAAACTTCGATTTCACTAATCACTGCGGATTCTTGTCCGGTTTCACTCAAGATTAAAGCATTATCAATTTCACTGACTGATGCTTCTTTGGAGCTTTCGTTTATTGGTATTTCTAGTAAAACTTCACTAGAAAGCTGTTGAGTTTCATTGGTTAAATATTCATTTACAACTGCATTACTGGTTGTTTCCAAAATTACAGATTGGCTTAAATTTTCACTCACCAATGGAGAATTTAAAGTTCGAATATTTTCATCAGGTAAAGGCTCTTGTGCTTTTTCAATATTTTCTTCAGGTAAAGGTTCTGGCGAAGTATCACAAATAGAAAATACATTACTTGATTCACTAACAAACGCTTGCTTGATTTCTAATTCAACAGGTGGTTTGTTTTCTTTTGCTTCGTCTATTAGTATCGATTCACTGACCGCAACATCCTGTATTGCTTTCTTAGATACATCTAAATCTGAGATCAATTCATTAGAAGGAACTATAATTTTATTTTTGACATCATTAATTAAATTATGTTTAGCAAGTGATGTTTTATCAACTTCGTTGTATTCGAATTTACCAGATTCTTTATTAAACTTAATAATTTGCAAATCCTGACTAATATTTGCGCTTTCAGCCGACTTTCTTCTTTCCCTACTTATTTTTAATTCTTTCTTAACCCTTACTTGTTCCACGACAGTTTTAAAACTCGCCGATCGTTTTATTGAAACAGACATTTCTTGAATGACAATACCAGGTTTTTCAATGATTTGATTCTTAATTGATTCTTTATCAAGATTTACTAAATCCGTGGACTTACCTTTATCACAATATTTTTCTTTATCACATAAATTATTTAAATTTGAATCTTTAGTTTCGATTATAGCTTCTGTTATTATTTCTTTTTTAAGACAGTCTGTGGTGTCTTTATTACTGGCCGATTTTTCACTCATAGGTTTATCATTCTTATTTCCTATCATGGTTACGTTGTCAACACTGACTGATCTTCCTTTTCTTCTCCTCTTTTTTCTCCCAGGCCTCTGACATTTTACTTCAGGAGTTTGGCACTCTATCGACTCTAATGATTTGTTAGAAGAATTATTAAATTCGTTATTTATTGTTTCAGCACTTCGACTTTTTTCTTTCGATTGTTTAGAATTAATCTTAGATTTATTATTAGTATCGATTAGTTTATTGTTATCGTATTTCGTTAGATTATCGTTAGTTCTCGTTTTATTTTTCATAGTGTCGTCTATTGCATCTTCAGAGCAATTCCTCTGTATTTTTTCGAATAATCCGTTTAGATCGCGAGGTATGAAGCTATCGTCCTTAGCAAAGGGAGGTTGAGAGAGATCAATATGAGAATTTTGTTGGGATTTGTTATTTTTCTGCCTGAAGACAAATGCAGCTAAAAATTCGCAGTCTTGGTGCCTCGGGAGACTGCTGTAGGCACGCATTTCTGCAGATCCTCGAACGAAAGACCATGCTGATTCAGATCGATCTATAACATTACCACATTTTTTATTAACATAAAATTTCAATACACTTACAATGATATAGTTATTTATGTACCAAGGGAGTAAAGGATGTTATTATTTTCCTGAACAGTTAGTTGGTTTGTAAGGCGAAAGCTGAGAGATTTATGAGATATGACTAATAACTCCCGAGGCGAAGCCGAGGTTAGTAATTTTGAGGGGAAAATAGCATTAGACGTTGACATAATTTAATGATTGTTACATTCTTATATTCATACTTTTTTGAAATCGAATCCCCCAAAAAAATTAAAATATTTTTATTACTCCCAAACAACTTCTTTTCACGTGAAACGGATTTTGAACCAATACATTTTTATTATCGGGGTCCCCCTCATAAATTTTGGGGCCGCCGACCCCGGGAATGTGTTACAATTGATCGCTCCCCTTTATAAAAATATATATAATTGGCTCAAACCCCAATAATAGAAAACACTTTTTATTCCTAAGGGAAAAAAAGTTACTTTTCACTTCTTCGATTATAGTCCCAAAGAAGTAGTCAATATAGACTTCACATAATACACCGTCTAGAGATAAATATATTTATTGGAGATTAATATAGCTAAACTTTCAAGATTATCATAATTTTTAAAATCTTAAAATCAACTACAATACTACTATTATAAGCGTTCAACGTATAATTATAGTATTGAGTTACAAAGCATAGATGAACATTGTCTGTTGCAAATATACTGACTAACAATAATTCAGTTTTGAGCCAAAAGCCTCAGATGATGCGGACAAGCGAAGCGAGTCCGAAGTAGCGAGAATGGAGTGCGATACTTAGATTAGAGTCCGATGTGATTAGAAAAAGTTCCGAGGTACCCTGTACTTAATTTTTTTTTAAATATTTGGTTTTATTTTTTTTTATCTACTCCTTGTATTGTAAGTTCTACATACAGTCTTGTTATCTCACACTGTAAATGTACTTTTACTCCCTAGGGAGGAAAAGTGAAAGTGTTGCCAACTTGACAGAATATTTTAGTAAAATTTTTAAGGAATTTTAGGAAATTTTTAGGATTTTTTTCGGTGTTATGTTGGTACTAAGGGTAGAATATACAATATACACACGCTAATGTTTAAATTACAAATATAGTATTACACATTATTCTATTGACAGCTTTCAATAAAATAATGTGAAGATAGTGGCTTTATTCTCTCTTCATCAGAGTAATTGACATGGTAAGAATAAACTAAACTAACACAATAACAATTAAGGAGCTGAAGAATATATTAATAGTTGTTAGTATTAGTTCTCTAGTCGTTGATAAAATTTAATATGCAACAAGGGATGAACGTTTTCAGCTCTCGTATTATCTCCCTCGTCAAGCCTCGGGAGCCAACTAGTTTATCTCCCTCGGCCTACCGGCCTCGTGAGCTAATGAAGTTTCCTCCTTCGGCGCTGCCTTAGGACGAAACTTTAACTTGAGCTGTAAAACTTACTTTCATCCCTTGTTGCATAAATAACTATTCTTATATTATTTAAGTATTTTATGTTCCACAAGGCAACAAAATAATTAACTATTTAGGAACTTTGTTTTCTAAATGAAAAAATCGAGTACGGGGTACCTCGGAACTTTTCCTCATCACATCGGATTTGCTACGCTCGTCCTCCCTGCTTTAAACTCGCTTCGTTCGACTTCAGAATAAACAATTCGCCAAATTTATACTGCAACATGTTTTCGGACTTGCTCGTCCTCAGACGGTATGAGGACTGCGAATAACTGAATTTCAATACAATTATTTTCTGTTTTTTTTTAAATTTTTTTTTAAAAACGAACACAAGTTATTTGATAAAATTTGAACTAATTGAGATGAAACTTGGCACATATGATAGTCTCATACATACCACAAGAGTACCAAATCACAATCCGATCGCATCATTTTTCCGCGTTTTATAATTTTTCGAAATTAAGCTGAGTCATTATTACAGGTTAATGTCGTCATAAAAAAGTTAAAGACTAATTTTTATACGAAGTTTCAACTCTCTAGAAACACTAAAAGATAACAGACACAGACACACATACACACACACATACAGATAGACAACTTTGCAAAAACCTCGCAGTAGGCCTTTAAAACACCTGAAACGGATAATTTCGGTGTCATCCCGGTTTCGAATTTTTTGCAAACACAATACTTTTCCTATACACCAACAGGATAAACGAGGAAAAGTAAAAATTAACATAGATTATCAACAAAATGGAAAGGAGAAAGGAAAAATATATCTAATACTAGATTGCTAGTGAATGGTATATGACAGGTAGAAGTTGAGTTTGTGGCTCCATCTATCGGGTAAAACTTCATACTCTTGAAGAAAAAGTAGCCGGTGAAAGGTAAAGTCACGAATCAGTCTGCCATTGGAATCAGATAAAATTTATTTTATCAAAATATAGATAGAATGAGCATGAGATGAAGCAGGTAATATCACAATATACACTGAATGAGCATGAGATGGAGCAGGTAATATCACAACATAGGCTGAATGAGCATGAGATGGAGCAGGTAATATCACAATGTAGACTGAATGAGCATGAGATGGAGCAGGTAATAGATTTTGTTCTTAAAACTCAACTCGACAAAGTACATTTCATAAAGTAAATAGAATTGGAATCTATGAAATTTGCTTATGTAGGCCAAAAGGTGTTAAGAGTTTTGGGCCCAAAGGAGCGTATAACTTTTAGATACTCTCTACTCTTTTCCTACAGTAACAGCGTTGGGACAAAAGAAAAGTAAAGTGTTTGTACTGCAAATCCGAAAACAAGATTTAATTTAAACTTTGTTTTAAATAGTTTAAGATGAATTGTTTAGCTTGCTCCAGTTATCTAATCTAGTATATTGTCCTTAGATAGTATGAGGACTGCGAATAACTGAATTTCAATTCAATTATTTTCTAATTTTTTTAAATTTTTTAAAAAAAGAACACAAGTTATTTGATAAAATTTGAACTAATTGAGATGAAACTTGGCACATATGATAGTCTCATACATACCACAAGCGTACCAAATCTCAATCCGATCGTATCATTTTTTCGCGTTTTATGATTTTTCGAAATTAATTACAGGTTAATGTCGTCATAAAAAAGTTAAAGACTAATTTTTATACGAAGTTTCAACTCTCTAGAAACACTAAACACTAAAAGCTGCAATGATAACAGACACAGACACACATACACATACAGATAGACAACTTTGCAAAAACCACGCAGGAGGCCTGAAACGGAACACCTGAAACGGATAGTTCCGGTGTCATCCCGGTTTCGAATTTTTGTGCAAACACAATACTTTTCCTATATACCTACAGGATAAATGAGGAAAATTTATTTGATCAAAATATAGACTGAATGAGCATGAGATGGAGCAGGTAATTTCACAATATAGACTGAATGAGCATGAGATGAAGCAGGTAATATCACAATAAAGACTGAATGAGCCTGAGATAAAGCAGGTAATATCACAATATAGACTGAATGAGCATGAGATGGAGCAGGTAATATCACAATATAGACTGGATGAGCATGAGATGAAGCAGGTAATATCACAATATAGACTGAATGAACATGAGATGGAGCAGGTAATATCACAACATAGGCTGAATGAGCATGAGATGAAGCAGGTAATATCACAATATAGACTGAATGAACATGAGATGGAGCAGGTAATATCACAACATAGGCTGAATGAGCATGAGATGGAGCAGGTAATATCACAACATAGGCTGAATGAGCATGAGATGAAGCAGGTAATATCACAATATAGACTGAATGAACATGAGATGGAGCAGGTAATATCACAACATAGGCTGAATGAGCATGAGATGGAGCAGGTAATATCACAATGTAGACTGAATGAGCATGAGATGGAGTAGGTAATAGATTTTGTTCTTAAAACTCAACTCGACAAAGTACATTTCATAAAGTAAATAGAATTGGAATCTATGAAATTTGCTTATGTAGGCCAAAAGGTGTTAAGAGTTTTGGGCCCAAAGGAGCGTATAACTTTTAGATACTCTCTACTCTTTTCCTACAGTAACAGCGTTGGGACAAAAGAAAAGTAAAGTGTTTGTACTGCAAATCCGAAAACAAGATTTAATTTAAACTTTGTTTTAAATAGTTTTAGATGAATTGTTTAGCTTGCTCTAGTTATCTAATCTAGTATATTGTTTTCAGCCAGTGAGGCAAAAAAGGCCAATGCTCTTCATACATTTAGTCATTGGAGAAAAAATCTTCAAATCATATTTTAGGGCGACGTCACAATTGTTTGATAGAGCAAATGTCAATTATACCTTATTTTTGCTACATCTAGACACTGTCAAACGACGTGTTATAAAAATTTAATTGATATCTTGTTAACAGGTATAATAATAATTAATATTAAATTATAATTATAATAACATGGTATTAATAATAATTAATACCTTGTTAACAGTTGTTATAAGGTAATAACACAGTATGAGGTGTATTTGTCAAAACTCTTCGATGAAGCAAAAAAAAATGTTGAATGTAAATATTTTTCTTAAAAATAATGCATGCATGATCATTTATCACAGTTGTAACACTTGTCTTTTTTCCAAAAACCATAGTTGGATAAACTTTTCGCCAACCGTTTGACCCGGATATGGGTGGGGGATTCTCTCATATTACCGTTTGCGACATCAAGCATTTGCGTGAACATAAATGCCTAAATATTAATAAAGTTCACCTGAAAATGTCATGGATCTTTGAAGACTCTTCCTAACTGCATTTAGAGTAGATTCGTCACTTCCAGCAAAAGCTACAGACCAGTCTCCACTTTCTCTTCGAGCGCATCTGAAACAATAAATAGATTCTGATAAATTGTGCCTTCAAATAATTATTTATATTTACATTCCTATAACTTTCTGTCTAAAGTACAAAAAATCGGGTAAGATTTTTTAAATCGTACCCGATAATAGTTATTTATGCACCTAGTGAATAATGACCCTCATTATAACCCTGGTCACTGTAATAATTCCTAAGGCTGAAAGCCGAAGGAATCATGATTTATAAATCCCGAGGCGCAAGCCGAGGGAATTATTTATTTTAATCCCGAGGCTTTAGCCGAGGGATTAATATTACAATTAGCTCTCGATAACAGGGCATTATTCACGTGGTGCATACAAAATTTTATCTCCAGAAGGAAAAACAATATATATGAAACAAAAAAAACTGTATTTGTTTATATATAGAATCAGTGAAACATAATTATACTATTTTATGCAAAATTAACAAAAATACATTGTATAATATATTATACATACATACATAACAAACAAATATCATAATAAACAAAAATATATAAATACCTAAATGCTCTATTAATAAAATAAACCGTATTTGCTTCGTCATCTATACAAGACGATTGAGGATTATCGGGGATCTCGGGAAACAATTTATTTATGTCGTTTACTATCCATTATCACTTTCCATAGTAAACAACCGCACTAAATCCTTTTATGATAAATATAACAGGAATATTACTTGAAAGATAAGAAAAAACGTAGTAAAAAAATAGGTATTTATCGTCAAAACAGATTTGATAAAGAAATTATTTGTTTACAGACAGCTGGGATTTAATGAATCAGTGCAGCCAACATAACTTTGTTTACTCAAAATTCTTTACGTAGATTTTTGCATCTGTAATTTTAACTACTCAATAATTAAGTAGGCTAAGCTGGATTATAACCCGGCGGGAAATAATAAATTATTATTTCCCGCGGGTTATAATGACGGTCATTATTACATAAAAACAAGCCTCAAAATGTTTTGATTATTACCCTTCTGGAGATAAAAATAAATTATCGTGGAGAGACTCTTTTCTTTACTCCTTACAAACTATTCGATAATTTGATAACAAAAGACCTCGTTTTAGTGTTATTTACCAGCTAACACCAGTAGGTCATGGGAATTATTTTTTAATAACAGCACATAATTCTCTGTTTACGGCCTACGTAAGGAAGGTTTTTAAGTTAATAACATTATAACTTAACCACCTCCAGATAGTCTTAAAGCGATAAAGCTGACATAAAACACTCTACGTCCTACATCACATTGAGCTTTATGTTAGATCAATTTGCCTCAATCAGTTATATTAAATATATCAAATTAGAACTTGATATGACATAGTTTTTATTAAAAAATTAACACTTTTAGTAATAATTTACACATTTTAAATATTAGCAGAACAGTATATTCAAAGAATGTATTTATTGGTAAGAAATTGTCGGTGGACATATACAATTAGCGGCCCTGGAAATATATTGGTGGACATGAGCATACACAATATTTAAGTCCTTTAAGCTGTTTAATGTGTTCCTTGTGGGTAGAAATAACAAAATAAACTCTAAAAAAATTAGTGTGTACATTAAACAATGCATTTTAGAACGCAAAAACCCCAGGAAGCTAATTAGATTTCAGTCATAACTATATACTTATAATAAGCATTTTTAATAAAAAATGGCCAGCTATAAAGAGTATAAGTAAATAAATAAATAAAACGTTTATTTCCATCTAAATACCATTTTATCAAAAATTATATTTTCAAAATATATATCTATAAAATAAAATAATACATATTGGACAAAGTAATAATATTTTGAGTCTTTCTGATAAAGCAAACCAGTATACTATACAAAGTATAATAATATTAAATTAATATTATTACAAATTACGCCTTTATTTTAGGCTTTAAAAGTTTTTTTTTGAGTTTTTTTGTTAAGTCTGATCAATATACTATATGAGTATAATAATATTAAATAAAATATAATTACATTACGCCTTTATTTTAGGCTTTAAAAGTTTTTTTTTTTGAGTTTTTTTTGTTAAGTCTGATCAATATACTATATGAGTATAATATATTAAATAAATATAATTACAAATTACGCCTTTATTTTAGGCTTTAAAGTTTTTTTTTTTTGAGTTTTTTTGTTAAGTCTGATCAATATACTATATGAGTATAATAATATTAAATAAATATAATTACAAATTACGCCTTTATTTTAGGCTTTAAAAGTTTTTTTTTTTGAGTTTTTTGTTAAGTCTGATCAATATACTATATGAGTATAATATATTAAATAAATATAATTACAAATTACGCCTTTATTTTAGGCTTTAAAAGTTTTTTTTTTGAGTTTTTTTGTTAAGTCTGATCAATATACTATATGAGTATAATAATATTAAATAAATATAATTACAAATTACGCCTTTATTTTAGGCTTTAAAAGTTTTTTTTTTGAGTTTTTTTGTTAAGTCTGATCAATATACTATATGAGTTATAATATTAAATAATATAATTACAAATTACGCCTTTATTTTAGGCTTTAAGTTTTTTTTTTTTTTTTGTTAAGTCTGATCAATATACTATATGAGTATATAATAATATTAAATAAATATAATTACAAATTACGCCTTTTTTTAGGCTTTAAAAGTTTTTTTTGAGTCTTGAAAAATATTTTCTGAATAGCACAACTACAGCTACGGACTTATTTTTCTACAAAGGTTCAACTCTCTAGCATAAATACACTGGGAGCTACGATGATAACAGACACATACACATACAGACCGACAGACAACTTAGTGATAACCACTCAGAAGGAATAATAATAATAATAATAATAATTCCTAATAATTAATAATAATAATAAGCTAATAATAATAATAATAATATAATAATAATAATATAATAATAACAATAATAATAATAATAATATAATAATATATAATAATAATAATAATAATAATAATAATAATATCCTAATAATAATAATATCCTAATAATAACCTAATAATTCAGATAAATTCCATGAAACAAATAATTCCGATGACACCCTATTTCGGTTTTTTTCGCAAACACAATACTTTTTCTATATATCTACGGTGGTATAAATGAGAAAAAATAAAAAAATATAATACATTTATTCAATAGCTGAAAAACTAAGTAAAGTAATACATGGAGCGTTATTGGCTATATATTAATGATTTATCCATTGATAAAAATCCTTTTAATATACTCCTTGGTTTCTCTTTAAAAAGGTACTAACTAATATAAAGGTATTAGAAATAGAAAATAGATTGTTTAGACCAAATTACCAAAGATTTATATGTATAGAGGAACCATCCTGGGTGAATTTTTTCATATGAGAAAAATCAAGCATCTATAAATATGTCTCAGATGGCAGCACCGTTTTAGCCTTAGATTGATAAAGTAACCCTTAGAATGCGCTAGTATACAACTATACACCCATAATAATAGTAATAATACCCATAATAATAGTAATAATACCCATAATAATAGTAATACTACCCATAACTCTAAACCCATAATAATAGTAATAATGTCCATAACTGTAAACCCATAATAATACCCCCATAACTAGTAATAATACCCAATAATAGTAATAATACCCATAACTATAAACCCATAATATAGTAATGTAATAAAATAGTAATAATACCCATAATATAAACCCATAATAATAGTAATAATACCCATAACATAACCCATAATAAGTAATAATACCCATAATTGTAAACCCATAATAATAGTAATAATACCATAACTATAACCCATAATAATAGTAATAATACCCATAACTATAAACCCATAATAATAGTAATAATACCCATAATTATAAACCCATAATAATAGTAATAGTACCCATAATTATAAACCCATAATAATAGTAATAATACCTATAATAATAGTAATAATGTCCATAACTGTAAACCCAATAAAATAGTACTTTCTGGAAAATGAACCTTTTTGCTCTATCCAAAGAGATTTTACTGCTAGAGGGAGGACTTAAGGAATCTTATTATTGCATTTTTCGGGTCGGAATGAAAAATTTGTCTAGATTGCTGCGCAGTCTGTTTTAGCAAAATCGCATAGGAAATTGAGCTTATATCGAGGCAGTGGGCCACTTACATAAAATATGTACAACGCAAACTGATATAGGACAACTACCACATTCCTGTCGCGAAACGGCAACAGGAATGTGCAAGGGAAACGAAGCGGCCCTCAGCGCAGAAAGGCCACGGTCAAAAGTCGGACTGCTTCTTGTTCTAGATTTTTGGGATCTGAAGGTACTACTACACGTGGATATTTGATAAAAAGCGTCATTCTCTGATTAAAATTAGTTAAAATGTAAAAGATAAAAAAATCCCATAGAAAAATAATAGAATTAAGAAATTTAGTACTATAGTTACACCATCAAAATCAGGAAAAAGAAAATTATAACTGATATTAAAATTAATTCAGTTCCAATTTAGACTAATTGTAATAATAAATAGATCAATAAAAAGGCTCTAGATTAATATTTGTACTTTCACAAGATTACTATGATCAGTTTTATAAGAAATTGCTTCATTACGTCTCATTTACTTTATGGATAGTCCAACCTCACAAAGATGATAAAATCTTTAGAACAGATCATTGTTCAAATGTAGCAATTACTTCCTTGGCAATAAGAATGAAAAAGACTTTGAATCTTGTCAATATTATATTTTCGTGTTCGAGATGTCACTCCTTTATTTTCATAAAGGTATATACTAGAGAGGGCATAGCCTATTTCAATACATTGAGAGGCCTGAAACATCTTTTTGGGGCTCTCAGGGGCTCTGTGTAACCTCGTTAAAACCTCCTTCAAAAGTAAGTTAAGGTTATAAAAAATCAATTGATTTTGGCTTCCCGCACATTGTTTGTCTTTTGATTTGTATTTTTAACGTTCTACTGTATAAGTTATAATAGTTATAATTAAGTTATAATTAAATAAGTTATAATTTCGTACTGATTATTTGATTATATTTATAAGCGAAGGTGGTCAGGTTACTTTTTCGATGTTTCAAAATTTAACCTATAGGGTCCCTCAAGTAATAATATCTCTATGTTTATTTTACCTTGAAAATTCGACAAAAACTTTATCGTTTCCGTCTACATAGAGCTAATAACCGAAAAGTGCACACTTATTAATATGAATATCTCGAGAAGTGTGCTATCCTCAGATCAGATGAGGTCTCATTGAATTCAGATAATTTCAAATCATCATTCACACCTATAATTAAATATTTTTTTAAGAAGAAATATAATTAAACAATTTTTCGTCTCTCCACTCATTATAATTACTAAAAACAAAGACTTTCAACCGTAAACGGTCATCATCAGTGTACGGTCAAGTTTGTACCATTAGACTCACTGGTAGACTATTCATCTACTTTTTTAATAATCACCGGCACTGATGATGACCGTTAACGGTTGAAAGTCGGCTTTGTTTTTAGTAATTATAATGAGTGGAGTGACGAAAACTTGTTTAGTTTTATTTTTTCTTATCATAGCACTCCACAGCTCAATCCATCATATAAATATTTTTTCGTAATTTATTAAAATTTTAAAATGACGCCATTTTGACACACTGTGTTTGTTTAACCTAAAAATTTTAAGTAGCTTTTCCTTTCTTAGGGCTTGATTTTTAAGCAAAGTTTCATTGAAATTGGACCAGTCATTTAAGCTGTAGAATTTAGAGTTATTACAAGACAGTTTTTACGCAAGTACCACTATGTATGGTTAACAAAAATACAAAGTTACATATTATTATCAGCATTATATCCGGTTTTAATGATTATATATATATATATATATATATATATATATATATATATATATATATATATATATATATATATATATATATATATATATATATATATATATATATATATATATAACATAATGTAAACACATCATGTTTTTAAACAAATAAAAAAGAAAATTCGCAAACATCAAAGTAGTATGCTACTTATATGAACTAGTAATACGACGAACTCATAAGAGACAGCACACATGTGGCCACGAAGCAGCCACAGGAATGCGCTAAGCGCCGCGGAATGCGCGGCTCTTAGCGCTAACGCTACGTAGGGGCTGAGGTGCGAAACGCCAAAACCGCGGAGCGGCCAAGAAGCCGAAGGCCTTTTGATTTATAAATAAATATTTTTTATTTTAGTTAGAAGCTAAAGAAAACCCAATACTTATTATAAACACAATTTTCTTTTCTTGCAAACACAATACTTTTCCTAAATACCTACGGTGCAAATGAATAAAAGTGATAAACATGGAGAGATAGGGATCTATTTTGGTCCGTCCTCTGTGAGACAGGTTTATTTAGCTTAATACACAAGTAAAATAAAAACAAATTAAGCGCTTGACATGGAGAAAATTAGCATTGAAATTATGTCATTATTTCAAGACAATTATAAATGTCATGAGAAAAGATGATGTAACAATACAGTTGAAATACATATTACATAAAAAATAATTTATTTTAAAAAATGGAATAATTATTTAATTTTTTTATTTTTATATCGTCAAGGGGTTAAAATATTATGGAAGTATGTATTTCGTATTTCATGTTCAATGCTATAAATTCAGTAGTAACTCACGACTCAAATAAAAAAAACCCGGGAACCTGTTAGGTTTATAAATAAATAGTATAAGTATTTCGTATTTCATGTTCAAGTGCTATAAATTCAGTAGTAACTCACGACTCATATAAAAAACCCCGGGAACCTGTTTACTTTATAAATAAATAGTATAAGTATTCCGTATTTAATGTTCAAGTGCTATAAATTCAGTAGTAACTCACGACTCAAATAAAAAAAAACCCGGGAACCTGTTAGGTTTATAAATAAATAGTATAAGTATTTCGTATTTCATGTTCAAGTGCTATAAATTCAGTAGTAACTCACGACTCATATAAAAAACCCGGGAACCTGTTTACTTTATAAATAAATAGTATAAGTATTCCGTATTTAATGTTCAAGTGCTATAAATTCAGTAGTAACTCACGACTCAAATAAAAAACCCCGTGAACCTGTTAAGTTTATAAATAAATAGTATCTGTTAAGTTTATAAATAAATAGTATAAGTATTTCGTATTTCACGTTCAAGTGCTATAAATTCAGTAGTAACTCACGACTCATATAAAAAACCCCGGGAACCTGTTTACTTTATAAATAAATAGTATAAGTATTCCGTATTTAATGTTCAAGTGCTATAAAGTCAGTAGTAACTCACGACTCAAATAAAAAACCCCGGGAACCTGTTAAGTTTATAAATAAATAGTATAAGTATTTCGTATTTCGTATTTCATGTTCAAGTGCTATAAATTTAGTAGTAACTCACGACTCATATAAAAAACCCCGGGGACCTGTTTACTTTATAAATAAATAGTATAAGTATTTCGTATTTCATGTTCAAGTGCTATAAATTCAGTAGTAACTCACGACTTAAATAAATACCCTGAATACAGAACTTTTACTTTGGCACTATTTTTCCTTGTGTACGCACCTTTCCTCGTATGCATGCATATGTGTACGCATATATTACACTCCAAAGAAGAAATAAAATTTGTCATTAAAACAGATATTGATGGGTGGAGGTGGGCTCAGGTGATTTCATTTGTGTCTATTAAGTTGTGACCACTCTCATTATTTAGTATTTAAAATGAAGACTAACGCAACAATTTATGTACTTAAAATATTTTTTTTGTCTTATTAAGTATTATGGAGTGTGCCTCCATAATACTTAATAAGAGTAATGTTTAAGTTTAATGTTTAATCGAGAAAACATTATTATTGCATACTGTGCGTATGCATTAATAATGTTTTCTCGATTTTCTAACTAAATACCACCGTTTTTCATAAATACAGCTATTTGAACTTCCCGACCTGAAGTGTAATTCGATAAAAATTAAGAACACAAAGAAATGCTTACAGTGTTCTATAACAAAGAGTGCATAACCATGTACTGGATTGTCCGAAATGTCTACATGATTTACAAACTCTCTGTCTACAGCCGGGACAGCACGCGCCTCTGTTTATAATTCTACCCAACTCTCCTCTGCATCTCTCACACCATCTTCCTCTCTCTGAACCGCTCTTCAACCTCCTGCAAAACAAACATATTATGTATTAGAAAACAAATACCAATGCTCCCTCGTTTAAAGCCTTGCGTCTTTAAATTTAAACTTGATAGTTCTCAATATAGAGGTCTGTTACTAGAGGGGGCCTTATTCCTTGAATTTTGAAACATCGAAAAAGTAACTTAATTACCTTCAACTACCAATATAATCAAATAAACAGAACAAAATTACAGTAACATACATTAAAAAACGTTTAAAATACATATAAAATCACAGATAATGTGCGGGAAGCCAAAAGCAATTGATTTATTACATCCTTAACTCGCTCTTGAAGGAGGTTTCAATGATGTTACAGACCCCAAAAAGATGTTTTAGGCCTCTCAATGCATACTATAATTTATAAAGTTGGTGACACGTTAACTTTCTTATACTACTATTACGTTATACATCCATTTCTTAATAAAATAATTATTGTCTCGTCCTACGTAGATCTTAAGATTAATTACTCACTTGATTTCTCCGCTTGAAAAAGCCAGTTTTATTCTAAATATATAGAGAGAGAGAGAAACACAATATATTTACAAAAAAAAATACATAGTGGGGCTGCTCATATACAATGAGTTGCTAAAACACATAGCGTACTAATCAATCACATTAAACATGACAATTAACAATGAAATAAGTAAAACTATAGTAAAAAAAATTAAATACATAAAATAAATTATTAGGTTAAACAAATAGAAAATTAAATTTGTACATTATATCTAAAACTAGATAAGTTAATTATACACATGGTTATTAATTATGCCTAACGAATCTAAAATAATATTCTCAGATATTTGCGTCAGTTTTTTGGGGGCAATTCCCATATCGTCGAAGAATTTTGATGTTATTGTAGGAATGGCACCTCTCGAGCCAAACCATAGTCCTATTACTCGGAACTCTCTGTCGCCCTGTTGGTCTCTATATTTCTCTTTATAATAATCTAAACACTTTTCGTAAATCTGTTTCTTTTCCTCGTGGACTTTCTCACCTTGTAAAGGATGGTTAGTCTCGTACCTCACTGTAGGGTCAATCACCAAAGCTTCCTTACTGTTTTTATTAAAGGCTATAACGTCTGCGTACCTCGTGGAACCATTTGTATCAACGCCGAAGACTTCCTCATAACAAGTGTAACCTTTTTCTCTTAACAAGTCAATGATGGTGTGTTTGACATTATGGTGGCGGCGAGTAACAAGAAGCATGTTGTTAGGACAATTACCAAGCACATGTGCTGGTGTTTCAGTCTCTCTGCTGCATTTGCGACAGAGGGGTCCCACGTCTCCTGTATACTTGCTGCCTGTAGTCGGTACACCACGTAGAGGGGCATAGTTGATATTCAATTTGATCGCGTTGGTCCACTCGGAACCTGTAAGGATTTGCCTATTACTAATGAATTCATTAGCTTTGGTGTTTTCCTTAAAGTGGCACACTCCGATTCCTTGCCACTTACACTTTGACCACTCTTCAAACGATTTTTCGCGAAGGGATTGTCGAATATTTTTTATACTAATTCGACCGTTTAGATCTTGAAGATCAATACCAAGACGATCAGCACAATCAGACAGTTCGGTGTCATAATCGAGTATACCTTGTAATTGCACTTCATCGACGTCTCTTAATTTTTGCAATATACTCATATGTTGTAACGGAGCTTCCCACGAACAACGAAGAATACCTAAACCTCGATAACGGAGAGGCGCTTACAGCATAGTTGTAGAAGTGTTGGCTGGTAGTCCTACGATTGCTTTGGTACTTCTCCGGATCATGACATCAACACCTTCGAGAAAAGCCGGACGAAGTTTAGTCAGAGGAGCAGTTTGAAGAGGGTACGTAAGCGTTGGAAAAATATACTGGTTTAATATGTTGAGTTTCTGGTCAGGTTTTAGCAGATTAGAAGTGACTAGACTGTTCAGGTTGGTATTCAGTTTCTCTATTGCAGCGTCATCATTAACAATCTCACCTGTAAAACTACATCCTAAATATTTAATAATTTCGTTATCGCTATTAGATGTTATATAGCTTCCGTCTTCTAGATTTAATCTGGAGCTTATTAGTTTACCTTTTGATAAAATAATGCACGTACTCTTAGCCGGGTTGATATTTAAGCCAATCCTTGAATCTACTTGCTATACTGTTTATAACTCTTTCTGCTGCACTAACACTGGAGGCGGTGACAGCTTGGTCGTCGGCGAACCCCGATAGAAGTATTTTTTCCTGACCTGAATTGAGGCCATAACTGTATTGGTTTGAGAACTGGGGGTCACAAAACTCTCTATAGATGTGATCTATAGCCAGGTTAAAAAGAGTAGCAGATAGAGGTCCTCCTTGTGGAACGCCTGTCTCAACACGTATATCGTCAGTGTCGTGAAAACCGACGCGTATTCTTATTAGGTTAAAGCACAGTAGGGCTTCTATACATTTTATCAGATTGTCGGAAACGCCTCTAGCCTTTAAAGTGTTTATTACATGAAGATGACCAATATTATCAAAAGCACAGGTAACATCCAGAAAAGCGACAGCACTATCATTACCATTTTGTTTAGCGTGTTTTAAAACAGCATCAATGAGCCGAGAGTTGATATGACAACCAGGAAGACCCTTCACAAAACCTCTCTGACAAGAATGAAAAGTTACTTGCTGTCGAAGTTCGCCATCAAGTACCTTTTCTATTGTCTGTTAGATATAAGGAGTGCAGTAGAAATCAGTTTAGAAGGAAAGGACAGTCAGAATAGTGGTAACCACATAGGTGTAAATATAGAAAAAAATCAGATAGACAAAATAATAGATACCGATTTAGGGTTGATCTAATTAAAAATCCTAAGTTAGTTTGGACTAGTTTAGCCTCTGTTTTAGTAAACACAATAGATTATTCCAATGAATTAAAAGTTTTTAAAAATTATGACATTGATGTTACTTTGACGGGTGGAGTAGATAAAATTATTAGCAAGTTTGATAGGTATACAGTTAATTCTATCGAATCAAAAAGTAAAAATAGTGGGGTTAACTATAATCGTCATAGGCAAAAATATAAATTGATTTGGATACTTTTAGGTTCAAGATTAAAATTTAGACATCAAATTGCAGTTAAAAATAAAATATTTAAAATCTCTAGGCTAAAATGTAGAAAAACAATTTTAAAAATATATCCGATGTGGATTATTAATAACATTTATAACTTTTTTTTAAATGATGAACACTATATTTGTTCCAATCACGGTTATTATCAAACCAACGATTTTACTGAAGTAAGGTGGAAATTGAGCTATTGGTGATTAGATAATTGTTATGTAGTTTTTCTTAAGGTGGAGAGGATATTTTTAGTCTAGTTTGTTTATGTTTTGTAAAGTGATAATAAAATAAAATAAAAATAATAATAGATAAATAAATTAATGAATGTAACTGTGAATAAGTGAATTTTCTTTCGGCTGGGGAGGGTGTTAAAAATGAATGACAGATGACAGTGATAGTTTTAATATATTTATAATGATTATTTTTAAGTCATTCTTTTTGTGAATTTGATTAAGAAAAATATAGAGAATTATTGAACTATCAATTCTTATTTGAAACATCTATTAATCTTCTCAAGATAGAGTACATTGTAATGGGCCTCCATGACGCCACATCGTCACTTCTGCCTTTACCTTTGTAAATAAGTACTGTACGACCTCTTCTAAACGCATCAGGCAAATATGAATATTTCAGAAAAATATCTATTATGGTTTGTATAATATGGGCCACCGGACACGTGTCTAACGAAGTTAATTTTATAGCTTTGTGTATTGATTTTAGGTTCACAGAAGCTATGTTTTCTTGAGGAACGGTTTGCTCGTAAGATTCACGTACGCGATTATTGGAATATTCAAATATAGGTCTGTAGTGATCTTCTACTTGCTTGATGTCAATAGGGCACTGTTTGGGTTTATCGGCAGTCATAATAGTTTGGACAACTTTTTATATAATAATAATAATAAGAAAATTTTGAAAAAAACTAACGCACCTCAAAAATTTCCCATAAGCGTCAATGATAAAAAAAAGTTTGTTGGTGATCCAATGTCCAGAGGGATCTAGAAGGCCGTGGATATTCGACCGCGCCTTATATATTAATTGTTTTTAATTCTAGTGTGTTTTTTATTAAATATCATGGTGACTCTATACCACAAAATCCCCGTCAAAAAAACTAATGACTTAATCAAAGAATTACCCTTGTAATTCGTTTTCGCATTAGTATGTTGTTTTTCGATAAAGTCTGTACTAAGCAAGGAACAGTTTTGAGTAGGTATATAGCAAGTAGCTAAATTTAAGTGTAGGTATCAATTTTCAACCAACGCCTCTTCGATTCGCTTTATTTCCTTGAGTTTTGTTTAGTAAATAAATTTAAAGAATTTAAAAATTATCAAGGTGTACTTTCTACCTGTAAGGCGTGCATTTCCTGTCTTAAACTCCCAACTTATAAACTATGAAGAAAGGGAAACTGTGAAAGAAAGGGACTTATGATCAAGAACACACACAGAAATATATATATATATATATATATATATATATATATATATATATATATATATATATATATATATATATATATATATATATATATATATATATGTGTGTGTGTGTGTGTTGTGTGTGTGTGTGTGTGAGTGAGATATTAAAGAAGAAATGAACAATCCTTATTAATTTAGGTTTATTCTATCCGCTTAAGTAGTAAATTATGTTTTTGCGTAGGTCATCACATGCTCATATATTTAAATCTAATCAGAATAATTTTATGGCTAGATGTCATTAAACTGTATTATTGTTTTGGAAGTTATGAAAATTATTACGCGTAGAGATATATTACTAGAGAGGCCATATAGGTTAAATATTGAAACATCGTAAAAGTAACCTGATCACCTCGCTTATAGATACAATCAAATAATCAGTACAAACTTTCAGTAACTTATACAGTAGAGCGTTTAAAATTCAAATCAAAATACAAGGAATGTGTGGAAAGCCGAAAACAATTGGTGTATTATAACCTTAACTCACTCTTAGAGGAGGTTTCGATGAGGTTACGCAGAGCCCCTGAGAGCCCCGAAAAATGGTTTCAGGTCTCTCAATGTAATAAGATAGGGTATGCCCCTTCTAGTACGTATCTCTATGTTATTATGCCCCTATCGCTTGACAGTATCCCCTTATGTTTTGCCCACCTAATTGTGCGAGAGTGTGAATGTGTGTGTATGGAAGTGTATGTATGTATATGTAGTCATCTTTGTGGTTGCGTGTGTGTATTTTTATGTATGTATGTATGTATGTATGTATGTATGTATGTATGTATATATATATATATATATATATATATATATATATATATATATTATATATATATATATATATTTGTGTGTGTGTGTGTGGTGTGTGTGTGAGTGTAGTTTAATAGTAATACAAACTTTCGATCAAAGAATAAGGTAAGTCTTACATTAACTTAATATATATAATTTTAACATATATACAATATTGCACTTTTCAGTTTTCTTTTAATTTCATCTATTCAATTCTAGCAAGTGCTGTTTATTCAACTAGATCAGCAGCATTTTTCCATAATTTTATAATTACTTATCCTTATGCATCTGCATAAGTGTGCGTGTGTGTATGTGTGAGTGTGAATATATGTAGATGTGTTTATATTTATACTTGATACTTGACTTACATGATAATACCAATTTATTAAATTTCTATCAAATAAAAATAATTAATAACGAAATCAATATAATAATTGTACAACAAAATAATAAATTGTTATCAATATAACAATAAATAAATCAATATAATAATCAATATAATAATTGTTATGATCCTGTACTTGGAACAATGTAGGGAAAAAATCGGAGAATTTATATTATTTGAAAAGAAGTTAGTATAATGACAAACTGAGTCATTAATATTGACAATTTTGTATTTTATAAATAAAGGTCCCAAGCGCCTACAGTACTACGTGGAGCAGGCGCTCTTTAAAAAAATACCTAGCAAAATGCAATGCTATACATTTGGGAACTGTTCTATCATTCGACATTCGTCATTATTGATGGCTCGACATAATGCCATGTCCTATTCTTTTTATCTTGTTTATCTTTTTATATGTTGTAATTTGGTACTAGCGTATACCTGTACGTGCCCAAAGTTTCGTTTTTATACGACAAGTATTAAAACGATCACAAAAGTTAAGCAGCATCGAGCGTGGTCAGTGATTGAATGGGTAACCACTGGGTAAAAGGATGTATTTACTATCTGAGGATGAGCGAAGCAAGTCCGAAGACGTGTTGCAGTATAAATTTAACCAATTGTGTATTCTGAGGACGAGCGAAGCGAGTCCAAAGCAGGGAGGATGAGCGTAGCGAATCCGTTGTGTTAAAGTGAAGTTCAGAGATACCCCGTACCCGAATTCTATATATAAAAGAAAACTAAAAATAAATAAATAACGCCGTACTTAAATCAAAAAGAAGTTTAAATATTAAGTTCTCACGAGGTCAAATAAATACCATGAGGTTCAGTCCACTAAAAATACACTATACATAATCTATCCTACGTACAATTGCAGTCTCGTTAAGTCAAAAGTCAAAACAAAGATTTTTTTCTATTTTCATTGTATTTTAATATTTGAGTTAAGAATTTCTATTCAAGTAAAAAAAATATTATCTACTATGTACGGAGAAAGCGCTGATATTCAACTTAACTTTTCATAACAGAATATCGGATAAGAAATAATAATAATACTTCGAACGTTTATACCTTAATATTATATGATCATGCAAAGTATTTAAAAGTGCATATTTACACTAATGTGAAAATCGTCACTGGCATTGAACAAAAAACACCTAGAAAATGTACCAAGCAAGATGCTATACTACATTAGCTACATGTTTGATCATTCAACGTTATAATTGATAACTTGACATGATGTCATGTCCCACGCTGTTTCGTAACGTATAGCACCTCACTAAAGTAATATATAAACCAAGGATTTGAATAAAGGGGATGACGCACTAAGTCGAATTGCCATTCAACAAAGTGACCCCATCGAAAATCAAAACATAGAGATGAATGCAACACGAAACACACGTCAAAAACCAACTGCACATGCTTGGTACGAACTGCGCATGCTTATGATCCTTATAACAGCGCAGGTCTTAAAATTTAGAGGCAAACTTATAACCTAAGGGGAGGTAAGTTTGCTCCTATTTCTCTACCTCATAAACTTCCATGGGGTCAGAAATGTTCCTTAATGCGTCATCCCCTTTATTCAACATCCTTGATATAAACCAAGTAGGGAAACAATCGCGATTTCTATCAGACATGGCATGTAGTTCACATTTTGTCCACCAGGGAGTTGGCTCAAATTTTCCTATGGGCGCAGCCATCTTGTTTTACCCTCGTAAATGTAAACATACTATTTGCTGTACTCGAAATTATTGTTCTCAATTATTACTATTCATTATTAGTTAAGTGACTTAAAAAACATAACACACAACTACATAGCTAACAAAATAAAAAAGCTTAATATATAATATAGGATTATATTATGTAATAAAATTTTTATATTAATGAAATGTAATCATAATGTAATGCATTTCTTTTTACTTTTTAGTATAAAATGTTTATAATTTGTGTTGAAAATATATTTTGTCACATTCAATAGAGGTTTAAGTAATTCTTTAAATATTATATTTGTTTAAATTACTTAAAACGAGCAGCTAGAGAATTGTGAAGACATAAACTAAACTAGATACTGTTTATTTTCGTAGAGAATTGTAAACACATCCAAGGAAGTCTACATAGCTATTGTTTAATTACTGTTCAGTTATGAAGAAATTTCAAAAGAATAATCAGCATTATGTGTATTACAGTCGTAATGTTTATAATATCACTCCTACGTTGTCAAGTTAACGATATTATTCGTTCAAACATTAACGTTTTTAATCATCTATAATCATCACGCCTACTCTTAACCTTGTATTTAGTGTTTATTTGAACTAAAAAGGTCAAGGATTAATTACGTCTCTGAGTGTGGAAAGTCAAAGAGGCCCTAAAACCAAATCTGTTTTTACTCTGGATAGTTTTGGTTAAAGTAATAAATAAACCAAGTAGGGAAACAAACACGATTTCTGTCAGGCCTGGCATGTAGTTCACATTTTGTCCACCAGGGAGTTAGGTCAAATTTTCCTATGGGCGTAAATGTAAACAAACTATTTACGGTACTCAAATTTTTGTTTTTATTGCATTTATTTGTACAATTTAGTATAAAATGTTTATAATTTGTGTTAGAAATACGTTTTGTCACATCCAATAGAGGTTTAAGTGCGAATCTTGAAATACTAGGTTTTTATAAATTACTTAAAACGAGCGGGTAATTATTAAACTTTTTTTCGAGTGCACTAATTAACTTACTGCATTTTTGCGAGTGATGTTTGTTTTTTCCCTTTCAAATATTAATTGTAATTAGTAATTTTACAACTTTAACTAAACATTTTTGAATATAATAAAAGCAATCGTGATTTTAAGTTATATTTAAGGCAATACATTGTCGTCTGGATGTTCTTCAAAATAAAAAAATGTACTTTACCGTTACTATATTTTCTCTTTTTCTTTAACTAATTTATTTTAACGATTATTTCACAGGATTTAATACAAAATTATTAAACTATTACGTACATATTAACGTAAGAAAACACGATAAAAAGTAAAACTCACCTAATGTTATCAGGGTTGCCAATAAAATTTAATAAAAATACCTAAATCCGAAAAGACGCATGCGCAGTTATTCTAATTTTAGCTATTTTTATTTTTGAGCCTGCTATCAGCATAGAGATATTATTACTAGAGGGACCCTATTGGTTGAATTTTGAAACACTGACAAAATAACCTGACCACCTTCGCTTATAATGTAATCAAATAATCAGTACAAAATTACAATAACTTATATAGTAGTAAGTTAAAAATACAAATCAAAATACAAACAAGGTATAGGAAGCCGAAAACAAGATTATAGGAAGAGCCGAGGCAAGATTTATTATTGCCTTACTACTCACTCTTGAAGGAGGTTTCAATAAGGTTACACAGAGCCCCTGAGAGCCCCCAATACGATGTTTCAGGTCTTTCAATGTATTGAGATAGGCTATGCCCCCTCTAGTATATATCTCTATGGTTATCAGCTGATCGGGCAGGTCTGAATTTTTTTTACATGTGTCAGGATAGGAGTTTCCCTACTTGGTTTATATATTACTTTAGTTTTGGTATATAAAAGGTTTGGTTCCTGGTAAAATTTAGGTAATATACCACGCCTTTAGACTCACGTTTCTTTGGGTATCGGGTAGAATGCTATAATGACGGTATTGTCGTGATCAACTAGACAATTAATTGTAATGGAGAAAATTAATTTATGTAGCAGTGGTACAGTAGTAGGGTAAGTAAGAAGATATCAAGATTGAAGAGGCCAAACTTAAAATCTACTGATTTAAAGCAATTAAATCTGATCAGACTTGCAAGTGTCTAAGTTAAAAACATAAATGATCAATTTTGGCTTGATATTTCTTCATGATGCATTTTTTAAAACATTTCTCGGTGTTATCGAGAGTTTTAGCGAATTAGCATCATGAAAATTAAGCCTATAAAAATGTTAAAAGATGTCACATATTCAAATGTATTTATTAAAGTCGTAGGGACTTTGAAACGATAGGTACCAGTTTCAGCTCAATAGGACCATCCTAATTAGAAAATACTTAATTATGACGTCATCATCAATGAGTTAAAAAAAGGTTTCTTATGAAATGATCTAACCTCTCACTAATTAATATCACTCATAGAGATATATGCTAGAGGGGGCATAGCCTATCTCAATACATTGAGAGGTCTGAAACATCTTATTAGGGCTCTCAGGGGCTCTGTGTAACCACATTTAAACCTCCTCCAAGAGTAAGTTAAGATTATAATATATCGATTGATATCGACTGCCGTTTGAGACTTGATTTGTATTGTTTTAATATACAGGGTGTTTCATATAAAGTGTCCACCAGAAAAGGAGGTGATAGTACTCCTCAAAAGGAACACAAAATGTCCAATAATATAAACCCCGATCTCCAACCGTTTTCCCACAAGGTCAAAATTAATATTTCAAAAAAATATTTGACCTCACATCATAAAATTGTTAATAGGGATTTAACTATTCAAGCTAGAAAGGCGAAATTGGTATCATTAGAAAGCTGAGTCAATTTTCCAAAGGACAAACTACTAACTATGTCAAATATTTTGGAACTACTGCCCAAAATTTTGCATGAAACATGATTTTTTAAAAAAAATGAATTTTATGGAATTTTTGTAGTAGGGCATTAGAGGAAGTAAGAGATGAGCAAAAGTTCAGCCAAGAACGGAAAATACTTTTCTTATCATTGCCCTTTAAGAAAAGTTAAATAATTTTATACATTCCTATTAACAATTTTATGATGTGAGGTCAAATATTTGTTAAATATTAATATTTGAGGTCAAATATTAATATTTTTTTGAAATATTAATTTTGACCTTGTGGGAAAACGGTTGGAGATCGGGGTTTATATTATAGGACATTTTTTGTTCCTTTTGAGGAGTACTATCACCTCCTTTTCTGGTGGACACTTTATATGAAACACCCTGTATAAGATACAGTAATTTTGTACTAATTATATTTACAAGCGAAGGTTACAAAATGTAGCCTATAGGGTAATAATAGTACCCTTCTAATAATAATAATAATAACCATTATAATCGAAACAAAAATTTTGCATTCAGTATCGAGGTAATTTCTTCTCAAATGGCAACACACCATTAAGTTGCCACAATAGTTTAACCATAAAATTAACGCAATCCATCATAAAATTCTATATCAACAAAAATTAAAACCTTGAAAAAGAGGAAGTATACTTTTATTCAAATCATACAAATGCATACTTAAAACTATAACTTACATTCGAAAACTTTACTATACTAGTAATTATAATTATATCTTAACAACTATACTTTCAAGAAATTAATTAAATAGAATAATTAAACAAACATTTATACACAGGAAATAATAAGAAAAAATAATGATAAGAACATAGACATAAGAAATATCAAGTAACATACTAAATTTAAAATTAACAATAAACGAACTACATAGTATTTTATCCAATACACGCTAACATCAGAGCTGTCTAAACCAGCCATAGTGTTGTGTATTCATATTGCAAGAGAATATTGTAAAATTCAAGGCCAATATAATTTGAACTTTAAAATACAATGCCCCCAACTTATTTCTAATCTAACCTTAAATGATTTTAATTACATTTTAAACATCATATATTTTTTTTTTGCTTATTGATAGGTTTATAACTTATTTGAATACTATTTAAAATACACACAAATAATATATATATTTATATATATATATATATATATATATATATATATATATATATATATATATATATATATATATATATATATAAATATAATATATATTATATTTACAAATATACATAAATATATTTGTGTGTATTTTTAAATAGTATGCAAATAAATTATAAATTAAATTGCATTATATTCCGATTTTCGAAATTTTATAAAAAAAACCTGCAGAAGGCATTCGAAAAAAATTGAACTAATGCTGATAATAAAATAAAACTTAGCAAATATATTAGTCTTATACATGGCTACATGTTTGCCAAATCTCAATGCAATCAAATCATTTTTCCGCGTTTATGATTATTCGAAATTTTGCCGAGTGATTATTGCGGTTTAATGATGTCATAAATAAATATTTTTCCAGAAAGCACAACTAAGCCTACACACTGAATTTTGTACAGAATTTTAACTCACTAGCATAAATCCGCTGGCAACAACGATGATGACACACACACACATGTACAGACAAACAACTTTTAAAAAAACTATTCAGAGACCTTTTAAAAACACCTGAAAAAGATAATTCAGGTGACATCCCGGTTTTGGAAGATTTTTGCTTTTACGCAATACTTTCCTCACATACCTCCAGTGTAAATAAGAAATAGTTATTTATGCAACAAGGGATGAAAGTAAGTTTTACAGCTCAAGTTAAAGTTTCGTCCTAAGGCAGCGCCGAAGGAGGAAACTTCATTAGCTCACGAGGCCGGTAGGCCGAGGAAGATAAACTAGTTAGCTCCCGAGGCTAGCCGAGGGAGTTAACTAACACTTCGGCTCCCGAGGCTTGACGAGGGAGATAAAACGAGAGCTGAAAACTTTCATCCCTTGTTGCATATTAAATTTTATCTACGACTAGAGAACTAATACCAACAACTATTAATATATTCTTCAGCTCCTTAATTGTTATTGTGTTAGTTTAGTTTATTCTAACCATGTCAATTACTCTGATGAAGAGAGAATAAAGCCACTATCTTCATATTATTTTATTGTAAGCTGTCAATAGAATAATATGTAATACTATATTTGTAATTTAAACATTAGCGTGAGTATATTGTATATTTTACCCGTAGTACCAACATAACACCGAAAAAATCCTAAAAATTTCCTAAAATTCCTAAAAATTTTACTAAAAAATTCTGTCAAGTTGGCAACACTTTCACTTTTCCTCCTAGGGAGTAAAAGTACATTTACAGTGTGAGATAACAAGACTGTAAGTAGAACTTACAATTGAAGGAGTAGATAAAAGTAATATAGTGATAACAGAAAAAATAGGGTATGTGGTACCTCAGAACTTTTCCTTATCACTCCTCATATCCCTCACCTCCTATAGTCATCACTCGCTTCGCTCGTCCTCAGAATATTCAAGTCTTTATATAAATACTATAATACGTCTTCGGACTTGCTTCGTTCGTCCTCAAATAGTAAATATATCAATTTCATTTCCAGAGGTCACCCATCCAGGCGTGGTCAGCAGCTCAATACTGCTTAAATTTTGTGATCCAACAAAAATTATAGATATGCTTGTTGAATTAATACGAAACTTGGAGTACTTATTTATTACGAAAAGGTGTACACTTGTACCAAATTTCAAATCATGAACATAAGTTTAACTTTTATCAGTTGACTTGTGTTCGTTTTATTTTTAAAAATCAAAAATTGATCAAATTGTAATAGTTATGTTTAGTAAGATCCTTGGTCAGAAGTGGTACAAATTGTTGGGACGCAACAACAAGACAAACCCGCAAGACAACATGCGGTTATGCGTAAATATGCATAACCGCTAAACTTCGCTAAACATCGTTTGTAGATCCAAGCAGAATAATACAAATAACTAGTAGAGAAGTAAAAAGTATATGCTGTTTTATTTGGTTAAATAAATATATAATATTGAAGTTTTCTCGTATTAAGGGGAAACTTGATTAGATTGACCTTAAGCTAAGTTGTGACCTTTCCCCAGGTACTTACTAACTACAACTTAGCAAAGTAAATAAAAACCATCATTTGTAATGTATTTAAACATTTTATTATAAAGTTTAAGCGTTAGCTTTTGAGAAAGTTAATTTATTTTAAGATTACTTCAAATTATTATTTATGTAGAACGCAATGCATTTTAATTGTGACACAGCATTAAATTGCACAGAATTATTATTTTTTAATTTCCCCCATATATAGCATATATAGAAAAAGTAATGTGTTTGCAAATCAAAGATCTTACATTCAGTATTATTTGTTTTTAATATCTTCTAAGTTGTTTTAAAAAAGTAGTTGTTTGTGTCTGTTATCCAATGTATTGTGTTTGCAAAACAAAAATCTTACATTAAGCATTATTTGTTTTTAATATCTTCTAAGTTGTTTTAAAAATGTAGTTGTTCATATCTGTTATCATCGTAGTTCCCAAGGTGTTTACGCTCAAGAGTGGATGTGTTTACGCTCAAGAGTGGAAACAGTACAAAACCTAATCTTTTAGATCTGATTTTTTTATCGTCAACTGACAATAATATAATATAATAATAAATTTCATCACATACAACGATATTTATAGTTTACAATCTATAAAATATAAACGTCTATTTTTAAAGTCAATATCTGGATAATCACTTTTTAAATATAATTTTTGATGAGAGATTCCAGTAGCTCTTGGACAGAGTTAGAGCGAGAGCTCTGTCTTTCCCTAATCAGATTAAATATAAAGCAAATAAATAGATAAGATATTGATAAGAAGATAAAAGATGTATAGAATAGAATGTTTTAGTTAAAATCTAATGATGACTTTAAAGTATTTCGGTGGTAAGTTTCATTTCATTATCAGCATTAGTTTTTGTTTTACCGAATAACATGTAAATGTTTTTATAAAATAGTATGTATATACATATATATATATATATATATATATATATATATATATATATATATATATATATATATATATATATATATATATATATATATATGTATATTATATAAAATATATACGCACAACAAATCGGTTCAAAATGTAATAAAGAAACACATAATTTGACATGTACACTAATATATAACATAAAGCTGACGAAGACCTACTAAACAAATAAATAACAGAACAACACAACATATCATGAAATATAAATGGATTTTAGATACATTAAGTAGTTAAAATATGATAAAAAATTAATTGTTATTTTTAAAGTCCATGAACCTAACAGAGACATTGAAGTTTAAAATAAACTCAACCTGGGTTCGTAAAAAAGCTGTTTTGACCAAAAGTAGAGAAATACTCTCATGTTGGCAGTACAAGAAGAACAGTTTGAACCGGTTTGAAGAGAAGCTTCTCCCCTCGCGAGCCTTCGTGCCGTATTAATCAATTAAAAATAACCATTTTACTTTTTTAAACATATTCGACCAGCTGACTTGGTTCAGGAACTTCAATTTTATTTAATTATTGTTTAAATGGAAAAGTTTAGTATAATTAGTCAACAAAGACGAATTTTGGAAGGAAGCGAAAGGAGTGGAAGAATCGATTCCGCTTGGCCTTCTGACTATATATATATATATATATATATATATATATATATATATATAATATATATATATATATATATATATATATATATATATATATATATATATATATATATATATATATATATATATATATATAATATATATATAATATATATATATATATATATAATATATAAGTTTTTCTAGACCATTTGTTGTAACACACTATATTTCAAACGGATATTCATAAACCAACCTTAGGAAGGACACGAACCCTGGCGAAAACAAGATTGCTGTGACGCCTTAACCTGGTTTGCTGAGTTTGTTAAGTTTCAAAAAATCGGTAAAACTAATTTTAAACAAATATGTTTTTTGGAGCGCTAGATTGACTTTAACCAGTCTTTATACGACTACCCAATGTCGATAAAAAAGTCAAAAAATAAAGATCGATTCTGACTCTAATACCAAATAAGAAAACATAGACTCACTTCTCTACTTCTTTAACATCTCAACGGTTTTGCACTGATGATGGCCTCTAGTTAGGTTGAAAGCGCTTTGCCAATAAAGTTTTATTTTGTGGAGAGACTTCTTTTATTTTTCTTTTATTATTTAAGATCGATTAGAGTTTCATCTCATTATCAGGATTAATTCAATTTTTATCAAATGACTTGTGCACGTTTTTTTAAAAATCGGCTTATAATCCAATTTAGTTGAAGTTTGGTAACAGCGTATCTCATTACTTAATAATTAAGTATACTACGTTTCGTTTCAATACAATAAGTTTATTTACGGATTTTTTAGGGTTATGAAAGTAAAGCAGCATTAAGTCAGTGCCAGAATGGGTGACAGCTGGGAACTAAGCGATAGTATTTAATATCTGAGGACGACAATACATGTTGCTGTATTTTGTGTTTGTATATTCTGAGGAGGAGTGAAGCGAGTCCAAAGTAGAGATAATGAGCGTAGCGAATCCGATGTGATGAGAAAAGTTCCGAGTTATTGGTTTTTTATGTCGAATTTTTTAAACAAGTTTTGCTAAATAAATATACTTTTTATTCCAGTTCATAACTGTGTTTCTTTCCTTGGTTCGAAATTAACTATTCCATTCTGATGACGTTAAAGAGATCCACTTTCCTATGTCACTAACACTGTCACATCTATTTTATTTACAAATGTTTTACATTTATGTCTTTTAGCTTTAACATGTCTCTTTCTTATCTTAATAAACAACAAGGACCATGTTATAAACAAGTTATTATACTCTCAGGTGAACATTACAACTAAAGCTAGAATAGGAAATACCTGGATGTATGACTCAGGGGACTCAGGATAAAATGTATTCCACTTATATTATCTCCAATCTTATCTATAAATAGGTTATTTTGTCCTACATTTACTTATGTTTATGGCTTACATAAACTCTATTTTGGTTTTATTATACAAGTTATATTTTGTAACTTGTGTAACTGCTCAAAATTGCTATAATGCTGGAAAAATAAACTTTTATGAGTAAGGAAATAGTACACTATGTTACAAGACTGTAAAGAAGGACTACATTTACTTTCGAGTGAAGCGAGACAGTAAAAGGAACCGAGTTAAAAAAAATCATTACCAGTCGTGAAGCATAACTGTAGCGTGTAGCTATTTTTTACGGACGTGGTAAAAAAATTGCCGAATCACTTCTTTCGATTACCTCGTAGGTCAAAAGTTTCAATTCTGGGGTATTTTCAATGTCTGAATCCATGATTATTAAACACTTAATATAAATAACACAAACTTCGTTAACACAAAACCTTGTAGCAAACTACTAGCGCCCATCTAGTGGACATTTAAGGAACTTCACCAGTGATAGTAAAAAACTTTTTTACAGTCGCAGAAAGTAAATAACTACGAATTTATTTTTAAAGGAATTTCGATAAATTAAATAAAATAGGTTTATTCCACTTATTTCATTAAATATTTTTTTGTTACAATAGTAATTTTTAAGTGCATCTCTGAATGAGCTATGTTCGTGCATAAAAATGGCTGGAGCTGTTACACATATAAAAACTGCTTTGTATGAGGAACTTGAATTTGGATTTAATTATTTATTTAACTTTTTTACATTAAGTAAATGTTAGATAAAAGATTAGATGTTAGATAAAAGTCGCCGCTAAGCCGAAAAAGGAACACCAACGGCCTAGTTAGGCCCACGAAAAAAAATTGACGGGACGGGAATGCACCCGTGCAACAAGTGTTCAACTCTACAGCTGAGACAAAGGACAGTAAGCTTTTGTTAAAAAATAAACTTCATGAAATTGTCAACATGTTATTTCAACACAGAGAGAAGAGGAAGAAATAATCATTTCATGACTTTATAAAGACTTAAGTAATAGTCTAAGTTGTAAGGATTGGGGTGATTGGAGGTATGAGGAAATCGTCCTGAAATACTAAGTTCTGCTCAAGATGACTTGGCACTCAAGGACACTAGACTTAATCACAGCTTCCTTGACTATTTTGACATCGCACTCTCCAATTACTCTCCTACTTTAATACGTTAATCATTAGTTCAAAGATATTTTCTACTTTTTAAACTTTAATCTAAAATGTAGTTTAAGGCCCGTGTTCAAAGACGGTAAGATTTTCCTTACCTAAACCTAACATTTTCCCTAAGTAGCCCTTAAGGAAATGTTAGGTTTTCAGTTTAGTGTTAGGTTTTTTTAGAAAAAATGTTAGTTTACAGTTTAGGTAAGGAAAAGTTTCAGTTTAGGTAAGGAAAATGTTAGGTTTACAGTTTAGGTAAGGAAAATGTTAGGTTTACAGTTAGTAAGGAAAATGTTAGGTTTTTTAAGGAAAATGTCTTTGAACACGGGCCTTAGTCAATTCTTTCTTGGATTTATTAGAAATAGAATTAAACATGTAGTACATAATATTTTAACAAATATTTCGTAAAAACAAAACTTAAAAAAAGGGTTTGGGATACCTAGGAACTCTTTCTCATCAAATTAGATTCGCTACCCTCTTTCTCTCTACTAAGGGCACGCTTCGCTCGACCTTAGAATATACAAGTTAATAAATATATGCTGCAACACGTTTTCGGACTCGCTTCGCTCGTCCTCAGATAGTAAATACATCTGTTTCATTCCCAGCGGTCACCAATCCGCATGGATGCAGCTTCATTTTTATGATCTAGCAAAAATCATAGATAGCTATACATGTATTGAAACGAAACAAAGTTCAATTATGTATTACAAAAAGGTATACACTTCTACCAAATTTCAACTTAATTGAATGATTATTAATTTGTATTAATAAGAAGATATGTTGGTCTTATATATGACTACATGCATACCAAATATAAAAACTGATCGCAAATTTTTTGCTAGGCCGTTGTTGCGGGTTATTATTTTTCGGATAGCACAACTACACCTATAGAATCATTTTTGTACAAAGTTTCAACTCTATAGCATAAATACACTGGGAGCTACGATGATAAAAGACACACACATACACTAAGACAACTTTGTGAAAACCACTAAGGAGGTCATAAAAACATCTGAAACGGATAATTCCGTTTCAGATCCCACACACACAGACATATAGAGGTAGATTTTTAGATTTAATCTATATATCCGGTAAATTATTAGCATTACAAATTTACGGTGAAGTTATTCTGAATAATTGTTTTGTCTAATTTGTCCTCTTGTAATTGTTTTCTCTGTACTTTTTTCCGTGTGTTTTTTTCAGTGTATTTTTTTCCTGTAGTTTTTTTCTGTGTAATTTTTTTCCGTGTATTTTTTCCGTGTACTTTTTTTGCCTGTACTTTTTCCCGTGTATTTTTTTCCCGTGTACTTTTTTCCGGATACCTTCTCACAGGCATCCCTTTTTCGGATTTATTTCCAAACACAATCCTTTTTTTAAAAACCTATGTTATAAATAAGGATAAGTAATAAAAGCATGTTTAATAAAAGATGAAAGTTTGCACATATGTTAGTATTTTACATAACTACATGCGTGCCAAATAACTACATGCGTGCCACATAACTACATGCGTGCCACATAACTACATGCGTCCCACATAACACATGTGTGCCACATAACTGCATGTTTGCCAAATTTCAATCACAGTCATTAACCCACAATGGCTCAGCACAAATTGTCAAAAATCACAAATCTTATTATTGATTAAAAATAGAATCGTTTTTTCTATCCCCACTTTTCTCTCATCGAGAACTTCCGCTTTAAAACAGCTCTTAAGGCGCTATCTGATGCTAAAAATGTGCTGAAAGAAAACAACGTTTATTTCACTTTTACTCGTAATATCGTATAAGAAAAACGTTTTTCTTCGTAATATCGTAAAAACGTTCTCGTAATATCGTATAAGAAAAACGTTTATTTCACTTTTACTCGTAATATCGTATAACAATAAATGAAATTGTAACCAAATTGAAAATTTATTCAATTCATAAAGAGTCAAAAGTCAATACTAACATTCCAACACAATACATAAATAAATATTTGTTAATATAGTTTTTAACATTTAATTTACTAAACAAAAGATAATATAAAAAATAGGATCTAAATAATCTTAGAGTATAATAAACAGGTCGTTTGTAACATACATTTTAAAAAATTATAGTTGTACATACATTTTAAATTGATTTCAGCAACAGTAGTTAAATGTATAGAAATTGCACTCAAACTATATTTGTATTAAATAAGACAAAATGAGTAGTGGATTTTCAAGTAATGAAATAAAACAGTCTCTCCACTAATGATATATATTTGACATAGCCAGCTTTCAATCTTAACAGATCATCATCAGTGCCGGCGAGCAGCGAAGAAAAGAGTCAGGAGACAGCGGTTACAGTTTTGTCTAGAGGTTTGTAGCTGACAAAGCTAGTCAGCTACAAACCTCTAGACAAAACTATAACCGCTGTCTCCTGACTCTTTTCTTTACTGCTTGCCGTCACTGATGATAATCTGTTAAGATTGAAAGCTCAAATATATATCATTAGTGGAGAGACTCTGTTTAATTTCATATTTGTATTAGGTTATTATGATTATAAGGTAATAATGCTTGATAAACAAATGAACCTACTTTTAAGTAATAAATTAAGCTAAGTACTTTTACTATACTTATCCTATAAAACCACGGAATGTAGAAAAAGTAAAAAACACTGCTAGGCCGTGCATAAAAATTTTATAGTTATTTTAATGATTTAACGTGTCTTCTAGCCACCTCTAAATACCATGTACATCCAAACATGAACTAACTATTTTCGTTTTAGTGGATTTCTACTAGAAAATTACAGAATTGGGAGATAGAGAAGCAATAACTGCAAGTCATTAAATGTATTCTAAAAAAATCTCTCGACAGTAATTGTCTTGGTTTTGATCAGTTGACAGCGACAGTCTTCTAAAAATCAGTAGGGGTAAAAAATTCAATTGGTTTATTCCAATTTCATACAGAAAGAAATCACAATTCAAAAAAACAGTAGAAGGGTCTTGGTTTTGATCAGTTGTCAGTTGCAGCCCTCTGAAAGACTTTATTAGTTATTGAAGTCTTTCTTAATGATGTTTAGAGGGCTGCAACTGACAACTGATCAAAACCAAGACCCTTCTACTGTTTTTCTGAATTGTGATATCTTTCAGTATGACATTGGAATATATATATATATATATATATATATATATATATCTTCAAAAATGTTCTTCTAACATCTTCAATTCATAATAAGAAATCCATAATGCGAGATATATATATATATATATATATATATATATATATATATATATATATATATATATATATATATATATATATATATATATATATATATTATTTAAGGAAAATTGATGACGCCAGTCTTAACATAAAGACATTATTGTATATACATAATTTTGAAATGCCATTATAATTGGAAGCCATAATTTAAGTCATGGAATATTGAATGAAGGGGATGAAATGCGCTGTAATTAATTTCTATGTGACATATGTGATGATATAGGGGGCTCTCGGAACGCTTCTTCTTCTTTTTTACGCCTCTGGCAATAAGAGCATATTGAATAGATTTATTTCTAGTGTAAAACTATCGTTCTCATTAGGCCGATAAGTCTGATAAAAGCTGGGCAATCTAACTTAAAACTTAAGTATTTGTAGTCTGTCACTATGCATCGACTAACAGCTATTGATTCGTTCATTTCCACTGTACTCTATAATATCCAATGTCCAGAGGCGAGAAGAAATAGGTACGTGGGTGTTTGAGTGAGTGGCTTATGGTGAATGTAGGGTCCAGTATAAAAACACTTAGACTTTGGGTGCTTGAGAAGGCGCACTAGGCCATTGACCTGTTCCTACTCTCCTTACAGTCCATTGTCCCGTAGCGCAAAACCAGGAAATAATCCTTGCAGTTCAATCATCCAAACACTATACCTATTACTTTATATTATTTTCAATCTTTTATCATATTATTTTAAAACGAGCTGCCAACCTTGGAACAAGGCTTTCCCACCGATAGGATTAAAAATTATAGGAGCAAGTATAATATTGCCATCAATATAATTCAGCTAGAGTGTTTACAAGAAAAGTGCACACAAATTCATCAAAATATCTTGATGATTCTTCTAGACAGCCACAGGTGTGGTTGTGGCCTCTTCCTTTTTAAAAAAAAAACTTCAAAACAACACTAGACACACTTTTTATCAAACTTCAAAACAACACTAAAAACAATTTTCATCAAACTTCAAAACAACACTGGAAACAATTTTTATCAAACTTCAAAACAACATTACAAACAATTTTCATCGAACTTCAAAACAACACTAGAAACAATTTTCATCAAACTTCAAAACAACATTACAAAAAATTTTCATCAAACTTCAAAACAACACTAGAAACAATTTTCTTCAAACTTCAAAACAATACTAGAAACACTTTTTATCAAACTTCAAAACAACACTATAAACACTTCTTATCAAACTTCAAAAAAACAAGAGAAATAATTTTCATCAAACTTCAAAACAACATTACAAACAATTTTCATCAAACTTCAAAACAACACTAGAAACAATTTTCATCAAACTTCAAAACAACAGAAACATTTTCATCAAATTTCAAAACAACACTAGAAACACTTTTTATCAAACGACGACATTTGATAAAAAAGTGGGTGTTCCGTTTTTACTTTTCCTCATTTATACCGTAGGTATATAGGAAAAGTATTGTGTTTGCAAAAAAATACGAAATCGGAATTATCCGTTGCAGGTGTTTTAAGACATCCTGAGTAGTTTTATCAAAGTTGTCTACTTATCTATGTGTGTGTGTCTCTGTTATCATCGTAGCTCCCAGTGTATTTATGCTAGAGAGTTGAAACTTTGCACAAAAATCAGTCTACAGCGGTAGTTGTGCGATTCGGAATACATTTTTTATGACGTCATTTCAATTGGATCGCAACTTTTTTTCGTGTTTCATGAATTTATGAAAATCATTATTGCGGGTTGATGATGTCATAAAAATATTTTCCGAATAGCACAACTACAGCTATAGACTGATTTTTAAACAAAGTTTCAACTCTCTAGCATAACTGCACTAGGAGCTACGATGATAACACACACACATACAGACAGACAACTTTGTAAAAACCACTCAGGAGGTCTTAAAACACCTGAAACTGATAATTCTGGTGACGATCCGGCATCGGATTTTTTACGCAATAGTTTTCCTACATACGTAAATGAGGAAAAGTAAAAATCATAAAATAATCTAATTGACTTGGAATTTGGTATAAGTGAATAATTTTACGTAATAAATAAGTATACCACGTTTCGTTTCGATGTGACAAGTTTATCTATGATTTTTGTTGGATCATAAAAATTAAATAACATCAAGCGTGGTCATTGCTGTATGGGTGACATTAACTATCTGAGAACGAGCGAAGCGAGTCCGTAGTAGGAAGGATGAGCGTAGCGAATCTGATGTGATGAGAAAAAGTTCCGAGTTACCCCGTACCCGATTTTATAATGTTAAATTCAGGAACTGACCTTGGTTGATGCTGCTTAACATTTATGATCTTACCAAAACTGTAGATATACTTTCCGTACTGAAACTAAACTTAAAATGTTACATAAAGGTAAATAAAAATATACTTGTACTAAATAATATAAATTAGTACAAGCATATAAATATACTTTATATCTTTATTAAAAAAAAGATATAAAGATTTTTTATTTAGAAATTGGGCACTAATGAGACACCAGATATTCTTAATTATTTATTGCAATATTTCACTCTTAACACAGAGTCAAAGTTAACTTTGTCATAAAATTCAAATAAAAGGGGGTCCAAAATCATGTTCTAATGTTTAAATCCAAATTCATCTGTGAAAGATTAATAAGAAGATAATTCATGTTAATAAATAGCACAAAGAACTAAAGTTGTTTGTGTATTAACTAAAGTTAAAAGTTCTTTGTGTAAGAACTAAAGTTAATATTTGACAACTTAAAAAAACCTACACAAGTCATACGATAAAAAAATAAAGTAATGCTGATTATGAGATGAAACTTTGCATATATGTTGCTCTCATATATTACTGAATGCGTGCTAAATATCATACTGATCGACGAGTTGTTCCGCAATTAATGAATTCTCGACATTTTTGTCGAATCAATATTGCCTGTTATCCCGTATCCAATATTGCGGTTAGCACAACTAGACCTTAAGATTAATTTTTGTGCCAAGTATCATTCATTCAGGTGGAATCCCGGTTTCGGTCTCTTTTGCAAACACAATACTTTTCCTTTATGCCTACGATATAAGTTATAAAAGAAATCCATAAAATAACTTAGGCGTTTAGATAACTTTTATGAAAAAAATACGTACATAACAAAAAGGCATGAAAATTCTTTAAGCTAAAGAGAAACCAATTTTCTTAAAATAAATCTTTCTTTTTAAACAACAAATTAAATAAATTTGTTGTTTTATTAATTATTTAAAAAATAATACAATTTTCATAACACACTTTGTTTCAGCGTTAATGTACAACAAAATATCTATATTTGTCTGTACATTATAATTATGAGAACATGATAATAGAAAAATAGAGTAATACAATAATTAAAGAGGAGATAATAAGAATCTCACGGTGTAATATAACACTCAGCAGCAACTGGCACGCTGGCCTTGATACTTCATAACTTGGCGTAATAGATTATACTTCGTTATTATACTTTTAATCTCATCGCATTAATATTAATTTAACAATAACGCACATCCGCACGTCTAACTAAGAACTTTGATCTAAAAAGTTTATAACCTCCTAAAAAAATTAAAAAATTAATTTATTTTTATTGCCTATTTTTACGAGAGAATTACTGGGAATGTTGCATAAAAATAATTGAATAGTCAATTTATTGACAAATAAATTGTATTTCTAATAGGTACTATGTAATTTCTGCTATTTTTAAGTAACTATTAGAAATACCCTAAGTTTCTTTGGGAAAGTATACAGACCTAAGAATGTTATAGCAATCCAAAAATAAGTTATTCTGGGCAAGATGAAAAAACGATTTAAAAAAAAGGTATTCTGGGTAAGACAGAAAAAATCTATTTAGAAATAAGTTATTCTGGGCAAGATGAAAAAACGATTTAAAAAAAGGTATTCTGGGTAAGACGAAAAAATCTATTTAGAAATAAGTTATTCTGGGCAAGACAAAAAACAATTTAAAAAAATTCTGGGCAAGACAGAAAAAATTAAAAAAGTTATTCTGGGCAAGACAGAAAAAACAATTCAAAAATAAGTTATTCTGGGCAAGACAAAAAACAATTTAAAAAATTATTCTGGGCAAGACAGAAAAAATTAAAAAGTAAGTTATTCTGGGCAAGACAGAAAAAAACAATTCAAAAATAAGTTATTCTGGCAAGACAAAAACAATTTAAAAAATTATCTGAAGACAAAAAAATTAAAAGTAAGTTATTCTGGGCAAGACAGAAAAAAACAATTCAAAATAAGTTATTCTGGGCGAGACAAAAAACAATTTAAAAAATTATTCTGGGCAAGACAGAAAAAATTAAAAAGTAAGTTATTCTGGGCAAGACAGAAAAAAACAATTCAAAAATAAGTTATACTGGGTAAGACAAAAAACAATTAAACAATAAGTTATTCTGGGCAAGACAACAAAAAATAAAAAATAAGTTATTCTGGGCAAAAAATAAAAATAATTGAATAGTCAATTTATTGACAAATAAATTGTATTTCTAATAGGTACTATGTAATTTCTGCTATTTTTAAGTAACTATTAGAAATACCCTAAGTTTCTTTGGGAAAGTATACAGACCTAAAAATGTTATAGCAATCCAAAAATAAGTTATTCTGGGCAAGATGAAAAAACGATTTTAAAAAAAGGTATTCTGGGTAAGACAGAAAAAAACAATTCAAAAATAAGTTATACTGGGTAAGACAAAAAAACAATTAAACAATAAGTTATTCTGGGCAAGACAACAAAAATTAAAAAATAAGTTATTCTGGGCAAGACAGAAAAAAACAATTCAAAAATAAGTTATTCTAGGCAAGACAAAAAACAATTTAAAAATTATTCTGGCAAGACAGAAAAATTAAAAAGTAAGTTTTCTGGGCAAGACAGAAAAAACAATTCAAAAATAAGATATTCTGAGCAAGAGAAAAGAACAATTGAAAAAAATTTCTGGGCAAGACAGAAAACAGTTCAAAATAAGTTATTCAGGACAAGACGAAAAACATGTCAAAAATTTTTTCAGTATTGTTGTCTATATAAGCCTGTATTCAGAATCATCGAAATAATCACTATTATTTTTTTTTTTTTTGGCTTTTACTATGTTTAGAACAAAAATGACGGTACATTTAACCGACCTAAAATAAGAAATTCTAGAAATAGACTTCAAAATCCCCTAGCCTTTTCCTTGCCTTGCATTTCTTAAAAGGATAGGATAAAGCTAAAAAAATTTAGTTAAGATTTAAAAAAAAACGCATCTGGATACCGCTAGGCCTAGGAGAATACCAAAACAACCAAGCAAAAGAAGTACCTATAAGAGAGCATTATAAATAAATTAAAACACATTTCTCATCACATCGGATTCGCTACGCTTATCCTCCCAACTTCGTACTCGCTTCGCTCGCATTTCGAAAGTAAACTACTAAGTAAAGTACTATCGAAGGACGAGCGATGCCCTCATAGACCAAGAGCCCAGGAGTGTTTTGTTAATAAAAAGTGTAATGGCTGGAACCGGTCTCAATTTTTCGTAAATACCTTCCTCAACATGGATCTGCAATTCTGCAGACTCGTATCGGATGGGTGTCCCAGGCAGAACGCACTTTAAGGGACAAAGGTTCTGCCTGGGACACCCAGGCAGTTTGGGTTCAGTTTAGATAACTTAACTCGTTAGCTTATCTTGTTTTTACTTAAAAACGTTAAATCACCGAGTTTAAAAATCATTTTCATTCCCCAAGCCGGTAAAAAGAATATATATATATATATATATATATAATATATATATATATATATATATATATATATATATATATATATATATATATATATATATATATATATATTATATATATACATATATATATTATATATATATATATATATATATATATATATATATATATATATATATATATATATATATAGATTTGAAAATACATTACAACTATTTTGATATATTTAAAAAAACATCCTACTAACTTATCTTTGAAAATGTTCTAAAAATTGTGAAAATCTAAGGAGAAATCATTCATTGACTTCCTTGTTTAAATGATAAGAAAAATATTGATAAGTAATTAATAACTATAAGATAATAGTTATAATTAAGATAATTGACTGCGATTTTTTCATATATTAATGAACTACTTCTGAGTCTTCTTTCTACTTATATTTCTTCTATAACAAGAAATGACATAGAAAAGAATATATATAGATGCAAGACGCGTTTGTATTTCGTATTGCATGTGCCGTTTTCAATTCTATCATTTTATACCGGACGTTTGATACCGTTATAAACTTCTTTTTTTTCTTCCTTGAAAAATTTTTTCTTCATCTTTCAAGAGTCTCGGTCAAGTAATTTTTTTTACAAAAATCTTTTTCTTTTTGATATGAAAAATACTAAAAACATTACATTTAACGATATATTTCTATTTAATATGATTTGAATAAATGACAGTTTTTTAAGTATCTGATTTCATATATTTTCTAAATACTGTTCTTAAAAGACATATTTAATGCTAAAACCAATTTAATTGTATTATTAACAGTGACTATAATTGTAACATTTAGGCAAGGATCTTGAATAAAGGGGATAATGCACTAAGTCGATTTGCCTTTCAAAAAAGTGACCCCATCGAAAACTAAAAACTAGAAAGAATTCAATACGAAACACCCGTCAAAAACCAACTGAACATACTTGGTACAAACTGTGCATGCTTACAATTTTTATAACAGCGCAGGTCTTAAATTTTAGAGGCAAACATAGCTCTCAATAGTTTCCCATTGTTTATTGCTTAGAAGGTTATAAACACGCTTAAATTATCACACAATAAAGTAGCTAAGTATAGTCCAAAATTTAAAATTAAGTAAACACAAATGACTTAACAAGCACCACAAATGTAAAAATCACGAGAAGCACAGAAGAAAGTTGAGAAGCAAACTTGACAACCTTGTTACATAACCTGCGTTTGGCGCCTTTTTTATTATAACCATGGGAAGGTAAGTTTGCTCCTATTTCTCAATCTCATACAACTTCCATGGGGTCAGAAAAGTTCCTTAATGCGTCATCCCCTTAATTCAAGATCCTTGCACTAAGGAAACTTTTTTACCGAACTGTCTAAAAGACAACGGCGATCTTAGGTAAAAATTTAGAAGAGGGGGAGTGGAGGGGGTACACTTCTAATACTGTTGTATTAGAATTGTAGGGGTGTTCCCCTACAAACTTTGCTTCTAATAGAGCTATCCCCAAAAAATTAGTATCCATCTCCACTAAGTCAACCACCAGGAGCTTGAATATCCAATTTTTTTGGCAATCGCCTTCCTACTATAGCAATTAGACAGCCGAAGTGTGTTGCTCTATGATAACTTTTGAATTTCAAATTGGAGCATATTATGATATGGATTAATTCAAAAACTACACTATTTGCTAAACAGTGTGATCCCTTGCTTATGCTAACTTAAGCTCGCTTAAGCTTAATCAAGCTCCTGGTAGTCGAATTACTAGAAAGCTTACTGTAATTTAAATTTTAAAAGTTATCTTATTAGAATTTATTATATTAATAATAAGATTATTATTATTATAATTATTAAATATAAATAATTAATTAATTATAATTAATCAATTATATTAAAAGTTATCGGAGGAAAACAACTACAAGGAAGGCGATTGCCAAAAAAATTGGTTATTTAAGCTCCTGGTACTGGACTAGTGGGGGTGGATACTAATTTTTTGGCAATAGCTCCATAAGTTTGATTTAGTAGAGGCAATGTATTCTTGGGGTATTTATATTGGATAAAAGTAGTTTTGTATGTCAAACGATTGCTCTTTGCCAAAGATTCGGAACTGAGTGATATTGGTATAACATTCGTTTTAATTTAACTTAATCCATATCATGGTATGCTTAAATTTGAAATTTAAAAGTTATCCGGTGATAACTTTCGATAGCAACACACTTTGGCAATATAAGGGAGACGATAGCCAAAACATTAATCTAAACTAGGTAGTCTTAAGCCCCACTATAGTAGGACACACGGCTAAAATCAGTTGACAGCGTGGGAAAATAGTGTTGAGGAACCAATAAGGTTGGTCCGATTTGAAATAGATGGCGTGGCTTTAAAAACAGGACTAATCGCAATGGCTCCCTCGCATTATTTTCCCGCACTGTCAACTAGTTTTAACCGTGTGTCGTTGTATAACATCCCAATTCTCATGTAATCGCCAATGCAGAAAGACTTTAGTAAGAAAGACATAAGTCCGGAACTAAATACTGACCTCTTTAAAATTTTAATATTATTATAAGTATTTTATTTTTGAAAATTCTGAAAAAAGTGTCAAATGAAAGTTTCAGCACTTTCATTTTTGTTTCAAAACTAAGATTTTTAGTCCTGATTATTTTCTTTACATTTCCTTATTTATACCACATGCATGCAGGAAAAGTATTGTGTATGCTAAACACCCCTCTCATTATTAACAGCATTAGTTCAATTTTTTTAATAACTTGTACCAGACCTAGGTTCCTGAACATATCACAAACCTGAAAGAACCTAACTAACCACCGGTATAAAAACAGCAAAAGCACCAAAGAGCAACCAAGTTTATACTGTCTGATATATTATCGTAACCCATAGTTCCCATATTATTATGACCTATTGTTCTCAAATTATTATGACCCATTTTTCCCATATTATCACGACCCATAGTTCCCATATTATCATAACCCATAGTTCCTATATTATCATGACCCAATTGTTCCCATATTATCATAACCCATAGTTCCCATATTATCATGACCCATTGTGCCCATATTATCATGACCAATTTTTCCCATAATATCATGACCCATTTTTCCCATATTATCATGACCCATTGTGCCCATATTATCATGATCCATTGTACCCATATTAGCATGACCCATTGTATCAAAAATCGTTTAATAATTGCCACAAAAATCATGAAAATAAAAGCGTGGAATACGAATTCAAGGATTGAATCCAAATTATATCGAAATTTTGCGGTTCTAAATAAATTAATAATATTTACGTAATCAGTGTTTGAACACCTTGCTCATGACGCAACGGTGATAAGTGAAATTTTAAATTCTCAAACTTACCTGAAACAAAGAAAGAAATAAATAAAAATTAACTAAGTGTTTTAAATATTTTAAATAAATAAGAAATAAAATTAATTCAGGTTTGGAGTGCCTCAGAACATTTTGTCACCATCTCCGATTCGCTATGGTGAATCTGCCTCCGTAGCCGCGGTCGTATAGTGCTGGACTTCGGCACCGGAGGTCTGGGGTTCACAGCCCGGACTTTGCTCTCAGTTTTTATGAATATAATTTTATTTAAAAAGATTTCGCCAACTTTAGCTTTACTTCGAGCATAGTAGATGCGACCCACTCGAGGGGGTTCCCGCAGGGCGAATACCCTGAAGGGCCGAATGGCCCTAAAACGGGCCTTATTATTATTATTATCGGATTCGCTACTCTCACTCTTCCCACTTCGGACTCGATTCGCTCGCCTTTAGAAATGCCAATCAGCTAATTTATAGTGCTTTGCTCGTCCTTAGATAGGAAAGATCGATTTTGATCTTTCCAGCAGTTGTATAGGATCGGATAAAACCCGTAAATATATTAACAGTAAAAAAATGAAACCACCTTGCTACTATTGGCTGAACATTTGAATACCAACAGCACTAAATTCACCTAGTGGATACCCGAATATTTGGTATACCAGAATTCATCACCTAGACTACATCAGTCTATCGACTACTTTAAAAATCTTGACAGGTCAGTTTAGGCACCGCCGATTCTAAAGAAAACAAATCCCTGCAAGAAGGGAGCGGGAAAAAACTATGTAAATAAAACAGGTTAATTTACCCAAATTTTCTTGGCAATTTTTTTTTTTACATTTCTTTTGTGTAGGTTTATTTTATAATATTATTTTTATGATTAATTTGAAAGTAGATTTCAAAACGATGTAAACAAAAGAAGAACCACAAACAAAGTGAAAGATTGTCCGGAAGAAGGTTATTTCCCTACAGCGGTCATGGTGGTAGGAATTGTTTCTCTTTTTAAGTGAGGGGTTGGCAGCGGCTTCTCTGATAGGTCAATCCCTAAAATGCTCATGACCTTTGGGATTTTTAAACTATAAGATAGACTATAACTGTGATTCTAATAAAACTATCTTGAGCTTGTTGAATCTATCTAATGGAGATTAATTAACCAATTATTTTTTGGCAGGCAATCTTTCTAGTGCGGCAATCAGTGTTTTTCTACAGTAACTATTGAATTTCAAAATATCATGATATAACCTTTCCATAACTTAGACTTCTTTCATACCATGATCACTAACTTCACTAACTCCCCACGAAGCGATCATTTGTTATACAAAACGACATTTATCCTTTATGAATACACGACAATTATAATCTATAAGATTATGTATGTACGAGATTTTGTTCCTATATAGAACTTTAACCTATAAACTATAATTTTAAAATTCGCTATTGTTGTGTAGAACTACTTATACAAACAATTGACAGCAAACCAAGAACCATGAGGCCGTAAAACCAAACTTAACCAAAAACCTTAATACCAACTCATAAAAACCAAGAACCATGAGGCCGTAAAACCAAACTTAACCAAGAACCTTAAAACCAACTCTTAAAAACCAAGAACATGAGGCCGTAAAACAGCAGAGAAAACCATTAAACTTAACCAAGAACCTAAAACCAACTCTTAAAAACCAAGAACCTGAGGTCGTAAAACCAAACTTACCCAAGAACCTTAAAACCAACTCTTAAAAACCAAGAACCATGAGGCCGTAAAACCAAACTTAACCAAGAACCTTAAAACCAACTCTTAAAAACCAAGAACCATGAGGCCGTAAAACCAAACTTAACCAAGAACCATGAGGCCGTAAAACAGCAGAGAAAACCAAGAACCATGAGGCCGTAAAACCAAACTTAACCAAAAACCTTAATACCAACTCATAAAAACCAAGAACCATGAAGCCGCAAAACCAATCTTAACCAAGAACCATGAGGCCGTAAAACCAAACTCAACCAAAACCTTAATAACAACTCATAAAAACCAAGAACCATGAAGCCGTAAAACCAAACTCAACCAAAACCTTAATAACAACTCATAAAAACCAAGAACCATGAAGCCGTAAAACCAAACTTAACAAAGAAGCTTAAAACCAACACAAAAAAACCAAGAACCATGAGGCCGTAAAACGGCAGAAGGCATATTTTTTTAATTTAATTATTGACTTTTTACTTTTCCTCATTTATACCGTAGGTAGAGTAGAGATAGTATTGTGTTTGCAAAAAATCCGAAACCGGGATGTCACCGGTATTATCTCTTTTAGGTGTTTTTAAGACCTTAAGTGGTTTACACAAAGTTGTCCATGTGTGTGTCTGTTATCATCATAGCTCCCAGTGTATTTATACTAGCGAGTTGAAACTTTGCACAAAAATCAGTCTACCGCTGTACTTTTGTTATTTTGATAATAATTTATTTATAACGTCATTAACACGCTATAATGACTCTTATAATATGATAAAAAATCATAAAACACTGAAAAATTAAGCGATCATATTGAGATTTGGCATGCGTGAAGCTATGTATAAGACAAACTTTATGTGCCAAATCATCTCATTATCAGCATTAGACGACTAGCATCGGCATTAGCATTTTTATCAGACGACTAAAAAATGTAAGAACTCGAAAAATAATCAAATTGAGTTTAAGGCCCGTATTCAAAGACATTTTCCTAACATTCTCCTTAAGGAACCCTTAAGGAGAATGTAAGGAAAATGTCTTTGAATACGAGCCTAAATTTGGTACAAGTATATACCTTTACGTAAAAAATAAGTATACTACGTTTCGTTTTAACACGACAAGTATGTCTATGGTTTTTGTTGGATCATATATGTTAAGCAGCATTGAGCGTAGTCAGTGCTGTATGGGTTATTGCTGAGAATGAAACGGACGTATTTACTACCTGAGGACAGGCGAAACGAGTCCAAAGTAGTCAGGACGAGCGAAGCGAACACCAAATAATTCGTAACAAGTAGTGATCACGATTATGGTCAGAGTTGGCTAGTGGGTTATTCCGTTAGTCAAAACAAAAATAATTAAGATAAAAAATACTTTAGTATTTTAAATATGAGAGATAATAGGTAATTTATAATTTCGAAATAAAATCGAAAATATAAATTAACAGTAGCAATTATTATGATATTGCAATAAGCATCGAAAAAAACATCACACGTAATAATAGCTCAAGGCAAGAAATTAAGGAAGAAATTATAACATAATTATAACCTAAAACAGATAAAATAGTTAAGTTACAATTATAAACCTATATAATGAACTTTTAAAGCGTACTTATGTTGACAAGCTTTCTCTCAAATTATATGTTATAAAAAAAATTCTCTGAGCTTGCGAACAAAAACGAATCGAGCTTTAAAAGTTCATTATAAAATATAAATACGGCTTTACATCGACTCGCTTGCTTTAAAATCGTGATTGTTCGGGTCGTAAATTTGTAGAAGGATGTGACCTTTGAGTTGGTTCGAACGAACGAGCCATAATATCTTAAAATGTCGTGAATTCGAAAAAGCATTTTTAGTTCAGTTGTATTTATCAATAATATGTACTTTCAACGCATTTAGGTCTAATCACCAAGTTAATATTGGCTATCGGTCGATAGCCATATTCATCAAATTCATCAAAGCATGAATTCATCAAACCTGTATAAGTTTGAAACAATAAGTTCGAAGTATTATAAGCTTTGCTAATTGCGAAAATACTTTTACAACGTCCATCAATTTTTATTAAGACAGGCATAGCAATTCATCATTTATGGAGGGTAATAGATTGCTGCAGGTTTAGCATACTATAATTGATTGTCTACTTACCTTTAACTGAAAATTCATTTTTAAAATAGTAATAAATCATTAATAATGGAAGCGAACCGAGCCAAGGAAAATGTACTATTTTGGCAACAAAAAAGTCATTTTTGTCATGAGAGGTGTTAAGAGGGTGAGCCTCGAATCCCTCTTTTTTTATATATATATATATATATATATATATATATATATATATATATATATATATATATATACACGAAACTGATTTTTTTTGTCAGTTTAATTTTATATAATTTATTACGAATTATTAAATAAAGTTACACTTTTTAAATTTATTAGTTAGCAATAATTACTTCTTTTATAATAGACTGAAGGTTACAGTTTTCAATATCCGGAACTAAATAGAACAACAAAAATTCGGGTACGGGGCATCTCTCAGAATACATCCATCCATTTCATTCCTACCGGTCAACTAACCATGCACTGACCACGCTCGATGTTGCCTAAATTTTATGACCCAATAAAAAAAATCATAGAGATTGGCTATCGATACAAAAAAAAAATCGAAATAAAACTTGGGCTACTAATATTACTTAAAAGAATACACTTGTATTGAATAATAAGAAATAAAACTTATGGCCAACAAGGCTATCGAAAGAAGTGTACCGGGCAAATTTTTATACATTATACTGTTTTTCTTCTTAATAGTTGTTTACTATTACTATACCCGAAAAAAATTGCATATGTAGGCCACACGACTGGCCTTTTTTTTAATCGACTTTTTCTTTTTAACTCGGTCTCGCTTCGCTCGACGGTAAATATAGTCGCCACGGTAAAAAAAAGACCTTCTTTACAGTCTTGTAACATAGTATACTATTTCCTTACTCATAAAAGATTATTTTTCCAGCTTTATAGCAGTTTTGAGGAATACACGTTACGAGTCAAGAAATAAGGAGAAAATATAACCTATAATAAAACCAAAACCGAGTTTATGTAAGTCATTAATAATTATGGATATAATTAATAAATCATAACCTAATTATGGATAAGATTGGAGATAATATAAGTGAAATACATTTTATCCTGATTCCCCTGGGTCATACATCCAGGTATTTCCTATTCTAGCTTTAGTTGTAATTTTCACCTGAGATTATAATAACTTGTTTATAACATGGTCCTTGTAGTTTATAACATTGTCCTTGTTGTTTGTTAAGATAAGAAAGAGACATGTTAAAGCTAAAAGATATAAATGTAAAACATTTGTATTTGTAAATAAAATAGATGTGACAGTGTTAGTGACATAGGAAAGTGGATCTCTTTAACGTCATCAGAATGGAATAGATAATTTCGAACCAAGGAAAGAAACACAGTTATGAAATAAAATAAAAAGTATATTTATTTAGCAAAACTTGTTTAAAAAATTCGACATAAAAAAACCAATAACTCGGAACTTTTCTCATCACATCGGATTCGCTACGCTCATTATCTCTACTTTGGACTCGCTTCACTCCTCCTCAAATATACAACCACAAAATACAGCAACATGTATTGTCATCCTCAGATATTAAATACTATCGCTTAGTTCCCATCTGTCACCCATTCAGGCACTGACTTAATGCTGCTTTACTTTCATAACCCTAAAAAATCCTTAAATAAACTTATTGAATAGAAACGAAACATAGTGTACTTATTTATTAAGTAATGAGATACACTTGTATTAAACAGACTCAGACTCAGATTATATACCGATTTTGCCGATTATGGCGCACTACTTAAAACAGTGTGAAAAAGTTAAGTTGTATGTCGTTTGAAAGCTCTTGAAAAATAGCGAAATCGGCGCACTACTTAAAACAGTGTGAAAAAGTTAAGTTGTATGTCGTTTGAAAGCTCTTGAAAAATAGCGAAATCGGCGCACTACTTAAAACAGTGTGAAAAAGTTAAGTTGTATGTCGTTTGAAAGCTCTTGAAAAATAGCGAAATCGGCGCACTACTTAAAACAGTGTGAAAAAGTTAAGTTGTATGTCGTTTGAAAGCTCTTGAAAAATAGCGGAACATTTTCTAATCACATCGAATTCGCTACGCTCATCCTCCCTGCCTCGAACTTGCTTCACTCGTCCTCAGAATATTCAATTCACCAAACTTTTACGGCAGCATGTCCTCGGACTCGCTTCACTTGTCCTCAGATAGTAAATGCATCCGTTTAATTCTCAGCGGTCACCCATACAGCACTGACCACGCTCAATGCTCCTTAATTTTTATGATCCAACAAAAACCATGGATATACTTGTCCTATTAGAACGAAACTTCTACATGTACCAAATTTCAACTCAATTGGATTATTTTCGGATATTTACAATTTTTAATAAAACGTACACAATTCATTTGATAAAAATTGAAGTAATACTGATAATGAGATGAAACTTAGCAAATATATTAGTCTTTTACATGACTACATGCGTGTCAAATCTTAAAATGATCGCAACATTTTTCCGCGTTTTGGCAATAAAACGAATGTATTCAATGTCTGAGGACAAGAGGAGTTACATTTAAAGACGTGCTGCATTGCACTAGGTGATTCTTGTGTTCTGAGGACGAGCGAAGCGAGTCCGAAATATTAAGGATGAGCGAAGCAAATCCGATGTTACTAAGAAAAGTTTCGAAGTTAATTAACCTTACCAGATTATTTTAAATTCAACTTCTTTTGGTCCTTTTACTACTGGGAACCCCTTCCCCTCCGGTATTGCCGGCCCTTGCTGGTCCATAGTTACTCTTTTGACTACTATATTAAGTCAAGGATGTTGAATAAAGGGGATGACGCACTAAGTCGAATTGCCATTCAACAAAGTGACCCCATCGAAAATCAAAACATAGAGATGAATGCAACACGAAACACGTCAAAAACCAACTGCATGCTTGGTACGAACTGCGCATGCTTATAATCCTTATAACAGCGCAGGTCTTAAAATTTAGAGGCAAACTTATAACCTAAGGGGAGGTAAGTTTGCTCCTATTTCTCTACCTCATAAACTTCCATAGGGTCAGAAATGTTCCTTGATGCGTCATCCCCTTTATTCAACATCCTTGTATTAAGTGCTTGATTTTCTTAGAAAATTTTTATTTATTTATGACTATTGTTTTTCATACCACTATTAAAAGTATTCATAGAAACACGAAAGTAACCTACAACTTCAAATGCCTTAATCTTACATCAACACTTAGCGACCACACCTTATCACTCCTAAAAAAATTCTAGGAGAAAAAGAAATAAAAAAAAACTGCGACACAAAAAAAAATCAAAACAAAACGCCAATAGACACAATACTACAATAACTCTCTTGAAAACATCAAATGCGAAACAAACAAAAAACACAATGAAAACAATGACAAAATATAAACAATGTTTCAAACGACAATTTACGCAAGAATGAAAAGGATTTAAGTCTGTAAGTAATAAATAATTGTATATTAAAGAGCAATATGGCAATTCATATTTTTACTTTTCCTTATTTATACCGTAGGTATATAGGATAAGTATATAAGAAATAGTATATAGGTATAGGTATACATAGGAAAAGTATTGTGTTAGCAAAAAATCCGAAACTGGGATGTCACCGGAATTATCCGTTTCAGGTGTTTTAAGGTCTCCTGAGTGGTTTTCTCAAAGTTGTCTGTTTGTATGTATGTGTGTGTATGTCTGTTATCATCGTACCTCCTAGTGTATTTATGCTAAAGAGTTGAAACTTTATGAAAACATTAGTCTATTGTTGTAGTTGTGCCTGCCATACGGAAAATATTTTTTTTATGACGTCATTAACCAACAACAATGATTCAGCAAAAATTTCAAATAATTATATATCGCGGAAAAATTTTCAGATTAGTTTGAGATTTGGTATGCATGTAGTCATATATAAGACTAACATTATTATTATCATTATTAAAACATTATTATCATCAGCATTAGTTTAATTAATAGCGAAGCATTCCGAAGAGGGTTTGCAGGATAAATGTAACGACTTGGATCTAAGGTTGAGCGAAGCGAGTCCGAAGTAGGGAGGATGAGCGCAGCGAATCTGATGTGATGAGGAAATAATGAAAACTACGAAGTCTTTCCACAAAAACAAAACTATATTAGCAAAGCGCTTTCAACCTACAAAGAGGCCATCATCAGCACAAAACCTACAAACAAGTACAACAGAATGAGGAAATGTTCCGGGTGCGGAGTACCCGTTTTTTTAACTAATAAAAGTTGAGTAACAAAGTATCCCAAATTATTATAAATATTAAAAAATAAAACAATAAAATATGACTAAACTCAGAAAATATCTGAGAGAAGAGGAAATATTCTCTTACATGGCTTGTTTGCTCGCGATATATTATAACATATTGTTTCGTCACTGAGACGACCAATAAAACCATACGAAATATTTAATGCTCTTCTTGTTAGTTACAGAATACTTTTTAAAAACATCAATGGCACTTAAGTCTAACACAAGGCTAAAATCAGTTGACAGGGTAGGAAAATTATGCCAGGGAGCCAATGAGATTATTACTGGATGTTAAACCACACCCATCATTTCAAATCGGACCAACCTCATTGGTTCCTCAATTCTATTTTCCCATGCTGTCCCATGTGTTAAACTTAAATATAAAAATTGTTACTAATAACTAACCTATCTTTACTATCATAACATTTACATGTTCTTTCAGCCAGTAAATAAAACAGAGTAAATAAAAACCTAACAATAAACTTTACATTTTTCCAAGAAATTCTTTTCATTGTTAAATAGTTTTAATTCTTAAAAAGTTCATTTTTTTTTTAAACGGGTCCCTTATAAAATACTTTAAAATAGCTAATTATTTTTTTTTAAATTAATAGTAATCAGGTGAGGAATAATAAATAATATAATTTCAATCAAATAAAATATTTAAATTGATTATTAAATTTTATTATTATAAAATATATTATTAAATATAATCAAATAATACAATAAGGTATAATTTATACCAAGAAGTTAATTTCATGGCTTAATTTTTAAACTAAATTTTTTAAAGAAAAATTCTATGTCATGTTGGTAAAATAAAAAGGTAAAAAAATCTTCAATATCAATTAATGAAATAATTAAATGATTAAAATTATTATATATATTAATAACAATATATTATATCATATAAAGTTGTTTTAACATGATTTTAAATTTTAAAAAAATCAATATATGGCTATACTAAGTAATAAAATCAAGTTATAAATTAAGTTGTAAGAGCAAAATAAAGCGCCATATGTTATATTTGTATTACTTAGAAAATAGTTTAGAAGTTTGTTTTTTTTTTCAACTAGTAATTATTATCTAAAATTATAACATTATTATTATATTACAATTAATTTCTAATAAGGTCTTAAAGATCTTTAATTTTTTCGTCTTCAGGATTACGTCATAAAATAGAAACAATAAATTATAAAAATTAATTAGGATGTTACAGCGAGATAAAAGGCTGTGCTACACTTCTAAATAATATTGTTTGTCAGTTTTTGATTTTTGTGTCCCTCATTAGATATTTACACTTATTATATTTATATCACTCATTACATTTTTGTCACTCATTAAATTTTAATCCCTCAAAACATTTTTTCACTTATTATATTTTAATTCTTCATTATATTTGTATCACTATTATATTTTAATTCCTCATTACATTTACGTCACTCATTACATTTATATCCCTCATTACATTTATGTCACTCATTACATTCATATCCCTCATTACATTTTTGTCACTTATATTTTAATTACTCATTACATTTATATCCCTCATTAAATTTTTGTCACTCATTATATTTTTGGCACTTAGATTTTAATAACTCATTACATTTATATCCCTCATTCTATTTTGTCACTTATATTTTAATTACTCATAACATTTTAAATTTCACTTATCACTTGTTGCCTATTTACATTTCTGTAAATCATTTTTAGCTCATAACATACAATTTATTTTTTACTCTTATAAGGTTACAATATATACTTGCGATGATATTTCTTTGAACTTATACCGTAATACTAAATGTATATTAAGAATAATAAGTAAAATATAATTAAATTAATTACGAAAATAATAATAAAAAAAAAATAGTAAAAAAGATAATGAACTTCAAGGAAAAATGACATAATAAGCATTTGTACTTCATTAAAATTAATATTATGGTAGCTGCTGTAATTTTTTTCATCTTTTCTATTTTTTTTTCGGGTGATAACGGCCATATTGGAGTGATAATACGTACCTTATTTTATGTCCCGTTTGTTTTAAATTTTTTAATAATTAAATAATTTTTATCCCAAACTTTTATGTATAAACACTAAATAAATCACAACACTATGCATTAAAAAGTTAAATTCGTATAAGGAACATTTTATTATTAAATGAAGTGATCTTAAGTTACACACGAGAACTCTCACTGCACACAGCACATTGCTATATAATAGTAAATTATTAAACGCACAACTTTAGATGAAGGTATCAAATTAATTTATAATTCAATAGATTAAAAAGACTGATGCAAGGAGCACGGTGGCGGATTATAGACTGAGGTGTTTACTAATTAGATATTGGGGAAGCGATTGATAACCAATCCTTTGTTTACGTCTGATACATCTACACTTTGGATTACAATAAGAAATAATTTATTTTCAAATGTTACTACAGAAATTCATTAGAAAAGTTATTTCCACATAGCTATATATGTCAAGGAACAAATAAATAAAGCAAGACAACGTACTTATTGCAGACGCAAAAAATTAGGATCTTTCCAAGCATTAATTAACTCAGTGATACGTAAAGCCGAAGGGAAAAAGGCAATAAATCACACAGGCACTATCAACAATTTACTATACATAGGATCAAGGATAATTAACTACTACATCTTAAACTTCAAATATTTTAAAGAAAATAGTGCTAAAGCTGTGTTGAGTACAATTTATGTATATTATATCAATAAATGATTGGTAGTTTTTATACATGATACAATTATCGATTGTTCTTATCTAGTTATAAATCGATATTTTCAATTGATAATATTACCGTAACTAAAATCGATAGAATAAGTAAATTGCTAAGCTATCGCTGGAAAAAACATATATTCGTATATCGATTTAACAATATTTTTAATAATGTTTTTTTTCCTGTTCTAAAATTCTAGGAATTGTCGAGTGATTTAAAAGTAAATTAGGTTAGATATTAAGCTAAAAGAGTAAATAATATAAATTTAATTTGGTACATTTTTGTTATCTAATAATTACATATGATTCTGAATCGATTTATAAAAGTATTAAATGCTATGGATTATCGATTTTTATTGATATAGACATTTTTTATCGATCTGTAAATTTGCCTAACGAAGGTATTTAGCTAAAATTAATTTTTACTAAAATAATCATTTAAAAATATAAAAGTTTGTATAAAATAATATGTTTTAACGAAATTAACTTAATTAACAAATAAGGTCAATTTAATCAGAATACCCAGATAATCACCACAAAATATAGCTTACTGCAAGCAGTAGTATTTATATAATTATATTATTATGAATTATGATATTGTGATTACAAATAAATCTATATATGTAAAAATAACACATTACTTAATATACTGGGAAAATTATTTTAGCTAAACGTTAAATATTATTGTAATAATTAAAATTATAGATAAGTATAAATTTTATTATAAATATAAATAAATATATTTAATTATATAAAATAAAATAATACTTAAACAGTATAATAATAAATAGATAAATTTGATAGAATTAAAAATATTTTTGATTTATAAGATCGAAAATGGATGAGGGAAGAATGGTTGACTTGTTGAAAAACTTCAAAGATGAAATAAATCAGAATACTGACAGTAATAGTAAGAATATGATAGAAGCGTTAAATAGGATAGAGGAGACTCAGGCTGAGATTGTGAGAAGCGTAGAGAACATGGTAAGAGGTTGGATATCATAGAAAGAGGTGTAAGAAGTAATACTATTATTATACATGGAGTAAAAGAGAGAAAACCGGAGAGTTGGAGAGAACTGGAAAGATTATTACATCATTATGCAGAGAAAATTTAAATTACGAATTGAGCGAATATGATATTGATACTTTAAAAGGTATGTGTGTGTGTATATATATGTATATATGTATGTATGTGTGTATATGTGTATGTGTGTGTATAAATATATATATAATATATATAAAATAATAATAATAAATAAATAAATTTAAGTATAAGATTATTTCACTTGTAATAGATTGTGTTTTTTAGTTGTTTTTTAGATAATTTGTAGTTATAATTATTTGTTTATTGTGTATTTATTATGTTATTTATTTTGTTAATTTATTATATAGATATTAGGCATGTATGCATGTTAATAGTTTAAGAAATATTACTTATAAAAATTGTTAATTATTTAGAGATAAAAATAATAAATAAAATAAAAAAATAAAAAATAAAAAAAAAATCAACTCATAGGTTAAACTCAAATTTAACTTTAGTTTTAATTTTATCAAGTCCAGCTAGGACAAGCCTCTAAGGTACCACGGCTCAGGCCGATTTGCATGAAATAAAAAAAAAGTATTAGTCAGTATAATTTTTAAATAGTATGTAATTATGTTATGCAATAAATGGTTATTTATTTTATTTATTTATTTATTTATTACTTTTTTTTCAATGTGGCAAACCTGACAGAGACAAATCGATTATAATTAAAGTACAGTGAAATAATATAAAGCGCAAGTCTTTTTGATGTTTTGTTATAATTAATTAAAATTAAAACATCATACGACTTTAATTATTAAATATTTCTTTAAATTTTTATTTATATCTATAAATAATATGTATATAAATTACACAAAAGGTATATACTTTTGCACATTAAGAAGATATATTACTGCCGGAATCAGCTTATTCACAAGAGATAGTAAGTCATGACTTAACAACAAAAATGCACTTTAATGCCAGGTGATGCCACTTTAATACCAGGTGAGGCCACTTTAATGCCAGGTAGTACCACTTTAATGGTTGGAATACAATTATTTAATTCATTAATTTTAAGTCAATTTCTAAGAAAATTAAATAAATAAGTTTTTTAAAAGCATTGTATTTCTTCTTTCAATAATTCCTTATTTTTAAACATTATTTAATTTTTTATAAAAATTTAATAATAAATTTAATTACACATAACTACTCCACATACTGGCGGAGAAGTATTTTCTTAAATAAATTTGTCACCATCACTCAAATTTTAAATAAACATTTGCTTTAATAAATTCTAAAAAGTTAATTAAGTAATCGAATTTAATAAACCACAAGAAGTAAAACTGGCAACACGTATTGATAAGAACTAACAAACTCACTGATAAGGAGCCACGGAGAAGAATTCTTCTTACTTCCAGTACTAGTGTAGAAAATTTCAGGTACTAGTGCAGAAAATTTCAGGTACTAATGTAGAAAATTTCAGGTACTAGTGCAGAAAATTTCAGGTACTAATGTAGAAAATTTCAGGTACTAGTGCAGAAAATTTCACACTAGTGCAGAAAATTTCAGGTACAGTACATAGTGCAGAAAATTTCAGGTACTAATGTAGAAAATTTCAGGTACTAGTGCAGAAAATAAGAACAATTCCATTTATAATAATGTGAAGACGTAATTTCGTTGCATGTTGGTAGATATGTAATGTCAATACTACGTATCAATCGTAGATAAATGCATTTTTTTCAACCACATGCATAACCTTTTTACGAGAAACTTAAATTGCATTTATACAAAATTATTTTCGCTAAAGTTAATCAATACCATGAACAAAAGGTTAATTAGTCTTCTAACAATATAAACGATAAAAAATTTAAAGAGAACGATGATAATTTATTTTGTCAACGGATGTGATGTTAGTAGTTATAGCTGTGACATTGACATGGATTTATGCCTACCATATGTTAATACTTGTATTTTAAGACATAACAAAAACCGTCATTAAATAGAACAATAACAAAGTTGGAATACACTTTAAGCTAAATTGTGTAATCAAGTGAGACAATCACACAATACTTAACATAAAAAAGTGCGTTTCAGTAAATATTTTACTAAGATGCGCTAATAATTTTAAATTAAAGCCTAATTTAGTGACAAATATAAATTCTAGTGCCGGTTCGTCTAGTTCTAGTTGGATTTCGTCTGCGACAAGTCTAGTTCCACGTTTCCGTTGTCTCCAGTTCATATAAGGACAAAGTTCAGCGGGCCGTTGGAGCTTCGGAAAGATACCGAACCTTAGGACCAAGCACCATAAAAGTGATGTTACGGATTTAGCGATTATCTGTGGTTCTGGAAGACGCCTCCTAGTGATAAGCGGAACTTTGGCTTCCAGGTCACATTCTGATAAACTGTGATCTGGTCACAGTTGTAGTCCCGTAAAAGGGCAGGTAGAGGTACCGTGGTCTTACAGTCTTATCCTAGTTGCAGTGAGTGCATACACTCACTGAGAGTAGAAATACCAAAATGACCCTACATACGGGTTCAAGCGTAAAAATACAAACATACATTTCCTGAACATTATTATTAAGGCCATCTCCTGAATACATCTTGGTAATTATTAAAAACATGGATTCTCTAAATGAAAAACAAGTACACTCGACGAATAATTTCACAAATGCATTAATATATATTTCTTATCTAATTTCATGTAAATTAAAGGAACGAAGAAAAGAGTCTCTCCACAATAATTTTATTCAAAGCGCTTTCAGCCTAACATGAGGCCCATCATCAGTGTCAGATATAACATAAAGAAAAAAACGGCTAAGAGAAAGACATTAAACATAGATGTCTATCACGACTTACCGACATCGTCGAGTCAAAAAAGAAGAGAAGGAAAACAGCGAATTCCACAGTTTGACTTTTATTTACCTTTAATGTCTTTCTCTTAGCCGTTTATTCTTTATGTTATATCTGGCACTGACGATGACCACATGTTAGGTTGAAAGCGCTTTGAATAAATTGTAGTTTTGTGGAGAGACTCTTTTCTTCGTTCCTTTAATTATGAACAACTCCACTGGTGTTCATTCAAAACCGTAATTTCAAAGAAGTTTCCCTTATCATCACAGTGTATTGAGATAGGGTATACAATAATATATTTCCCTAAGGGCGCAATCGGCCTTATCATGGTCAGGCTAACAACTTCAGGAATTTAGTACAGCTGTCAATTAATCCATAATAAAATAAAATAAAATATTATGTATTTTACATAAAACAACTAAACGTAAATTTAGTTTATACCACTTAATATACTCATATCGAAATCTAATTTGTTGCTTGATTACCTTGAATTAATAACGTAATAAAATCTATCAATCGTGAAAATTTGCATGTAATCTTAATTTTTAAAATGATTAAGAATTAAATCAAGATGTAATTATTTATAAGTATAGATTACAGAAAGTGCTTTAGGATAACTAAACGGAATTGAAAGTGGTCTTTAATTTTGTATTTTTAATAACTTAGGACAGTATTATCAGGTTAGTTTACACAGTTGGCTTACTATGGAGTTTATGTGCATAGCTTAGTCGATTTATTTTTTACATATCATCAAAGCATGATTTTGGTGTAATTAACCCCACACTAGGGTTGAATTACACAACAGTCAAAATGTATCGTAAGCAGCAAGTATTGACTCTGGACCGGCTATATTCAATTCAGCGCCCCAAAACACATGAAAAATGACACCCTTCTCGGAATTTATTGATTGCCGACTGCGTTTTAAGTTTCCCCTGATTTATCAGCGATTTTTCGACTATTAGCGCCCCAAAAACATTGCAAATCGGGTATAGGGTACCACGGGACGTACCACACTTTATACCACATTGGATTCGCTACGCTCATCATCCCTGTTTCGAACTCGCTTCGCACGTTCCCAAAACATTGTCTACTTATTCATTACTAAAAGGGTACTATATATTACTTATTTATTACGCTTTCAATTCTACGAATTTCAATTCAATTGGATTATTTTTAACATTTTTTTAAAAACGTATATTCGTTAAAAAAAATTGAACTAATGATACCAATGAGATAAAATTTGGCAAGCGACAGTTTCGTAGTTTTTTACAGTCGCCGACAGTAAAAGACTTAACTGTCACAGACGGTAAAAAATGCATTTCACTCGCTTTTTGAGGATGAAAAGTTCCTACCTTACAGCCACCCGAATAAAAAAAATAGCACTCCCCATGACTCTTTGGAGCATAAATTTTATTTATTTACCCTCATTTCTTCACTAATTTCAACACAAATCAATGTAAGTAAAAGAATATATCAACTTAAAGAATTAAAATTTTGTCAAACCTTAAAAAATCTATCATCATTGTTTCATCTTGACCATTTTCAGAACAAAACAATAATAGATTATCAAAAAACCACGGAGTATTACCAAAAGAAACTGCCTTTTACACGTATAAGTATTGAACCTACGCCTTCTAAATATAAAATAAGTTCGCCTACATATTAGTAAAATAAGTTTTTAACTGCTTTACATATTAGACAATATGTTTAGAAACAATTGAGTTAGTTCACTGTAAAACATTATGTTAACCACTATACAAATTTATTTATGGTTATTGTTCCAATGACTTTTAACTTTTTCAGTATTTATAAATTAATGATGGTTACTTATACTACAAAGGTCAAATTCAAATAATTTGTATTTATTTAAAACAAAAACAAGAGGCTTTGAGCCGCTTCGAGTCTTCTGCGCTGGGAGCCTCTTCGCGGACCCCGCGCCTTATTTGTTGTCATATTATTAGATTATGTAAGTGACATATTGCCATGATATTTCCAATTGTATTAGTCAAAACAACATAATTTGTTTACTTATGGTTATATATGCCAATACATCAAAGCGAAACAACACTAATAATAAATTTTAATTCGTATATGTGTTTACCATATGTAATAATATGCGCGTACTAATTTATAGCTTGATCGCACAATTTGTGTTTTTTGACATTTTTGCTGAGTCATTATTGTGGGTTAATGATGTCATGCACATTCATAAATATTAGAATTCTAAAAAATAATAAGGTTGATTTATTTCCGACTTTAGAATTTTAGAAAACATTCGGAAGTTATTCTTATCTTATCTTAATTTGATAAGTTATTGTCATCTTAATTTTTTACAGTAAACCATAAAAATTAAACACAACATTTTCAATAATAATATTCTTATGTTTATTTTTCATCCGTAAGTAGATAAAATAGTATATGCTACTATGCAGCAAAGGAAACATTGCCGACTCGTGTCAGCGATTACCTTCTTCGGCTCCGCCTCTGCAGCCAAATCACCATTTGCCTGACTCGGCTTCGCCTCGTCAGTCTAATCTTGGCTTAGCCTCGTCAGTCTAATCTCGGCCTCGCCTCGTCAGTCTAATCTCGGCCTCGGCTGAAAATTTTCATAGCTTGCCTCGCATTCGGCTCGGGGGCTAATTTGCAAAATTCCATTTTGGTGTCTTGTAGCATAATATACCATTTCTGGAGAGCACAACTAGACATAAAAATTGATTTTTGTTATAAGTGTCTCCTCTCTAGCATAAATACGCTAGGAACTACGATGATAGCAGACACACATTGACGCTCACACACATACAGACACACAACTTAGTGAAAACTACTCAGGAGGTCCTAGAAACGCCAGAAACGGATAATTCAGGTAAAATCCTTATAATCGATTTTTTTTTAAAAACAATACTTTCCCTACATACCCACGATATAAATGATGAAAAGTAAAAATTAACAATAAACGATAGATTTTAAAGCCAAATCGCTCTAAAAGCAACATTATTTTTAAACCCAAGTTGTGTTTATGTTTTAGTTAAAAGATTGTAAAACTGTACAGGCACTCCTCTAAACTCGTGTATAAAAGTTACTTCATCGTTATAATCATGAAATGACTTTATATTAAGTCAGGATATTCAAAGTAAGTAGGTAGGGAGGTATAACCTTTCCATATAACAGAACTGTGTCCTGAAACCTCCCAGTACCAGCTGACTCATTCTTTGCCAATCGTAGCTCATCATTAGAATATTTTTAAAGTTATTCTTATTAAGTACAAATATAATTTAAACACATTTGCTTGTTAAATATACTTGTATTAAGAATAAATATATTAATGTTGCTATTTTAAAAATGTATGTCAAAGGATAAAATTTTTACATAACATTGTAAAATCAAGATAAAATCGTAAAATCATTGCTAAGTTTAGACAATTAATTTAATATGCATATGTTTAATTTATTCAAATTTATTACTAGACTTAAAGATTGTAGTCGTCATTATCCATAAATTTATTTATATTGAAGACTTTTCAAGTTATATCCTAACTTCTTTATTATAGAACCAAAAAAATGTTTGATAGAGAAAGCATAATTTTCACTCCAGGATTATATTTCATAAAGTATATTGTGCTTAATTATTTCTATATTGTTTACTATGTTGCTTTATGTTATGTTAATTATTTGCACATTCTTTTGACTTGTTATATACTTATTTATTAAGTTATTTAACCAATAAAGAATAATAATAATAATAATAACGAAAGCAATAAATGGATTTAATACGAACTTTTACACGAGTTTGTACTTTTTTAAATAATTAAATATAAAAAAAACTGTGCCGTCTCAAAATAGCACGAATCATCGACAATAGAGGAAATGATAACTACTAATAATTAACATTAGTTAGATAGGAAAAATCGGGTACGGGGTTCCTCGGAACTTTTCCTCGTCACATCGAATTCGATACCTTAAATTTCCCTACTTCGGACTCACTTCGCTCGTCCAAAATATACAGGTCGTTAAATGACTGAATGACGTCTTCGGACTCACTTCGCTCGTCCTCAAAAATACAGGTCGTTAAATACTGAATGACGTCTTCGGACTCACTTCGCTCGTCTTAAAATATACAGGTCGATAAATTACTGAATGACGTCTTCGGATTCACTTCGCTCGTCCTCAAAATATACAGGTCGTTAAATTACTGAATGACGTCTTCGGACTCACTTCGCTCGTCCTCAAAAATACAGGTCGTTAAATTACTGAATGACGTCTTCGGCTCGTCCTCAAATATATACAGGTCGTTAAATTACTGAATGACGTCTTCGGCCTCACTTCGCTCGTCCTCAAAATATACAGGTCGTTAAATTACGAATGACGTCTTCGGCCTCACTTCGCTCGTCCTCAAAATATACAGGTCGATAAATTACTGAATGACGTCTTCGGACTCACTTCGCTCGTCCTTAAAATATACAGGTCGATAATTACTGAATGACGTCTTCGGACTCACTTCGCTCGTCCTCAAATATACAGGTCGTTAAATTACTGAATGACGTCTTCGGACTCACTTCGCTCGTCCTCAAAAAGTAAATGCATTCGTTTCATTCCAAGCTATCACCTATCCAGGCACAGACCACGCTCGATACTTCTTAAATTTTATGAAAATCATAGATATACTTATCCTATTGAATCGAAACTTGGTTTACTTCTTTATTACATACATTTGTACCGATTTCCAACTCTATTGGATTATTTTTCGATTCATACAATTGTTTAAGCAACGTACACAAGTTATTTGGTAAAAATATAACTAAAGGCTGATTATAAAATTAAACTTAGCACGTATGTTAGTCCTATACATAGCTACATGCGTGCCAAATCTCAAATTAATTGTTTCGCGTTTTGTGATTTTCCAAATTTTTGCCGAGTCATCATTGTGGGATAATGATGTCATAAAAATATTTTCCGGATAGCACAACTACCAAAAGATTAATATTTGTACAAAGTTTCAACTCCCTAGCATAAATAAACAGGGTGCAACGATGATGACAGAAACACACACAGATACAGACTGACAAAACTTTTTAAAACCACTCAGGAGGCCTTAAAAACCCCTGAAACGGATAATTCCGATAATATCCCAGTTTCAGTATAGTGCAAAGCTGTGATGCGGCCCATCTCTGCCAGCCCTGTCCCGAGAAGGGCAACATCGGCCCACCTAGCCCAGCTCTGTGATGCGACCAGATAGTACGAGACCATGAAGCGGCCTCTTTTAATGACTACTAATAATTTACAAAATATAAATAATGTTTGATGAGAATTAGCTTAAGGCTCAGAAGACGAGAAACACACACAAGTAATAAGAATAAATATTGTTCATATCTATAAAGATCCGACAGTAAGATCATTTATTCTTACATTTAAATAAAATGTATGGGAATGACATTAAAAGAGTAAGAGAGGAAACCATACAATCATATGGGCTATATATGGGCGTGACCTATTGTTAATTGAAAAAGGGCAAAAACTATTTCATAGAGTTTTACATTTTAAATAAAGAAATAGAGAGGTCGATTAAACAGTGTTGTCCTTAAACTTTAACCGAGCACTAAAGTGAAAGGCACCAAGTACCAAATGTACTCCAAGAGAACTAGCTTTATATACAACAATCAACTTCTAACAATAATCTTGATTTTTGTAACTTTAATTTTAAAGTAAATTTAAAAATATAAAAACTAGTTATGCACTGAACACTAAGACAAATGTGAAAACGTTTTTAGAATTTAATAGTATAATGATATATTCGTATTCAATTGAACTTTGCACACAAATGAGGGAATTACTTCAATAAACAAATTTCTTAGATTTAAGGGAAATATTTGGGACATACACACAAATAAGTTTACTACTTTAATAAACAAATATTGTGACATTGAGGGGAATACTTAGTGACATACACACAAATAAGTTTAATACTTTAATAAACAAATTTTGTTATATTGAGAGGAATACTTAGTGACATACACACAAATTAGTTTAATACTTTAATAAACAAATTTTGTTACATTGAGGGGAATACTTTTAGTACGACACACGGCTAAAATCAATTGACAGCGCGCCAAAAATCTGTGAGGGAAAGAATTCTATTGGTTCAGACCGACCCTCTCTTTCCCCTCCACCTCATGCCAACCTCGGTATAAAAAATACCTTTTTCGTAAATAAAATCATAAAAAAGGCAACACTGGTTGTAAATATTTGTAACCTCGCGTCGCTTTTATTTTCCTTATTGTGCATATTGATCTGTTTGATTTCGTTTCGTTTCATTCTAATCTGTTCAATTCATCCAATTATTGCGAAGTTGTAGTATGATCTGAGTGCCTATATTTGACACTTGGACATTGACGTATTCTTCAAGCATTTCTTGCTATTTGAGTACAGCGCAGGTTCTGTGCTCTGTCAACCAAAAGACAGCTTTTTTTTTTTGAAAATGCCATGTCTTTCAATAGATGACAGTCTTGAATGCAAAGACAAACTTATACAAACTTGACACAAAAAAGCAGTTTGTTTTGGAAAAAAGTAATTTAGCTGGCAATTTATTTAAATCGTCAAAACTTTTATCAAAGAACTATTATGATCCATTGCATTACGTAATTAACAACTTTAACTCCACTTAATTCATACTTCCCGAACAAGCAACACTTAGTTGGAAATTTATAAGATACAACAATATTCCTTCTTAAAAAGTAAATAAATAATTTTTAAAAATAAAAAACACGATATCAAATAAAAAAAAATAATAAAATTCAAAACATAACCTGACTTTCAGTGTTGCCAGAGTAGGGATTTTTTTTTGTTACATAAAAGAAGGGATTTTTTTATTAAAAAAAGAGGGTTGAAAGCATTGAGATTTTGGCGGGCTGTCAATTGATTTTAGCCGTGTGTCGTATTATAGTGACATACACACAAATAAGTTTAATACTTTAATAAACAAATTTTGTTACATTGAGGGGAACACTTAGTGACACACACACAAATAAGTTTACTAATTTGATAAACATATTTTGTGATATTGAGGGGAATACTTAGTGACATACACACAAATCAGTGAACTTCTTCATTTGATGGGAATATGCTTTCGTCGTATCAAGTACTTTACCTAATAATATATTAGCTTAATGCTTAATAGTAGCATGCTACTATTTCGTTAGCGGACAACGGTACTTTTTCTAACAAAGTTTGACTAGCTAGTCCGGTTTTTGAAATGTCATGCTTATCTAAACATAGAAATGGTATTACTTCGATATCACTACGCTTGACCTTACATTTATCCTACGTCATATAATTTGAATACGAAAAATAAAAAAAACACCCTTAAAAGAAAAACTGTCTGTGATGTCACATAACAGACATATTTAAATTATTTCACTTAACAATCATAAAATCATGTTAGAAGCTTACTATCTTTTGGAAATGTTCTAAAAAGCAATAAATATTATACTGGAAAAACAAAATTATTTAAAAAATCCTGGAGGAGCGGTCTTCAAGCCGTGCGAATTTTCTTTAGAATACTTTTTGTTTTGCTCATCAATCCATTTCTTGCTCAATTCATTGTTACCGGTATATGTTTTATAACCAGTGGCGAAACTTCAAATTTGAGGCTCTTCTGTAAAAATTTAGCTGTGCTCCTCTGGTCCTTTGTACAGTAAACCAACAAAGCCCCCTCTTTCTACGGGTTTAGTATAATCAGTTGATTATACACTTTAAAATTGTGCATTTATAGGTTACACAAAAAATTATGATTTTACAATACGCAGGAACAAAAACAGAAAAATGTATAGCCTTACATTAAACTTTTCCAACGTAGGGATGGAATTTAAAAAAAAATCTATAGAATATAAAAAAAATTATTAAATTATTTATTATTTAATTGCTTCATTTATTTTTTACTTATTCTTTAATTAATTATTATATATTAAATTAAATTATTTCGACCAATTCATAAATTATTGTGTAAAATAATTTATTTTACACAATTTTTTACCTCCGAAAAATTTCGATATACGTAAAATTTAATTTAATTTTCTTCTTTAGAGGCCACCGTGGACTCTGAGGCACTCTGGGCCTCTCCGCAGCAGCGGGTACCTAGTTCCGCCACTGTTTATAACCAGAGCATGAGCAGTTACTAATTTTTCGAATTTTCACAGAAAATGCGCATATTCATCCCATAGATTATACAATGCATAGGGAGAGCATTATTCTCAATCAATTATTCGCTAATCCCACACACAGTCACAGCCTTGTGGGTTCCAAGACTGGTTCCTTGCAACCTTTTGGCTAAAACCCCCTGATTTATTTTTAAAGAATAAAATTGACGTTTCCTACGAAAATAAAAAATATCTATGTATTAAGATAGGCTATCCCCCCTCTAGTATATATCTCCATGGTTACGGCATTGTTTGGAAAATGAAGGCCTTATCATGGCCCTTATCACTAGTCAGTGCTGCCAACTTATATCGGCTACATACGGTAGTGCATCGAGATATTATTACTATAATACGACACACGGCTAAAATCAATTGACAGCGCGCCAAAAATCTGTGAGGGAAAGAATTCTATTGGTTCAGACCGACCACGATCTTTCCCCTCCACTTTATGCAACCTCGGTATAAAAAAATACTTTTTTCGTAAATAAAATCATAAAAAGGCAACACTGTTGTAAATATTTGTAACCTCGCGTCGCTTTTATTCCCTCATTGTGCATATTTATCTGTTCGAGTTCGTTTCGTTTCATTCCAATCTGTTCAATTCATCCAACTATTGCAGAGTTGTAATATAATCTGAGTGCCTATATTTGACGCATGGACATTGATGTAATCTTCAAGTATTTCTTGCTATTTGAGTACAGCGCAGGGTCTGGGGTCTGTCAACCAAAAGACAGCATTTTTTCGAAAATGCCATGTCTTTCAATAGATGACAGTCTTGACTTTTTTAAGTCATGAATGCAAATTGTGTCATATTATTTTTATAATATGAAACAATACGCATTCAATTGTACAAACATGACACAAAAAAGCAGTTTATTTTGGAAAAAGTAATTATAGCTGACGATTTATTAAAATCGTCAAACTTTTATCATAGAACTATTATGATCCATTGTATTACGTAGTCAACAACTTTAACTTCACTTAATTCATACTTTCCGAACAAATTTAATGAAACACTTAGGTAAATTTATAAGATACAACAATATTCCTACTTAAAAAGTAAATAAATAATTTTTAAAAATAAAAAAAATACGATATCAAATAAAAACAAATAATAAAATTCAAAACATAACCTGACTTTCAGTGATGCCAGAGTAGGGATTTTTTTTTTACTTAAAAGAGGGGATTTTTTAATTTAAAAATGAGGGTTGAAAGCATTGAGATTTTGGCGGGGTGTCAATTGATTTTAGCCGTGTGTCGTATTATAGAGGGGCCCTATTGGTTGAATTTTGAAACAACGGAAAAATAACCTGACCACCTTCGACTTACATAGAATCAAATTAACAGAACAAAATTATAGTAACAAGATTAAAGAACGTTTAAAATACATATTAAAACACAGATAATGTGTATATAATATAATAAATCCGGGAAGCCAAAAACAAATGATTTTTAATAACCTTAATTCACTCTTAGAGGAAGTTTCAACGAGGTTACACAGAGCCCCTGAGATCCTTAAAACGATGTTTCAGGCCTCTCAATGTATTAAGATAAGATATGCCCCTTCTAGTATATATCTCTCGGTAGTGGGTGAAAAAAAGGAAAAACATAAAGGTTACATGTAAATTCTAATAAAAACTGATTGCCAAAAAAACAATTGATGAAAAATTATTTTGCAAAGCCAATACATCATCGAAACCAAATACAAAATTTAGTCAAACTAAAAGCGTATTAAATAAGATCTATTTACCAACTCCATTTAAACAATTTCAAACAAAAACTATCAAAAAGAACCACCAACCAACCAGCTATGCTTCCTATGCTTATAGTGGTTTTTTTGTTTTTTTCCACAGCAACTATTTCAGTGTTAAGCCAAAAGCCAAAATTTTAAAACAAATAACCTGCCAAATTATTAAATTTAGCTCTTGCCACATAAATACACCCCTTAACTATATAAATATTAACCACATAATTATAAATTTTTTAACCATATTAACTGATAATCATCAGTTTATGCGTTGAAAAAAGAAGGAGTTATGCGTTTTATACTCAAGGTAAGAAATAAAAGCAACATAATTACAATTATACATACAGATTGCCTAAATTATAATGGTAGGCGCATATATGTACGGATTTAAACATTTAAAAATTATCTATAGTCTTTTATTATTTTTTAAAAATACTCTTAAAACTCATAAACCTAAAAGAAAACCTGGACTTTATAGATTTCCCTAAAGTATGAAATAAGGGATTACCAAACCTTCGCCCTTCAAATTTGTTTTATAACTTAATTGGAAATTAAAGTCATTATTACACCACTATAAAACGAAAAAAAATAATATTCACAATTACCAACATAAATTTAATACCTAAATTTCACCACTATTTTGCGAACTTGAATTTAAAAGAACTTATCTCCTTATTTTCTAAATTTATAAAGTACCTCAAAAAAGCCTTAATAACACAAAAGGGCTGAACAATTTATAATTTAAACACTTCTTTTAAGTCATTAATGACAATGTGTATATGCAATATACACAAATTTAAATGATCCATTCCAAAATTATATATAAATATATATATATATATTATTATATAATATATATATATATATATATACATATAAACGATTATATAGTTATTAAGATATTTTGTTAGTCTGGTATTCTGCTCATAAAATTAATAATACTTCCAAATGTCTTAAATGTTATTTAGAAGAAAAAATTATAAAATAAGTCGAAAGTTGAAAACGTATTTTTTACTAATTCGTAGAATCACCATTTCTTAAAATTTTGGTTTTTATAACTAAATACACAATTAAATTGATCATAAGGGGGAAAATAGCGAAATAAATTCAAATTTAGTTGACTGATTATTATCAGTCTTTATTTCATATACTTAAAAGAAGTAATGTTAAGTTTAAGTATTTCCTTATTCCGTCTTATTCAATTCTTGTAAAATGTTATACATAAGTCAGAAAAAGCATTAAAGAAATTATAAATTATAATAGTGACAATTAAGGTTAAAAATAAAATTAAATGAACTAAAACAAATTAGTCCTAAATTTGTAAATAAATAAAAAAATATTAAAAAAAACTAACTGTTCGTAGAGGATACAGGCCGCGGCCATGTTAATCGCACATAGTCGGACACTAAACTGGCGTCAGACCCGGCTGTAAGGCGCTCCCTAGCGGCCGTCTTACCAAAGACATCCCAGTATTAGAATGAAATAGGATATACAGTACCTGAAGTTACCCTGCGTGTTAGAGAGAGTGGACAATAAAACTTGAAAACAAAGAGTCAGGTAAGAGAGAAGGAGGCCACGTGATATCATGTATAAGGAAGAACCTGTAATGCAGTTACAACTTCTACGTGCGACAGAGAAGGATCCACGAAAGGTGTGAAAAGGATCACTGACTAACAGTTAAATAAGGATAATAAATTACTTGCCTGAAACGTATTGTTTATAATAATACGGATTTATGACGAAGCAAAATACTTCTTTAGCCGTCTGGTCTTGTTAAACAATAATTATTTTTAGGCATTGTCAGCAATCCTAAAATTTATATATATATATATATATATATATATATATATATATATATATATATATATATATTATATATATATATATATATTCTTGATCATTGAGTTACCTTCTTCCAAAAAATACACCCCCTACTCCTCCTTCCCTCGAGGAACCCAACCTCAAAATTTGCTAAAAATGTCGAAAAATCGCATTTTTGGAAAATTCTGTCCATAGTGCTTACCTGTCATCTGAATTGTATTAAAATTGTATATATCTCGTGTTTTTACCTGTATTTGTTTGATGTGGAATGACACTTCTAATATTGTGTTGTGTAGTATGTTATCCTTTCCTTGTTCAAAATTATTTCTAAATCCTAAAAAATAAAAAAAGGTATTACTATTAAAGTATGGTGACATACTTATTAGTATGTCACACACACACACCACACACAGATATAAATATATATATATATATATATATATATATATATTATATATATATAAATATATATTATACATATAAGTATGTATATATGAACATACATATAAGTATGTTGACAAAGTGAGTTAGACATGGAATGAAACAGACAAATTGAAAAATTGAATAGGTTTCTCCAATACTATTAAACTTAGTGTCGGACAACGCTGTCCTATCCCTCTTTTTTCCTTGTAAAACGATGTCGATACGATATTGGTTATATGCTCTCTCTGTAGGTTTACCACGCCCTGGGTTACAAGCAATTTTACAATCCTTTTCTTTCCCAATGAATGTAATGAAAGGAAAAGAACGCACAATTCATTACAATTAATGAATTGTAAACGCGCCTATAATATATTTCGGGGTATTTAGATCGAAATCTATGTATAATAGTGAAAAACCTTCTTCGCTATGTTATCTATGATAGACATCTGCTTTAAAGAAAGTATAATTGAACAAACACGCCATGCAACGAAGACTAAGTTAGCTATACACATCAACATATATTTTAAAGAAATTTATTTATAAAAGAAAAATAAAATATAAATTAAACTTTGATATGTGAACAGATGTAACAAAGACGATGCTTCAAATTAACTTTAATGAACCTCATTTTGAACATAAATATTAATCTGTAAAATAACAACTAATTGAAACTGTGAATCCATAGAGATATAGTACATAGAGATGATTTTTTTGCCCGGATTACCCGCTTCGACATCTAGGTCCTTGGCGGTGCATAGAGATGATATTACTGAGGTAAGGTTTCAACTAGTCTAATAAGTTCTATATAAATGCTTCAAGCTCAGACCGTTCAATTGTAAAAAATAGGCACTGCCATCTCTATAAATTTATATATTCAGGCCCAGAAGTAAAAAAAGATAAATAAATACATTTCACAAAAAAACACTGTGCAAATTTAAAATGAAAAATCATGCCGATTCCGGGGTACCTCGGAACTTTTCCTCGCCACATCAGATTCGCTTCGCTCGTTCCCAGAATATAGGAATCGCCAAGTTAATACTACAATACGTCTTCGGGTTCGCTTTGCTTGTCCTTAAATAGTAAATGTATTAGTTTTATTTCGCGGTCACCCACCCCGGCACTGAACTCGCTCAATTCTGTTTAACTTTTAATATCCAACAAAATACGTATATATACTTGCCCCATTGAAACGAAACGTAGTAAACTTATTTGCTACGTAAAGGGATACTCTTGTACCATATTTCAACTCAATTAAACTGTTTTTATTTAAGTAATTTAAAAAAAGACACTTGATGGGACGTTAATTACTAAAATTAAATGACTATATTTCGCTATACATTACATAGCATATTCATGTCAATAAAACAGTATTAACGGAAATCATAATGCATTATATTGAAAACAGTATAGAAAGGCTTTAAAAAATTAAAATATTACAACACCAACAATCAAAAAATATTTTTAGAAATTATCTTAAAACATGAATATGCTATGTAATGTGTAGCGAAATATAGTCATTTAATTTTAGTAATTAACGTCCCATCAAGTGTCTTTTTTTAAATTACCTATATTAATGGAGAATAATACTAATATTCATACTGTTTTTATTTTTTTTAATTGTATACGAGTAATAATGAAATAAAACTTAACACATAGGTTGGTATAATATGACTACATACTAAATCTCAAATCAATTAAAACATTTTTCATCGTTTTATGAATTTCCGAAATATTTGCTGAGTCAAGCTGACGTCATTTAAAAATTATTTTCCGGATCCCACAACTAGGTTGATTTTATACAAAGTTTCAACTCTCTAGCATAAATACCCTGGAAGTAACGATAATAACACACACATATACTTATTTATTTATTTATTTACAACACGGGCAAAGCCCAATTTACAATATTTATAGAAGAATATATAATTTAAAAGAAGAATAAAAAAAGAATTTCAGTGAACAAAACAAAAAAAAAAGAAAAATAATTTACATGATTAATCACATTAATATACAGACAACTTTGGGAAAACCACATAGAAGAGGTCTTGAAAACACCTAATTTAGGAATAATTCCAGTTTCAGATTTTTTTGCTCGTATTTACTTTCACTAGATACCTACGGAATAACGAGGTAAAGTAAAAAACTGTCTATGCGATGGATAATAACAAGTCGTCACTGGTTCGTCACTCAAGTTACTCTCATAAGGTTGTTTTTTTTGTAAACCATGACGATGCGTAAATTTATCGTATAGAAGTACTACACCTCTTGTAAATTAATAAAGAGACATAGAGAAAGACGCAGTTCTATCTCAATGTCCTCTAGGTTTTCCTTAGAAAGAGACATCTAAAGAAAATTCATAAACAAACTGCGCACAGAAATAAATATACATAGTTCAATACCCGAAATTTACTTACTTAGATATTCCGATTTATTTTGAAAATAAAACAATGAACTTCATTCTTCGAAAGTGCTTAACAAATTAATAAATAAATTTAAAAATCATTACGTAAGCAGTGAGCATTTCCAAGTGAATGCAAATTCTAATAAAATAATTTATAACGATTATAAGGGTTGCCAACCTACTTTTCTCATTTGTTATTTCTAAATAAAGTTTTACACCTACAATAATAGACGTCGTATTACTAGAGGGGCCTAATTAATTAAATGAAGAAACATCGTAAAAGTAACCTGTACAGCTTTGACTATTAATGAAATCAAATAAAAAGAACAAAATTACAGTAACATAATAAAACGTGACGTAATTCGCGATTCAAAGAGATAGTTGTAAGGTTGGCAATACCAATGGCGGGAAAACGAAAGGGTGATCAAAAATTTTTTTATCATAGGATTAGCATGGGACCTGATAAAAATTCTTCTTTTATTTATTTATTGTTTGTTAATTTGTGATAAATGTGATGAAAATTATTAGAACGACCATTGGTGCTAAAAAAAATTGCAAATATTTCATAGATAAATATTTCGATAATTCCAGGATTTTAAATATAGAATCAGGCTCTTATCACTACAGACTTTGATTCGTCCAATTTAACCCAGAAATAATAAAACCTAAACGGATAATTTAAACAAATATTTTACAAAAAGTGAATTTATTGAGCTATTAATTATTTTAGTGCGTAAATAAAATTGATTAATAAATTAAACACCATTACAGTGAAAATCGGCTTCTTATCAGTTAATTTAAATACCTGTTACAACTAATTTAAACAATTTAATGCAATTAAATGGTAATTTTGTGTGTTTGTGCAAACTAAAATTATTTAAAAGTAACATCAATAAATAAAATAAAACACTATATTATGATCTTCATCTTCTTATCACTCAATTTAAATACTCGTGACAACCCATTAAAAGTTATTTTTCAATGAAATAGTGATTCTACTGAGTTCATACGCCCTAAAATTAGTTAAATTAAAGCACTTTGATAAAAAATTTAAAGAAATAATCGTCACAAATAAGAAAAACCAGAAAATCCCCATAAGGACTTTAACAACGATCACCCTTTCGTTATCAATTTCTTATCAGCGACGGTGGCGCTGCTACGGACTTTAAATCGCGAATAGAACGTTTTGAATACAAAATTAATTCGAAACAATGAGTTAAAAGCAGACGACGATTAATTTATAATGACCCCAAAAAGGTGTTTCAAGTCTCTCGATGTATTGAGATATGCTCTGCTCCCTCTAGTAATGTAGTTCTGTGCCTAAAACCATTTAGAGACATATTAATAGAGAGAAGAAAATTATTTTTAGGGCTCCGTGTAATAACCTTCACCATAAGCATGTTAAGATTATAATGAATCAAACGCTGTTGGCTTTCCGCACATTGTTTGTATTTTATATTATAAATGTTTTATTATATAATTTGCGATAATTTAACACCGTCTATTTGATTTTATTAATAATAAGGAGTACAGGTTACTTTTTCAATGTTTTAAAATTCAATCGATAGGGTAAAAGACGCCGAGGTAAAAAAAGTCATTGCCAGTCGTGCAGCATATGCTATTTTTTAAGGCGTAATTCTAGTAAACAACTATTTAGAAGAAAAACAGTATAATACATAAAAATTTGCCGGTACACACTTCTTTCGATCGCCTCGTATTTATCGGCGGCGTATTTTAAATGTCTGAAACACTATCCATGATTAATAAACACTTAATAATAAATATTTAATTACTCACTTTCCGAAAATAACAAAAACGTTCGATTATTTATTTGATAAACAAAAAAAAAAGAAAGAAAAACCAGGAAGGTATTATTATTACCTTGTAGTAAACTACTAGCACCCATCTAGTGGACATTTAAGGAACTTCACAGGTGACAGAAAAAACTTTTTTACTGTCGCAGACTGTAATAAACGCATTTCACCGACTTTTTAGGGAATGTAAAGTGCCAACCGCACGAAAAAAACATATTTTAGAGGATCTCAGGGGCTTTGTGTAACCTCATTGTAACCTACTCCATGGTTTTAATAAATCCATCGTTTTTCGTCCATTGCTTGTGTTTTGATTTTTATTATAAACGTTCTATTATATAATAATTACTGTAATTATAGTGTACTGTTTATTTGATTATACATAAATCAAAGGTCATAAGGTTACTATTCCGATGTTTTAAAATTTAACCCCAATAAGGGCTCTCTAGATTATATTTAATAGATATTAATTAATACCTCTATGCCAACAACTGTTTAGAGTTGTGGCCTTGTCTACAATGGCTTTATACAAATAACAATGCCTAAGGAAAATAAATTATTCTTCGACAAACAATGAAATTGATACATATCATATTTAATTCGTGGATGATATAAATAGAGAATAAAATAATACAAGATAAAGTTTATCCAAAAAGGTGTCAAGTGTTTTTCGGAATTATTTTGATTTGTTTTGTTCCTTACGTTTGATTGAAGTAAACCCTTAATAAAACCTTATTTATAAATAAAATTGTACTTTACAAAACATTCTTGGGCCAAAAACATTAAAAGAGATATCTCTAGTAACTCTAAACCCGCAGTACATTACTACAATGTAGGTTTTGTGACCTAAAATAAAATAAGGAGTTTAGATTGAAAGTGAGTTTCTTGTGCCTAATGAGTTTCTTACTATTAGGCATGACAGCAAACTTTTATTTATAATATCAAAAATAAATCACAATAAACAGTCTAACACTTCAAGGAAGACAATTTCTGATGAGTTAATCTTGACAATTTAAAACGTCACGTCAAAGCATAATTGAACCCAATTATCTTCAGCGTTCTAGGATAAACAAATTTAATAAATAAGAAGATTAAAATTATGTATAGTTAACAACTATAATGAATACAAAATCATCATTTGTCCAAAAACAAGATCTTTGTTTCAACCAAAATGAAGATGAACAAATGCTCTATATTTGTAAATACATCAAACTGAGTCTCAGTAGTTAAAATATAGACTCCCACCCTCTTACAAAAAAAACCTTATTTACAATTAAGTTTTCAGACTCACTTTGCTTCCTAAGGCAAGAAAGTTCACTTTTTAATTCTAGCAGCCACCCATCCACCTACTGACCACGTTTGACACTGCATAATGTAAGAGATCCAACAAATACCATGGATATGGTCGCTCTATTAAAATGAAACATTGAATACTTTTTTCTTGTATAAAGGGATCTATATGTGTAAGGGACGTATGCCAAGTTTCTACTCAATTAATTAATTTTCTGATTTCAACAAAAAAAAATTAAAAACTTAGCACATTTGCTTTCCTACGCATAGGAAGCATGTTTATAATTTTTTTTAATAAATAAATAAATTGTTTTTATTAATAATAATTGAATTAATGAATAAATAAATGCAACGAGTTTATGACAGTAAAACATTTTTTGGTAGATTGCTTTAAACTTCAAGACTTACTAAAATTTCACCTAATACCAACTACAATGGAACACATTTTAGGCAATAAAGACATTATTAAAAATCTTTTCAAATTCCTACTTGAAAACGATATTATTAACAAAATATAAATAGAACCATAAAAATAAAAATAACCATAAAAACATAATAACAAACTCTTCAATTTCCATACTATCTTTATAAAATTTCACATCATTTGTTCTATATTATACTTATAAAATACTTAAACACATAATATTATCAATAAATAAAAAAGTAATAATAATAATAAATAAATAATAGTAGTACAATACTCTATTCCTTCTATTCTATGTAATTATTTTATTTTATCATCGTATCTCATCATTTTTGAAATCCTCATCTGCTTAGTCCTAGTTTAGAATTCCTTTGTATACATATGTTAAAGGTGCTGATGACCATAGTGTTTGGCACATTATTAAAAAAATAAATCGTTTATTTATATCAAAATACCTTTTTTACCATAATTAAATTAACAAATTATACATAAATAAAATAATATATGTTGACCATTTGTGTCGCATAAGTTCAAGGCTTGTGTGGGACACAAAGTATTAATAGCCAAGATAAAAATAAAATTAAAAATATCAGAAATCTTTTAAATTAAATTTGTAATCTGTCGACAAATGCAGAATATTCAGGAATTAAAATATTAAATATCATACTCATTATCTTTATATTGATAAAAGATATCTCACCGATGAGACATCAGTTGGTTTGATTCATACTCCACTAGTTTACAAAAGAAGAAAGGAAGTAGGAGAGAAGAAGGAAATCATAAAACAAATATGTTTTAAAAATATATGTACAGTATTTTAAAATAAAATATAACAAAATTAATAAAAAACAGTAAAACAAAGTTAAATATTTACAATAGTTAATGTAATTGGTGATATCTAGTGCCATATAAGTTTGCATGAGCTTACATTAGTGCTTTAAGTAACATTCTTGAAACTAAAGTCTTAACGGAGCCTGTCTTTAATGTCTGATCTTAAGACTCATCTATAACCCTGTTCATCATTCTATGGCTATTACTGCTGATGGTCTCTTGTTATGATGAAAGTACTTTGCTTTTTAAGATATATATTTTTGTGGAGTATCTTTGTTTAACGTTAAATCATAAAAAGCTTTAGAGACAAATATGAAATCTGTATACTAGAATCACAAAAACTTAAATATCACTGGTTCAAATATCGAAACAAAAACGATAAATAATTACAAAATTTTAATAGAAATTAAGTTATGACACTCAATTCTAAATCATCTTTCATAAAATTCAGAAGCACTTTGATAAAATCACACTTCATTCACTATTTTCACTTTCATATTTCGTTGATTATCTCTTTATTTTTGTAGTTTATTGTTTATCTGTGCTATTTTACTATAAATTCGAGGGCCACGAGAGATACCTCGTGGTATTTTTTGAAAATTTCAAAGAAACTGTATTTTATTCTTTGATTCTTTAGCCCCCAATGAGCTCTTTCAATATAAAATATTTACTACCAAAAACATTAGATACATTAAAAACTGAGGCTTCCATCTGAAAAGTACAAAATTTGAACAAACAGCCTAAAATTCTTCATAACTTGAAGCAGCTTGAGGGATGAAAGTTAATGCAATAAGTTGTTGAAATATCCCCTTCATATTATCCATTGCTTCAAGAAAAATATTCACATTTTTTAAAAAGTTGTAACAACAATATTGAAGAGTTCAGAATCCTCTATTCACTTTGCTTTAAAGCTACATCACATAACGTTGACAAATACAAGAAAAAACTTGTTTTTCGTGAGTTAACCCAAGTTTAAATAAGATTTTATTTAATCCTCTGTTTAATTCCTTTCTTTCCTGACTGTTTTTCTTTCCCACTTTTATTACTTAAAAGTGGATGTTGTTCTATAAAAAAAAAGAAATTTAATAATAATTAATGCATTTATACGTTATCAAAAGTTCACAACCAAAAGAACAAAAGTTATATTATGGGCAGAAGGTATTTAACTAGAACACCTAGGTAAGAAAATATCATTGATGTCGCAATATTTAAAGGTTACTGATATTCATAAGGAAAAAGGTTATAACACGCTATGTCTGGATCTTTTTGCCAACTCCCTAAAGGTAGTAATCTATGTGTTCACAGTTCAAACAATAGAACAAAATAGGTATTGCATGTGGGAATGTCAGCATGAAGAGAACGTCAGACAGAAGGTACAGGTAAACTTGGTGCTGGCAACTAGTGGCAGCTCTGGAACTAACCTTCATTGCCATAACATTCTTTCCACTTTATTAAGTTATTATTACGAATATATACTCGTAATAGGTAATTATTATATAAAAAAATATTTGGATAAATCTGTGAAGTGCCAGAAGTAATTTGCCAAAAAATACAGCAGGAGCGCATTTCATAGTTGGCACAGTGAAACTATCAAATTACATACTAGCGCTCCTATTAACTGTCAACAGAACTAACTTTTTCTAGTCTTAAAATAATAAATCACAGGACCCTTTTTCTTTATCTATATATTCTTTGGTTCAAACTACATTTCGGAGTCTAAACCTGGATAGCAGTGCTATGAATATGCAATGGCTCCATTTGCTCTCTAATAGAATAGAACAATTCATTTACAAATCAACTATTGATAACCCATGATTACCAGGTGTATGGAATCTATTTGGCCTTCAAATCTTGAAGGCTGCCTGACTGGCAATTTCAAACTATTGTTTGACTAACAATAGTTTGACCAACCAACTCTCATGGAAGATTGTTTAGGTTTACAGCAAGGGATACCATCACATGGATTCCAAGAACCCTATAATAATCCTGCAATATAATAATCCTGCTGTTAGTAGCAACTCAATTGCCATATCATAGAAGCAGAATAAAATCATCTAGGAGCAATATTTACACAAAAAAGCAATTTCATTGAAAATTACTAACTACCCTTTTTTCAATGAAAATTACTTACTACCCTTTTTTCAATGACAATTACTTACTACCATGAAAATACTTACTTTTTCAATTGAAAATTACTTTTTTTTTTCAATGAAAATTACTACCCTTTTTTCAATGACCTACTTACTTTCAATGAAAATTACTTACTACCCCTTTTCAATGAAAATTACTTATTACCCTTTTTTCAATGAAAATTACTCTACCCTTTTTTCAATGAAAATTTGCAAAACAAACAAAATAATAACTCACCATCTGTAAATGTTCCTTCGAGATTAATATCATATGAGTGGTAGTTATGAGAAAGGGGGGGAGATGTTGTTGGAGGGGGAGGTACATATGGACCACCCTCTTCTGGTTCTTCTACTTCAGGTGCAGTGGGTAAGAATTGAAGAACACCTTCTTCATTTGTTTCTTCATCTGAACTACAAAATGCCACAATAGCATCTACACTTGTAACATCGACCTATTAAATTATAGAAAAATAAGAAAAAAAAACAGAATTAGACTGGGATTTAGAATAGTGTTAAGCTCCTTGTGCATTATGAACTAAAGAGCAAAGTAATAAATTAATGTATAAATTCATATGTAAATGTTTTAAGGTGTTATAACCTACAATAGTTGTATATACTATTAGGTAGAAAATTATGAAATAAAACAATACATTAAAGGAGAATTACAGACAACAGCAAAGCTTTCGAAAGCTAACATGCATCATATGCAAGTGTAGAATCTTCTTGGGGTCACTCTATCTTTGTCTAGCTGACTACCAAGTATAGGAAACTCTTGACTCTCTATCTCTATCAATCACAATTTTTATTGTTATTATTCCGCAAATGTAGCCTTCACTAATAATTTGATTAGTTTAAAAAAAGTGTCATCTTTTCCAATTTTTTGGAAAAGAGTAGAAACCCTAGATTACTGGGGACTGAAAAAAGTAAAAATGATAAAGATAATCAAAGTGGTATTAGAGTACATTAATCCAACGTGTACAAAATTTAAAGTGGATTAAGCAAAAATTCTGAGAGTTATTTGCTGAATATGATCAGAATGTTGCACTGTAGGGCCTAAAGCACCTTATTCATAAACAGGGTGCAACATCTCAGGTGTGCCAACTTTAAATACTATAAATAATAAATACTATAAAATTGTTGTTTCTGGTAGAATACAAAAATCTATAATGAATGTCTAATATTAGCTTGGGAAAATTACCCAAGTAGTTGTGATATTGGTTTCAACTTTCATAGGATTTTTATTTTTTTATAATGCTTTAATAGTACCAAATAATAGTACTTTTGCAAACTATCATTTTATACAGCATTATTTACATAGTTTAATTATGTTAATTTATTAGATTATTTGTATTATTATTTGGATATACATATATTTTACTACAGTACTATTAAAACAGACTCTATTACTGCTATATTTATATTTTCAGTAAAATCTCTATTTATGTTACCAAAAGTAACACATTTAAGTAATAGAAATAATATTGGTGAATTTTAAATCTTATTGCTCGATTAATTGGGTATAGAAACTATATCAAAGATTAGATCTTTGAACCACTCTTTTCTTATTTTTAAGATTTAATGTTGGTGCCTTTGGAATGTTACACTATATAAAGAAACAAAAATTAAAATGGTGTATAGAGGAGTATGTCTTCAGACTCGCTTTGATTGTCCTCAAACGGCAAAGCTGTTTCATAATCAGCAGTAACGTACTTAATGACCTTAAAATAAATGAAAAGAATTCAAACCTCTAAGTCATCGTCTTCAAGCTGAGGTCCAGCGGAAACAGATTTATCCTCATCACTCATGTCAAACTCACTTTCCCTCTCCTCATACTCAACATTTTCATCTAATTCCTTAAAATCAGGAGCAAACGCTGACCAGTTCTCAACTTGATTCTGAGCCCATATGGATACAACTCCGCTTGATACTGATGTAATAACTGGTCTAACTGGGTGCCACTACAATAATATTAAATATTATAATTTTTTTAAGGCAGGGAATTTTCGATAACTTCAATTTTGCAGGAACCAATCAGAACCCTGAGATCTTCTATAATCCGTGCACCCTAATCTACAAGACTGAGTGTAATTCTAGTAGGAGATACTTGCTCCTTCTTTTACTTCGGGTTTTTCTTGATTATAACTATTTATTTTTCCCCTAATGAGAGTAAAGATAATAATCCAGGAGCAGAACCTGAAAAAATTTGACTCATTTTGTACTGTTTCAAAGAATTGTTTTTGTAAATATAACATAAATTATGAAGAAAAAACACAGTCTACCTATCCAAAGAGAGGCCTTTATATAATTGCACACTCTTAAAATTTTAAATAATCACATACATTTTCTTGAAATAAGTGGTTCCCTGTTAGTCTTGAGCCAAATTTAGAGACAACATATTTTAAAGCTGATAAAACTTTCAATAAATTGAGAGTTTATTCATCAACATTGGATACTGCAACCAGAGTAATAGATTAATAGACAAAACCATCAAAAAATTGGTAATGTCAACAGATCAAATCAATTTAAAAAATTGATTAAATTTTGTGATTTTTTAAAGTCATTTTGCAAATGTTATAACTTTTGATAAATAAACACTCAATTTATTGGAAATTTTATTAGCTTTAATAAAAATGTCTTCAAGTTTTGCATACGACCAGGTACCTGATACGATTAATAGGGAACCACTTATTTAAAAAAAAAAACCTAATATTTTTGAGATTTTTTAATTTAGGGTGGGTGAAATCATATGAAGGCTTTTACTCTGAATATGCAGACTATGGCTTTTCTAAAAAAAAAAATGATTTGAGGAAGTAAAAAAATGAGTCAGGTTTTTCAGGTCTTGCTCCTGGACTACAAATAATAATCCCATAAAAAGCTAAACTTACAACAACATCTAAAAGCATTTCTCCTTTGGTTCCGTGTAAAATTTTGACTAGATTTCCAACACTTTTCTCCCAAACATATAAAGCATGCTGCCTAGCAGATCCAGCACAGACATACTCCCCATCTCCTGAGAAACAACATTTCTTCCACATAGTTCTAAAACAACATATAAGAGAGTATGAAGAATTTATAAAGAATACATTATTAGTCCCAATAATAGTATAACAATAATATAATATCATAAATAGAGATTTATTGAAATTATAATAATTAATAACTTTAACATTAAAAAGTAATATTTATAGACTTATCATCAAATTTTTTAATTAATCAGTTTTGTAACTTAACTTTTTTTAAGTTCTTGTATAGTTAAATTGTATATTTAGTTTATTATAATTTAAATTATTAAATTTAATAATTTCATAGCTAGCTCATAGAGTAATATAGTAAACTATATATATAAAAAAATGTATGTGTCACTGATTAGGTATACCTTCAGTACAGTAATACTACAGTAATACAGGTATACACTGTATTAGTACCTTCCTCTATGTATGTTATGTATGTATGGATATAATATAATATATTATATATATATATTATTATAATATATTATAATATATATATATATATATATGTATGTATGCTGTAGTATGTTGTGTGTGTGTGTGCAGGAAAACTCTCGAAAGTTTTCTCAAATCAAAACAAAACTTGGCATACGGCGAGTTGTGTAAAAAAAATTGTATGATATTAATCAAACCAAGATATGACATCATAAAAAATATTAAAACTTGAAATGTCCTTAAAACAAGGTATTATATTTTCAGGAGTCAGCAAGCTTTATTGATTGACACCGGTTTCAACTGGATTGGGCCATCCAAAGTGGCACAAACAGTATACATATATATCATGTTGTATACATATGTATAGGTCAATAAACTCTACGATATCTATCAGCTTTAGTAGCGCTTGATAGTGGAAAGATAGTATAAAAGGGCCCTCTCTCTTGTTCCGACCTCGTTGGCCTACTGTCCCAGACAGAAAGGACAAAAATGGATACCACAGTACTACGGCGATCTAAACAGACCTGCCAAGCAAAAAGACCTAAGGCTTGGAACCGGTTTAATCTAAATCAGAAGTGGTGTTTTTGGCACATAATTTAATTATAATATCATCACCAATAAGTAAAAAGAAGGCTTCTTTAACTATACAGTAGGGTGTAAGATAATTGGTCAACGCAACAAATATCTTATTGTATATATGTAAATATCTATATGAACCCTTTGGGTGGCAAATAGCATGTAACAAATATACCATACAATACCACAATAATACAATGTAGCAGTTGTTGCTGGGTTCCACATTAAAATTAAAAAAAAAGGAACTCACTTATTAACTAAATCTTGTAACTTTTGAACAGGTTCAGGGTCAGAATCAATTCCAGCAGCTATAACAATATTAATATCATAAACCCTGATCACTCTGTCAGCTGTGTTAACTAAGAAACAACTGAAAACAATTACATTACAATATTATTATTATTAAAGATTGGTGTTGGAGTCGAGGATAGACCCCATTTGCAACTGGAAGTCTATTGTACAATCCCCTCAATTGGTCCAGGTCAGAATAATCCTTTTCCCCGGACTAGGTCTAGGATCTTTTTGACCAGTGATTCATTGGTAGAGTCAAACTTAGTGAGAATGCTGCTACCAAAGGTGGAGAACCTTTGAAAGGCTAGGGCTTCACATCTCAGAAGTATGTGAGAGACAGTTTCGGTTTCCGATTCACAAAGCCTACACACTGGGTTATCTTTAAAGATACCAATGTGGAGATGTGTGTGTGGAGATGTTCTGTGGAGATGTTTTTAGAGGTGACAGTGACCAGTCAGTAGTCCAGTTACTGTTCTAAGGTCCCTTCTGCTTAGACTGAGGAGGTCCTCAGTTACTTTGGGACTGGGTCCTTTTAACATAAGTTTACTGTGCCTAGGTTCAGAGTCAGAATCAATTTACACCAACAAATGATCTAAGTGTTGTCTCATTGTCAACATTAGTTCAATATTTATCAAATTACATGTAAAGGATGTTTTTATCAAAATATGTTAATCATAATTACTATTATATTTATTACCAGGTTGAGGTAATCTTTCTATTATATTCAAATTTTACATCCTCCTCCCCTTCTCAAGCCTGGTATCCTGTACCAATTATGTTAATAGGGCCTTGATTCCGGCCTGTAGCTAGAGGGGTCTTACCCCTGGCAAAAATTTTGCCTTTTCTGACAAAAGTAGTTTTTAGCAGTCAACCATAAAGTCCCTTAAAGATGTGTGAAACATCGCCACCTCCGGGATTGCCTCCCCTACAAGTTCTGGCTTGCTATGACCCGACCCCAATTTGATTAACAATAAAATAAAATGTAGTTGGTGTTTAACAAAATGCAGAATTCATTAATTTATGCAGAATTCATTAATTTATGCAGAATCTCTTAAAGCTAATTAAGACATAAGATATTTTAAATAATAATATTTAATAGAGTAATATAGAACACATACTTTCCCCTGCGAGCAAATTCAATACTCCTAACAGCAGTAGCACTTGCTCCAACTCTAAAAGAAGCTTTTAACTCTAAACTTGCAATATCATAAGCTAAAACTTTTCCTTTGGAATTGCCAGTAAATACATATTTGCCTCGCCTGTCAAAAGATGCCACTATATTTAAATCAGGCTGGAAAAAGAAAACAAAGAAAATTAATAGTTATTTACACGGCAAGGGAGAGAAGAAAGTTTTACAGCTCAAGGGTGGTCTTACAGCTCAAGGGAGGTAAACAATTTAGCTCCTGAGGCTTTGCAGAGGAAGATAACTAAATTGACTGAGAGATAATGCGAGAGCTAAAATTCTTCGATTCCTGCCGTGTATTAAATTTTACCTACGACTTAGATAATAAGTGAAATATATTTCTTATTAATTTTTAAGATTTGTTGATGATGATGGGAATGAGAAGTTACAATTTAAAGGGATGTTAATAACCATTGCAGGTAGAGGATTTTTAATTTTTTGTCACATTCTCTTTTTCATTCCTTACACTATTTAGAATTTGTTCCGTGACTTTGATTTTATTTTGCATAGATGACTCTATATAGCCACTGCACTCTATTTATGTCCTTAGGGACGTAAATATGTAATTACGTCCCTTGGGACGTAAAATATGTGTACAGGGCCAGGTCGCTACATATGACTTGGTTTACATCTCAAGTCGTAGGTAAAAGTAGTTTAATTTGCAATGAGTAATGATGTACTTGTATAAGGCGCGGTCGAATTCTAGAACGTTGGATTACCAACAAACTTTTTTTTATATTTTTTTTCAAAATGGTTCAGAATTAGCTGGATTTTGATAAATGAAGCCTATTTCCGTAATCTGCACAGCTCTCTTTGGGTAATCACAAAGAGTATTTTACATTCACTCAACGATTTAATTTTAATCTAACTTGGTACATACATAACTACTATTTGACGTCTAACAGTAGTTGTATGTTTACCAGTTAGATTAAAATTAAATCGTGAGTGAATGTAAATACTCTTTGAGATTAACCAAAAAGAGCGTGCAGATTACGGAAATAGGCTTTATTATCACAAATCCGACTATTACTGAAAATTTTGAAAAAAAAAATTAAAAAAAAGTTTGTTGGTTGATCCAACGTTTCGTAGATATTCGACCGCGCCTTATAAATTGATTGAAGTATTTTATAGTAATTTTAAAGATTAAATACATGATATTGTGAATATAATATACGTATTTTTTAACATGTAATTATAAGAGAAAAATAAAGCTATCAAAAACCCTGGGCAATAAAAAACTAGCTGCCAAAAATAGAGTGAAGTGTCTTTTTTTATATTTCAAACATCATATTTAAATTTAGATATCTTGAGAACTGTGCTACCCACAATATGGTTCTATCAGGGCAAAAGAATCTGAAAAAATTGCCACTGTGGCAACTTGCTGTTATTATCATTTGACTGTAAGAGTAGGAATAAAACCTGCTCACTGCCACTTTCAAGTCTTTTGTACAAGTACTTACTAGTGGATATGAATATTATAGGGAATAGTTTCAGCTTGAAGCCATAGTCAACAGGTGAGGTAACACTCTAGCTTTCAAATAAGAAAATAGTTTGTAGTTAGTCAAACGTCTTAGTTTATAGAATTCCATTTTAAATTAATCCATTAAAGTAGGCTTTATTTATTGAATAAGAATTATTTTTGTAATACACAGAATAAAGCCTTCTTTAAGTAAACAAGTAATTTTTTAACTGTTATATCAGTGAATAAATCATTAAGGTTTAATGAGCTAGACAAGTCTTAAGCAAGTATCAACAAAAGCTGATTCTTTCAATGCTCCTTTAAGTAGCCGGAAAATAATATTATATTATTTCTTAATGCTTGAAAAATAATTTTGCCATATTTTTTTAAGATATAAAAAAGCAATATGATTATTTAAAGTTCAACAGAATGAAAACTATCTGATACTTCCTTTTAAGAGATCAGTAAACTTTTGCAAGCACTAAATACTTAGAAGAAGGGGTAAAAAGGATAAATAGACTCTATTTTGAGTAAAAGGATGTTACTCTCTGCTCTCTCTTTTTAGGAAGTAAAACAATACTTTTGCCCGTTATTGTGTTAATAATTAATAAATAATAATAATAATACATAAATAAGTGATAAGAGCATGACAAGAGACTAGATTAAGTTTATAAGGTAACTAAATTTCACTACATTCTTAATAAGGACTTTTAAATAACAAATTTATAAATAATTTTTAAATGAAAATGTTGACTTACATGATTAATACATTTATTAATACATGAATATGCTATGAGAATGTATTGAAATATAGTTACTTAATAAACTTAAATTACTTTTTATAGTGATTTTTATAGTATTTTATAATGCCCTCATCAATTATTTATGCAATAATGGAGACCCAGACTAATCCTAGTTAAAACATAAATTAATCTTACATCATCTTCAACTGGTAGAACATGATGAGTGCCGTCAAGTTTACATATAACAGCAGCATGACGCATAGGACAGACTAAAAATACTTTATCATCGCGAGGATGAAATTGTACTTTCAGTATAGGAGTAGGAAACCTGAATCTTTCCTCACACTCACCACTCATTACATCCCATATACAAACATTGTTATCAGTCGAGGCACTCAGTAATTTATGACCATAGCGTGACCAACTGAAACAAAGTAATAAAACATAATTTAAAATAATAATATATAAAATAAATACTTTTAATTTAACAAGAAGCCATCATTAGTGCAAATATTTAAGCAAATTTCCTTCAAAAAAGTCTCAAGTCATGGCTTGAGTTTCAACCTAGCCATGACTGAAATCCTTTTTAAGGGTCCTCAACCACAAAAAAATATGTTTCGCAAAACTTTATTGAAGGTATAATGCTTACATTGGGTTTGGGCAGAAGTGCAGGACATATCAAAACTTCTATAGGTAGCAACCCTATTCAAAGTACATGGCAGTGCCACTGTCACTGATAAGATATTGATAACAGAAGGGTGATTTTTTTCTGATGATTTATCTTCAATACTCAGAGAGATTTAATTATTTTTCTCTGGGGTGTTACTCACCTCAAAGTCTCTAACTCATTGCAAAAGCCTTGAAAATGGGTAATTAAAAGTTTTTAATAACCCATTTATACATTAATAATTTATATATTTATATTATATTTAATTTATATTATATTATATATATATATATATATATATTTAAATATTATATATATAATATATATATATATATATATTATATTATAATATATATATATATATATATATATATATATATATATATGTCCAAATGGTATAGTTTAGTCACAGTTTTCTCTAAAGTCAATATAAGAAACTCTATCCACATTATTAAAAGGCTTGTGTATACTAAATAATATGTATGTAGGGACACGGACAGAAATATATTTTAATTCTTTTTTATTTTGACATTAAAATTGTCATTTTTAAAAATAACAAATCTTTAGTATTTGGTTTGACTTCAAAAGAGTTTTAAATATTTAAAATATAGTAGTTATTAGATAGCACTACATGTATTTTAGACCCACTTTGGCCACTTATGACAAAACATATGATCTATGTTCTGTAAAAGATATAATTAAATATAAGAACACAAGATTAACTTGCCTAAGAGAACATATAGGATGAACATGAGCAATAATGATTTTAGCAATTCCTCTAGTTAGGAAATCCCATATTACCAACCGCCCATCATTACAACCCACGGCTAATAAAGTCCCTCGCTTATTAAAAGCACACGTAACTGCTAGTGAAACACAGTCAAGAGTCCCATCAAATTCCTGCAAAACAATAAAGATCAATTAATATAAAAAATAGGTAAGGGGTAACTCAGATTACATAGGTGCAAAATTTTAAATCGATCAAAAAAAAGTTATCATTTAAATGAATTTTCAAAATGTTTGCTGATTCATTATTAAGGTTCAATTACATAATAAAAAAATAATTTTCAGACAGCAAAACTAGACCTAATGATTTATTTTCATACCAAGTTTCAATTCTCTGTCGTAAATACACAGGGAACTACGATGATAGACTACTTTTTAAAAACTACTCAGGAGGTCTTAAAAACATTTAGTACCAACACAATATTTTTCCAATACACCTATGGTATAAATGAGGAAAATTAAAAAAGAAGGCTGAACTTTGGTATACGGTGCACCCTGTTATCAATACTATATATCGATATATTTTTAGTTTAGAGATGTGACGTAGGAATAATCGATATATGCTTTTTCTTTTATGTTTATGAACATATTTTATTACTTTTTAAATGTTTTTTTGTTGTTTGTGTTTTTTTTATTTGTTGTAATATGGTTTATAACTATTTTCATATTTTTTTTTATGTTTTTATAAATGTTTTAACTATGTTTTCATAAGAATAATTGATGATACACCACGTCTAATTTTATGTTACGCGTATTTTTTATGTATTTTTGTGTTTGTTATTTTCAGGTTTTTTATTATATTTTTGTTGTCAATGTTTTCATTTATTTATTGTATGTTTTTTTTAATGTTTTAATTATAATTAATAATTTAACGACGCTGCTTATCTTTTAAGTGCTCAGTTCTCGTTTACGTGTCGCGAAACTAAAAATATATCGATATATAGTATTGATAACAGGGTGCACCGTATACCGAAGATTTACCAAAAAGAAATAATCAATCCAAACAATTCTGATAAATTTTGACTTAGTTATTAAGATTTATTATGACATTAGATTGGTTTCAAATAAAGAAAAACCTATCTCATTTGATACTATCCACTGGGTTACAAACGTTATCCAAGATTTTGATAAAAAAAATTCTACTAACAACTAATCCCTTGGACCAAGTATCTGAACTCTACTATTTAAATTATTTTCTGATTTAGTTTTCCTAAAAATGGATTATATTAAATAAATAATAAATCTCAATTATGAATCATCCCAAAATTAAACTAAAAAATGTATTTACTATAGAAACAGTTAAACCACTATGGTTTTTAAGGCAATTTTTGGTTTTTTTCTTTATGGTTGCACCAAACCTGTTTGGTGAATCAAACCTCTATACAGTTTGATTTTCCGTTATCTTTTTTAGTTAGTTTTTAACTAAAAACTAATTATGGCAAAAGATAAAAAAATAAAAATCAATATTTAAACAAATTTACATACCTCTGGATAGTTTTGTCCAAAGGATTCTGAAACAAAATAAACCAGAATTAAAATTAGAATTTGAGGTAAAAATCCCATATATTTTGAATTCCCTCAAAGCAAAACTTGATTTCCACAGTATAACAAGATATAATGGAAAAGTGATGATGAACTTGCCTTTTTCTATAGTGGAATAGAAGTAATAAAGAAAACCCACTCCCCTCAAATACTCCCTTAAATAGTGACCACCCAGCGCTGTAGTCATCTCCCCTTTTGACTAGCTGTTGATCTTAATGTTGACTAGCTGTGGGTTGTAGCTGTTGATATCGCATGTTAATTCAACACAGGTAAAGAAAAACTAATGGCACAAAATAATCTTCTTCAATGACAAGCAAAATCACAATTATGAAACCATCTTAGTAACTACCCTAAAGTGATGAAATGAAAAGTAAAAAAATAAGGGTTCAGTGGTAGAGGCATTGTTCCGACTCTCACCCTTCACATGGTCCTGAGCAAATTACGTCATAATTAGTTCCCCCAAATATCTGCATTGCAGCTCCACAAATTCTGCCTCTCTGCTAATATTCATCATCAATAACAGCCAGGCTTTCCTTTGTTTTTAAGTTAGCGATGAGTGAAAATGTTTAATTTAGAGGGGTTTATTTTAAAGAAAAGGAGCTGAAAAACATGGGTAATCTAGTAATAAAATAGATACTAGTCCAGAAGACTCTAGTTCAATTACAACACCACCAGGCAGCCTCACTAGTACCGGACAGATTTGTTGACTGTTGCTTAGCAATAACTAAAAATTAACAAATTGCTTCGTAAGAACTAGTGGCGCTGATTGGAGAAGTTAAACTAGACTCTGCATGATTAAAAGCTGATCCATCACAGCCATAGGGAAAAGGATGGTAGTTGGAACGCTGTTTCTACTGCTGACCCTTCAATTTACATCACTTTAATTTAGGTCAAAATTTTCTTATTTGACATCGGCAGACGTTTTCACCGGTCGAAACACGGTAGTATTTTTACTTGCTATTTCAATTCTACAATACTTCCAACAACTGATCATAAACCCAGGAAGTAATCTGTTTAATATAGACTCTTATAAATCGTTTTACCACAAAATTGTACATTATGAAACGCTTAAATACAAATAAATAATAGGAAAACTTACCTAATAATTCTAAATTCATAATTTTACTTCTTTTTTACAAACACAACAACGCTTTAAAAAATAATCAAAATAAACAAAAAAAATATTAAAACTCACTAGCACCTCAATGTCATAGAGCGGCTTTACTCAACAATGGTTCTAACTTCAACACTTTTATTAGAATTATTACTAAACACTTGTTGCATTTAGTATTTTAGTTTTATTTTTCTCACAACTGTTACTTATTGATAAGTTTTACTTTAATTTAATGTTTTAATTTACTTTTCAACCAATTTTAGCAAATAAGTGTGCTTGCCAGCCAATGAACAGCAACCGATATTAGTAATAAAGAAGGTTACGTGAACCTTAAATTTGAACTTGAACAACAATAACCTTACTCTTTTATCAGCACTCTTTTAGTTTCGACCTTTTTGAGTTTTATTTTCTAATTAATGGTGTATTAACAATTTTTAGTTTTATATTATTGTATTTTTACTGAAACTAGGTAATTTAAGTTGTGAATATGATAGTAAATACTCAAGCTGCTTGTCGTCGTCTACAAGTTTTAACTAGATTATTGAATAACGAATCTAATCTTTATAATAGAGATTTGAAATTGTTTAAATATTGTACAGCAACGTGTAAATCTAAAGCTGAGATCGGTAAGTTATTTAACCAACTTATAATTATTGTGAGGAAAATTGGATTCTATTCCACTATACTACTACATTTACTGCATACCATTAAAACTTGTTGTAAAATCTATATAAAGTTCTATTTGTGAATTTCAGAAGCTTTATATAACACCACTATCTGCCATTAATCAATGACGCAGCAAAAATGATTAAACTACGAATAGTCCAAGAGCAGGACCTGTAAAAATGTGACTCATTTTATACTACTTTCAACCAGCTTTTTCTGAACATTTACCTTAAATTATGAAAAGAAAACATAGTCTGCCTAGTGGAGCCCTTCCACGATCATATAATTTCAGTTTTTTAGAAATAAGTGGTTCCCTGTGGGTCGTGTGTAAAATATGAAGGTGACATTTTTGAAAGATGATAAAATGCCCAATAAAGTGAGTGTTTAATCATCAAAATTAGATAACTATAGCCAAAGTTATGGCTCTTTCAAAAACACCAAATAATGGTTAATTTATGCAAAGTCAGCAAATTTCTTTGAAAAAATATTGACTTTTTGTGCATTTTTTGGCCATTTAACAAATGTCATAACTTTAGTTCTGACAATTTTAACAAAATAATATCCAATAAAATATCCAATTTTAACAAAAAGCACTTGTTTTGTAGGAAATTTTATCAGCTTTATAAAATGTTCTCTTTGCCAGTGACCTACAGGGAAACACTTATTGCAAGAAAACTGGAATTTGTGTGATTTTCTAATTAATCATAGGAAAAAATTTTAGGTAATAATTGTTTTTAGCAAATTTTTGAAGAAAAAATGAGGTTAGAGTCATGATGAAGGGGGGGGGTGGATTCTTATATATGTATATATATATATATATATATATATATATATATATATATATATATATATATATATATATATATATATATATATATATATATATAATATATGTATGTGTGTGTGTGTGCGTGTGTGTGTGTGTATATATATTTATGTATATGAATTTGTACATGTAAAAATTTTTGTGTCCTAGGTTTCTATGGGACATAATAACTTCCAAACACTTTCTTGGATCAAAATGAAACTTAGTATAAAAATCAACATTGTTAATGTCCTCAACCCTATTGTTTTTGAAATATGTGTGACGTCATAAACCTACAAAAATGACCCCACAAACATTTTAAAAAATCACAAATCTTCATATAGTGTTTAGATTGGGCTGCAATTTTTTACACAGATACTGCTATGTATGGTTCACAAACATACGAAGTTTCATTATATTATCAGTATTAGTTCCGGTTTTAATGGTTGAAATATATGTATTGATACATAATGTTAACAAATCACGTTTTTTATGAATATATTTGAATAATTGCTTACATCGTGGCAGTATGCCTCGTATGATAAGCTAGTAATACAACGAACTGACAAAGTACTACAACCATGTGGCTGCGGACTGGCTAAGAGGTCGAAGGCTACTTGTTTTTTTATTTATTATTAGTTACTTTCCTTTACTCAACAGAAAAATACAGCTGGGTGTAGACAAGTTTATTTATGCGGTTAAAAACTGCCTGGTAAAAATCAATGTGGAAGGAATTCTACTAGGTTTCCTGATCCCTTTTTGTGGCCAGGATGGACCAATAGTGGCTGTCAACTGATCTAAACTGTTACTGTGTATATAAAAAAATATTTTACCTCAATCATTAGTATTTTACCTAAAAGATATCGTTTGTTTACGCTATTAGTCAGTTTAGGCTCATAACTAGCAAATACAACAATCTGATTGGTTACATTTGTTTTGTTCCGAGCCCAATATTTTTTATGTGACATCATGCTTTGACTAAGTATTGTGTTGTTGTTTTAGTAATTTATTTAATTCTTATCAAAATAATTTGCATAGTTATCAGGTGTGTTTTATTTTTAAATTTTGTCAGTTAAATATAAATTAGCTTGATTATAACATGACGCAATAGTGTTGGGTTATTAGTAAATGCTATTTTTGACTGATATTGCTTTTTAATCTATTGGAGGATAGTGCCAATAAAAGATAAATGATTTTCTATAAAAATTCATATGAAAATATTTGACATTAAATATTTTTATTTTATTATTGAAAATACTAGTATGGTGTTTACCATACTAGTATGGTAAACTATACGTATGTACATACGTATAGTACGTATGAAGGTCATACGTATGTATGGCCTCCCCTAAATTTCTCTGAGGCATGTTCTATTTTTGTTAAATGGTTTCATTCTTTCCCATTCCATTTTCTCATTTGTTAAATCTTTATCCAAATAAAGCAGTTACGTGGAACAATAAAATATAAACATTTGTAATTATAAATTCAACGAGGTAAGTGTCCAAGGTTGAATTTATAATTATTATAATCTTGGAGAAATCAACAAGAAACAACATAAACAAATCACAAAGAAGATCAGAAACAAACCCTTATACGACACTCAGCATATTTAAGAGCCTCTTTACATAGAGCCCAATTTAAAGCAAAAGAAGTGGAAACCTGAAAATTAAAATTAACTCAGTGGTGTCAGCAATTGAGGACAACGAACAAAAAAATCAATCGCAATTTTTTTTGTATAAATGGTAATCAAATAAATTGATTACCATTTATTTGATCAGATAATGCTTTACCTGTCAAAATCAGCCATTTGGCTGTGGTTAAATGCTAAAAGTAAATGAAATAAATAATAATTTTCTTATTATTAAGTAATATAAAACAGTTGTTAATCTCTTTTTTATAATTTATAGGTTAATTTTATCTAATATTTTTCTTCAATTTGAGAAAGTTTATCTAATAATATCAACACCAACAACGTCTTTCCACTAAATTTAAACTTTATTTTGGAGAGCCGGCTTTCGGCAATAGTGCCATCTACAGTGCCGTGGTGAGATGTTGAGTCTTTCAATTCATGGAATCTGACTGAAAGACTCTGAATTGAAAGACTCAACATCTCACCATGGCACTGTAGATGGCATTATTCTGAAAGGCGGCTCTGCAAAATAAAGTTTAAATTAAGTGGAAAGACGTTGTTGGTGTTGATATTATTGAAGAAAATTCCACTGCGCTTACTGAAGTTATAAAGTTTATCTATTTTTAATAAATGGAATGTTTGTTTTTTAGTTTAATTTAATTATTATTTTATTCTAACTTTTTTATCTTTATTTCTTTGTATTATTCCTTTTTTTATTATTAAACTAGGAAATAGTAGTGTATGATAACACTTTCCATTCTTTTCCATTCCATTTGATTTGACATATGAAAAATTTTACATATTTATAAAAACAAGAGACCTTCGACCTCTTAGCCGCTCCACGGCGTCGTTGCTGTGGGCCGCTAAAATTTACTAAAAAGTCAGTTATAAAGTCAGAACTGCGCGTTGTAATTTAGTTTGGTGCATAAACAAGAAACACAACAACAACATTTTCTAGCTCAGCAATGAAAAACACATTGCTAACTCTCATTTCCACTTCTTTATATAAAAAAAGAAGTAATAATAATATATATATTAGTATGTATAGATTTATGTGTTTCTAAAGGGGACTTTATATATAGAGATATTATTAATAGAGGGGCCCTATAGGTTAAATTTTGAAACATCGAAAAAGTAACCTGATCACCTTTGCTAAAAATATAATCAAATAATCAGTACAAAATTACAATAACTTATATAGAAGAACATTAAAAATCAAAATCAAAACACAAACAATGTGCGGAAAGCCGAAAACAATTGATTTATAATAACCTTAACTGGCTCTTGAAGAAGGTTTTAATTAGGTTACACAGAGCCCTTGAGAGCCCCAAAACAATGTTTCAGGCCTTTCAATGTATGGAGATAGGCCATGCCCCCTCTTGTATGAATCTCTATGTCTGTATACATCTTACACAATGCATTCGTAAATTAAATTTAACACTTTTGAGAAACAGAAAAAGGAAATTAAAATAGTAAGAATTTGTAAAGTAGTTATACTTATTGTAAAAACAAAATGAAATGAATGGATAGAAGCATAGATCTATCCAATGGATCTATCAGTTTAACTTTCTAAAGGATAGATTTTCTAAACTGGATAGAATAAAGATATTATAGTAAAGGGAGTTCATACTTGTTGACTTAAAATTATTTGCTCACTTAGCTTTCCACACGAGAAGCAATCAACTAAACCCATTACTAAACTTTCATTTAATTATTTTAACTTCTTTTTTTTAATTTTAGGTGAGAATTCAGTCACTATTGGAGAAGTTAAGAAAGTTATTGTCCCGCCGAAACATCCAGAACTTGTTCCTTTTAAATATTGTGAGTAATTATTTTTACATTTTATATTCATAATAAAAAAAATAATTAAGGCACAGAAATTGCGCACTAGACGGGCACATTTTCTTTGAAATACGTGTTTTCTTGGTTATCAATCCAATAGAGTACTTGCATTTTTCAAAAAAAAATCTTTTGTCATAAAATGATTAAATATGTTTTAAAAAATATATTAAACTGTACAAAAATATTTTATTCAATTTTAAATAGTCAAAATAAACATTTAAAGAAAAGAAGAGGGGGGATAGGTGATGGAATCTTTAAGGTTGAGTCGTTCAAACATACAGTTAGGGGCATTAAGTAAAAAAATCATTAGCTCACCAGTTACGCTTCTCCACTTGGAAACTGTCAACCAAACTATTAACATTTTTTTGAGCTAGATCTGTGTGAGTTTCTAGACTCTGTTTTAATTTTATTGTTAATATTATTTATAATTTATAATTAGAATAAATTAACAATAATAATTAATTAATAATAATAATTATTATTATTATTTATATAATTATTAATAGTATTAATTTTATTTTGACCTCTACTTTTACATGTTGGTACCCCACAACGTTGGTAAGGGTTGGTGCATATTCGAACATAATAAGGAAACCAAGCAAGGAACTTCAACTTATCACTCATTAACTAACATAACATCACTTTATAACTAAAAAATCCAACTTTTAAAAAAACTATCAACTATTTAACTTATTATTATAATATCAAAAAGTCTTGAAACATAATAGGAAGAACAAATAATTTTATAAAAGAGTTATTGAGTAAACAATAGAATGTAAACAAGGGTAAAACCAAAACAAGTCTGTGGTTCCGGTAATGCAATGCACAAGGAACATAATGTCTACAGTTTGTCTCTATCAACTTGTAGGCAATATAAATGTTGCTCTTATGATGCTCTTATGATTCTTGGATCACACGGCAGTATTTGTATTTGTACCTCTTACGTCACACCGCGTAGTTGAGGCCATTTTCCCACCTACAGGATATATTTGAATATAACTTTTTGCTACATCTTTTAAAGTATTACTTTTTTCTTTCTAATATTTTACAGTGTGTTCTTTTATATGATATACTTTAAGATAAATTACTAAAAAAATGTGCAAGTACTCTATTCTTGCTTAAGTTTTGGAATTCATTCAGTTCTTGCAATTCATAACCAGACCATTAGTGTCACAACTTTTTATTTATTTATTTATTCGTTATTATTTTATTTAGAGTAAGAGCAGCGGTTTTCACGCGTGTACTTTGATTTTCATCTGGACTTTCAAGTGTGTTAACTACATAATACTCTTATCAAGGGAAATATAAAAAAAGTTATTTAATCATAAAGACGCTTAGTATTAAATTGTTAATTATAATACAATTTTATTTAACTAAAATTAAGTACTCAAAAAGTAAGAAACTACTTCAATAGATTAGAATATCGATTGATATTAAGTAAATATAATTAATAATTAAAATAACAATTATGAGTAATAAAAATATAAACAACTTAATAAAAGACTTTAAAGAGTATTTTAAAAATGAAGTTTTAAATCTACTTAAAGACCTAAGGAACCATATATTTATATAAAGAACTAAGAAATTATTGAAGATCTAAAAGTTACTATTGAAAATCATGAGGAAAGAATTAGGTATTTAGAAAGGCAAGTAAACAAGAAAAATATCATAATTTACAGTTTAAATGACCTTGAATCCAAAGATTTAGAAGAAGCAGTGCTTCATATCTTTAATCAGGTAATCGATATTAATATAAAACAATCAGATATGAAATGTGTATGAAGATTAGGCAAATGGGAGAACAAGAAACTAGATCCTAAAAAAACAGGATTAAACTAAAAGCAGTTGATGCTAAAATCAGCATAGGTGAGGACTTCCCTAAAATCATTAGAGATGTAACACCACATAGTTTTTAGTTAAATTATGATTTTAGTTCATAATAATAATTATAATAATGCCCGTTCTAGGGCCTTTCGGCCCTACAGGGTATTCGCCCTGCGGGAACCACCTCGGGAGGGTCACATCTCCTATGCTCAAAGTAAAGCTAAAGTTGGCAAAATCTTTTTACATCAAATTCTATTCATAAAAACTGAGTGGGGCTGTTAACCAGTGCCGAAGTACTATACGACCGGGGCTACGGAGGCAGATTAGTTCATAGTAAACTAAATAATAAACTTACTTATTGATATGATTTCAGTAAAAGAAAGTTTAGATCAAGAAACTCTGCATCATCTGAGATGGATGCTGCAGAAGGATTCTCTGAAGCAGGACATGTTTCTTGTGGGTCGGCCAGGTCCATTGAAAAGAAGAGTGGCCATGAAATTTCTCGAAGCAACTCAAAAAGAACTTGAATTTGTTTCACTTTCACGAGATACTACAGAAGCTGATCTGAAACAAAGAAGAGAAATCGAATCAGCAACTTCTAAGTATATAGATCAGGTACAAAAACATCTTTACTCTTTTCACCCAATTTTTACTGTAGGTTGGTAGGAAATGTATGGTGTTTGCACTTTCTTACGAATGAGATTCCACATGAATCGTTTCCTGTGTTTTTTAAGACCTCCTGAATGGTTTTTACTTAAGTAGTCTGTCTATGTGTGCTTTATCATAACCCCCAGTGGATCTATGCTGGAGTTTTGAAACATAGTTCAAAATCAACCTTTGTGTCTAGAAGTGCTCTCCAGAAAATGCATTTTCTGGGTGGCTGTAAAGTAGGCACGTTAAATCCTCAAAAAAGTAGGTTAAATCTGTTTTTTACAGTCTGTGACAGTTTTGTAGTTGTTTACTGTCAGCGAAAGTAAAAGAGTTTTTTTACTGTCGCTGGTGAAGTTCCTCCAGTGTCCACTAGGTGGGCGCTTGTAGTTTGCTTCAAGGTTATAATATTACCTTCCTTGTTTTTTTGTTTATCAAATAAATAATTGAAGGTTTTTGTTTACGAAGTTTTGTTATTTTCTAAAAGCGAGTTATTAGTTATTTACTCTCAATTGTTTAATAATCATGGATAGTGATTCAGATATTGAAAATAACCTGCCAGAATTAAAACTTTTGATCAACGAGGCGATCGAAAGAAGTGTACTGGCAAATTTTTATACATTATACTGTTTTTCTTCTAAATAGTTGTTTACTATTACTACGCCCAAAAAAATAGCATATCCTACACGACTGGGAATGGCTTTTTTTGACCTACACTCCTTTTACTGTCTCGCTTCGCTCGACAGTAAAAATATAGTCGCTACTTTGGAAAAAAGACCTTACTTACTGTCTTGTAACGTAATATGCTATTTTATAACATCATTAATGTCTCAGCAAAAAATAAAAAAAATTATCAGGAAAAATGGTTAGATAGTTAAAATATTTCACTTGTAATCCTATATGAAACCATCATATATGCCAAGTTTAATCTCATTATTAGTATTCTAATCGAATTTGGTTCATGTATTATTCAAACAATTCCATTGTTTCCTTGCATATTACTTCTTGCAAATTTTTATTTTAAATTATGCTTTTGGATGAAGAAATTTCGGTCTCTAGCAAACAGTATAAAAAAATTGTACCTAAAAGTGCAAGCTAGAATGCTTTTTAATGATGTTATTAATGTATGTTTGAAACTGCAAGCTAATCAAATGGTTAAAATTTTGATTCTTAAAAATTGAAAAAATATATAAATATATACTATATGTATGTAAGTTGTACGTATTTATGTATGTAATCAGGCTTAAGTACAGTCTTTAGTTAATTACTGAATTTCTAAGGATAGTTTAACTTAATTTCGTATCAAAAAGGTATTTATTTATAATGTATATGTTACAGAGTGCTGTGCGAGCTGCGATAGAAGGTAGAGTACTTGTATTAGAAGGAATAGAGAAAGCAGAAAGAAATGTCCTCCCTGTATTAAACAACTTATTGGAAAATAGAGAAATGCATTTGGAAGATGGAAGGTTCCTTATTCCCTCTGATAGATATGATAAACTTCTTAAGGTAAAACTACTGTTACAACTTATATTTTACCATAAAACTAAAACTATCATATTTCATATTGTACACTTCCTGACAAAAATATATCTTTTTAAAAGATTAATTTATTTTTGCTAAGAGTTAATTATTTTCGTCCAAAAAGCTTATGCGTGTTAGTTGATTAGTTGATTAGTTGATTGAAGATCATATCGTTGACCCTACAAGGGTATGATATTCGTCAGTTCTCTTTACAGATCTCTCCTTAAAACTTGAATCCTATGTACTCCTCCAGCGAGTAAAAAGCATGGTCTCTCAAAATATTTCCAATAGCACTTTTGAAACTTTTGAGTTCTAGATCCTGAATTTACATTTACAATTTACATTGCGTTGTTAATTACATTTCTAAATTATCAATTAATCTAAAAGTTTAAATTGCTATAAATAAACAAACAAAGAAACTAGAAGAAATAAATTATTGCATAGTTTTTACTTATTGTTTAGATAATTGTTTTTTTTTTATTTATTTATTTATTTTACTATACAACGTATTAAAAATATTAAATTAGACTTAAAAAAACAGAATTGTGAAATTGATTATTTTGCGTAATGTTATAGCAAATTTCCTTTGGATAATATTTGCTAATGGGATAGGTTTAATGGCGGGATTCGAACCTCCGAACTCAACACATTTACCCATTTTGCCATTATTATTGTATTTGGGAAGCTGAATTGAATGAAACCGGTCCAATGTCCATACGACCACTCTAAGTGACTAAAAACTAAAATTATAGTGGATAAAAAATAAATTTCAAGTAGGGTGTCATTTTCTAAATATTTTTGGGTGCTGAATTGAATGAAACAGGTACAAAGTCGAAGTGACCACTCAGACCACAAAAAGAATTTAACCATCAAACCAACTAAGCATTAAACTAGTAGAAATAATGGTGTTTACTGCCAATTTTAGGGCCCCAGTTTTGCATAACTAACAGGATAATTATGCCCATTTCTTTTGAAAAATACAGAAAAAAATGAGTTACGAGTAGTGCTTGATAATTAAGTAACTGCTCAAGTTATAAAGCATAAACCGGTACCTAAAGCAAGAAAGGGATTGTTAAGCATGGAAGCACGCATGCCAAAGGAAATTCGTAAAATTACATTTTGCAGCTTAAAAACAGTTAAGTTATGCTGCTGTTAGTATATGCTTTTTAAGATTATTAGCTTTTTAATTTAAGTATTTGAACTTATATTTTTTTTAGGAATTTGGTGAAGAGCAAATGAAAAAATGGAGACTGTTAAGAGTTAGTGAAAATTTCAGAGTTATAGCACTAGGTCTACCAGTGCCTGGGTACCAAGGCAATCCTTTGGACCCGCCTCTGAGAAGCAGGTTTCAAGCCAGAGATGTTCCGTCTACTCATTATCATGTATGACATTATGTTCCTCTCTTTCCTTAATTTTTTTATGATTTTATGACAAACACATTTTGCAATGACATCTATTGCAAATTTATGGAACTCCACAAATTCTTTTGTCATATTAATGAACTACTCAATTACAAAGTTAAAATACTTCTTATCTATTATTTTTTTTTCAAACAGCAATTAATGTAATGCAACTATTACTTCTCAAAATCTAACTGATAGCACTAACTCATTTTGTAGGGAATTTCCAAATGAACAATGAGCTATGAGATTAGAGGAGAGGAAGGTGGTTTTCTAAAAGGGGGGAGCTCGCTGATCATGAATAAATAGATTTTGTTTTCCCACAGGCCTTTTACTTTTAGTGGATTTCCAAAAAATACCTATTGATGCCCAACTCCCTCTTTCTTAAATATATATTAATTATTAATTTAATATGTATTTGTCTATTACAGACCCAATGGTTTTTTTTATAAATCTTGAACATTTTATGTGCGATGAAAGTATACTGCAACATTTAACTCCTTACTTGATATTTTATTGTCTGTTTCAGGATGCTTTAGAACAATTTAGAAACGAATACCCTGGCATAAATGATAAAATAACTACACTTCTATCATGTGCTTATACACTTATTTCACCCGAAGCTTCTTCTCTCGGTCTACCAGATTTTCCCATAGATAATTTGGCAGCGGCAGTAAAAATGATGGTAAATTTTATTTGTGTATTTCTCCATGAAAAACACAAAACACGACATTTATATATCTTTAAGATAAGCTTAAGAAAGTTGTTTTTTCCAGTTGTTTTCTAAAATTCTGGCAAAATGTTGGTTTGATTGAGCTGAAATTGGTTTTAAAATACCAAGCTTAACAAATCCCTTTTGCCCCTCTCCAAAAATCGATTGAGGATTTATGGCATCATAAAATAGGTTCATGACTTACACTTTTCAATTTTTGTTGTCGTATTGTTATATTTTTTACATTGTTTGTAAGCGCTGATGATGGCTTTAAATAAATTTTACATTTAGAGGAGAAACTCTGGTTTATATTTAATAAAAGTTTTTATTTATTTATTTTATATTTATCTACAGGCTCAATTTCCATGGATGAGTGTAAATACAGCCATGGGTAGACTTTATCCAGTTGAAAGTCTACTACCTGCAGAAGGAATTAAAAGTGTAAATGGACTTCTGGAAACTTTTCAAGTTGATGCAGGTGATATTTATCAGTGCAGAGTTACAGGTATTGAAAGAATCAATCCTAATCAGGCTCGAGTAACATTAACTACTGATCATCAAGCTGTTAGCCAGGTGAAAACCTTATTTATAAAATATTTTCACTGGGTTTGGATGACATCACAGGGGTAGGTTATTCTTTGGTAGTCGATTTTAATTATTCTTTGGTTTTCCAATAATTTGAGTATTCATGTTTCAAAATGTGGTCAAAAAGCGTCACTTATGGAAAATTTTGCAGCGATATTGTTAAATAAGAAGTCAATTTTTGTACATATTTGTGTTGAAATGCTGGATAAAAAGATTTAAAGTGAAAACAAGCTCGAATCATGACAGGAGTTTTGTTTATTCATTGAATATTTAACAATTTATAACTAATAAGTTATTTTTAACTACTAAAACCATTGGAAGTTGGAATACCATGATTTACGATTAAATAAAAATAAACTGTATAAGTAGTAATATGATCTCATTGCATTCATAGAATGGGTATTTTATATTTTATTTATAACTTATTTCTGAAAACCCGTTCTGTTTCTTTGAACCAAAATAAAAAATTTAAATTTCTGTTGATTCTTTTAGAGTTAACATATTTAATTAAATATGTTAATCTAATTAAATAGACATTTTAAACATTTAGTAATAAAATCCCTTTTTACATTTTCTATTCTTTCCTGTACTTCACTTTTTACTGTACTGACATTCCCTGTATATCACGTATAGATGGGAGGAGGCTCAAATAGATCCATTATTTGATACATTCATCAAAATATAATGTTCAAAAGGGTGTAGGTAGTCTCTGACATTTTTTGGTCAATATAATATTACTTTAAGCAGGGAAAAAGTTCTCTGATAATGTTAAAGGAATTAGAGGAAAACTTAAGGTATAAACTGTTTTGTTGCAATAAAAGATTGGGAATATTTAGGTATAACGGAATAACACCCTGCATTTGATCTTTTGTAAAAAGAGGTTTGTAATAAGTTATTTTTATAACGAAATAGCTATACTAACTGTGCAATTAAGTGGGGGGAGGGGTTATCCTGTTAGTTTGTCCCTAGTAGTTTTTAAATAGTTTAGTTTTACTTCTTTGGGTTGGAGAACCCTGGTCTAGAGTTATTGTTTTCTTTAGTAATTTTACCAATGTGAAAAGCATTGTTTTCACTTAGCTTATCTACCAAAAGATAAGCATAATTTTATGCTGAAAATTCACTGCAAATTTTGGTTAAAACGGGGAGTCTCCCGTGGTGTAGTGGTTAAGGTAAGCGGCCAATACACAGAATGAATGGACTTTAAACTTCTGAGTTTATTTAGTCATGGGTTCAATCCCAGCACGGGCCTTTGGGATTTTTATGAGAGGGATAAAAATTCTGCGTACCACGTCCTTCAGAAGAGACGTAAAGCTGGTGGTCTCGAGGCTGTGCTTTGTCAGGTACTCGTTAAAGATCCCTTGCCCTAAATGAAACTGGGTATAGGCAAAAATTTAGGACCTCATAGTAGATTTATTATAATACTATATAGTGTGTCTGCCTTGTAGTTTAAAAGTGTATGGAGGTTTGGTTTAACAGCGAGGGCACGTGTTTTTCTAGTTTTCTAGACATAAGATCAGTGAAAATATGTATGTGATTTGAAAAAAGCATGAGAGGAACCTTAAAAATCCATGGCTTTTCTGTCTTGATTAGATGAAATATTCCTACACTTGAAATTAAAAGAAGTAGAACACTATCTTAGGGAGCTGGCAAAAAGGGCCCAACAACATGGCCTATTTGCTTGGTAGTTACTACCACTCCCCATCCCCCATATTACTACTACTACTTGGTTAAAACGTTATAAGTATAAAGAGCTTGCAATTGATTTGCTACAATTGCATCATATACAAAAATCAGATCATCTGTACTCATAAGTATTTACTATTGCGGCTAAATAATTTGAATTTTTTTTTGTTTACTTTTGCTTCTATGCATTTTATATTGTAAATATATAAGCTAGAATCTTTGAAATCATATCATCATTTCTCTCAGTGTATTTATGCTAGAGAGTTGAAACTTGGTACAAAAATAAATCTTTATGTGATATCTGGAAAATGATATCATAATCATTAACCCACAATAATGATGCAGCAAAAATTAAAAAAAAAACACGAAAACATGTTTTTATTGATGTTTGAGATTCAGCATTTATGTGGTATATAAGACCAACAACATATGTGCTAAGTTTCATCTCATTACCAGCATTAGTTCAATATTTATCAAATGTCTTGTATACTGACTTGTACTTTTTTAAAAAGTAAAAAATCAAAATATAATCCATTCGAGATGAAATTCGGTACAAATATATCCCTTTATGTAATAAAAAAAGTTTAACAAGTTTCGTTTTTATATGGCAAGTATATCTACTCTTTTGTTGGATCATAAAAGTTAAGCAGCATCGATTGAGGTCAGTGCCTAGATGGGTGACTGCTGGAAATAAAACAAATGTATTTTCTGTCTGAGGACAAGCAAAGCGAGTCAAAAGACGTGTTGTAGTATAAATTTGCTTTTTTATATTCTGAGGACGAGTAAATTGAGTCCGATGTGGTGAGGAAAAGTTGCCAGGAACTCCTTACCCCATAGAGATATATTAATAGAAAGGCCCTATAGATTAAATTTTGAAATATCAAAAAAATAACCTGACCAACTTGCTAATAAATACAATCAAATAATCAGTACAAACTTTCAGTAACTTATACAGTAGAGCCTTAAAAATACAAGGAATGTGTGGGAAGCCAAATTGATTTATTATAACCTTAACTCTCTTTTAGAGGAGGTTTCAATGAGGTTATTCAGAGCCCCGAAAAGATGTTTCAGGCCTCTCAATGTAATGAGATAGGCTATGGCCCCTTTAGTATATATCTCTATGCCTTACCCGATTTTCGTATCATGTTTTGTAATTATCATTTGATAATTACTTATTTTTGTGTTACATTTTAGTAGTTTTCATATAAATATCTATTATTATCACTTTCGATAGGAGCAATCATATCATATCACCATTTATTACTAGATAATAATATTACATTTTAGAGGCTTAATATTTAAAATACTATATCAATGTAAATCAGCTTTTAGCTGTGGTTCTTCCCTTCGATAAGAGCAATACCTATACTGAAATAAACATTGAAGCTTTGTAATGCATTATTATCACTTGGTTATATCGATACTATACTTGGTCCATAACTCCTGATCACGTTGTATTTATTAACATATTTCATAAGTATCGTTCACTAAAAGTATTTCCATTTATTTCCTATTATAATTTTTATATTTTTATTGTAATATTTTCATGGGGCACATAATATTTAAAATGAATATGTCATGCTCTATGCCATGCGTAGCAGAGTATTTATACATGTTTTTTTTTCTTCAGATTGTTCCCTGCGGTTCTTTAGAGTTGGGTTGTAAAAGCAAAGAAATCATAACGGATTATCAAGAGGAATTTTTATCCCAGTTAGTTGAAAGTCATTCTGCAGGTGACATATGTATTGTTGGTCCTAGAGGTTGTGGCAAATCTTTAGCTGTTACACAATTGGCTAATCTTTTGGGCTATATTGTCGAACCCATCGTTCTTTATCAGGTGATTACAGTGATAAATAATAGAATATTAAGTTCTTCTTGTAATGTTTTATGATTTAGATAAGAATTTTAACTTATAATAATAATAGATTTTGTTTTACTTCTACTTGTTTACTATTAGATTGCTATCAATTGCTGACTGAATATTGAACAAAGATCTAAAAGTATTTGTGGCCTTTTAAAATATTCTTTTACAAAAAATAAAACTTGCTTCAAAAAACAATCTTTAACAATAGAATAAAACAAGTAAGGGAGCAGAAAAGGCAAACCTTAGAAAATCTAGATAAAGGAAGAGATGTAGAAACATAAAACATATAAGTTATTTTATGTTTTATAAGTTGCATTGTAAAAATAAAGAAGTCATGGCAGATTATCAAGAGGAATTTTTGTCCAGTTAGTTGAAAGTCATTCTGCTTATGACATATGCATTGTTGGTCTTAGAGGTTGTGGCAAATTTTTAGCTGTGAAACGTAAAACATAAAAAGCAAACTTTAGAACGTCTAGATAAAGAAGAGATCAGAAAACTATAAAAAATAGCCAGGGGAAAAAGTAGCAAGATATTTGTGATGTTATCCTAAAGGTTTTCATAAAGATGTTTGAGGTTTAAATTCAAGATTGCATTAAAAAGAGATTCATGCTTTTGGAAACATAAAAATTTATTTAAGTATAACAAAATGTTGGATTAGGGGTTTAGAAACTGTAGCCTGCTCAGTACGACTTGGAATCGGAAACCAAAAAAAGAAAACATGTCTACTACATTCTAATGCATTTTCAGACATTCTGAGACAAGAAGTAAATTAAACATACAATCTAATCATAGAAATTGTAGGCCCGTATTCAAAGACGTTCCTAACATTTTCTAACATTCTCCTAACTTTTTCCTAACTTTCCTAACTTTTCCTAACTTTTCCTATTTCCTAACTCCTATTTTTCTACGTTTCCTATCGTGTTTTAAAAGTCTTTGAGGCTTCGCATGATTTATTTAGTTAGAACCTAAGGTAGTTATGTCAAAAAGTGATACCATTGTAAGTAACGTAATATCGCAAATATCAATGTTATTAACTTATTACTGGATTTACGACACACTTTGTCATAAACAACAATGCTGCCTTGCTTTGGCGAATGTTAAATATATTAGAAACTTTATTTACATATGTTTCAGTAAACAGTAGAGTTAATACAATACAATGTTCAATTATTGTAACAGCTTTCATAAATAAGCAGTATCAAGCGTTTCAATTTGAACGTGGACCAGGTTGTACGAATCCAAAGGTGTCTAAATGAAGACCTGTTAATCAGTGCAACACTGTTTTCATTTTGCTAAATCATTTACACCATTTTGTTTTCGTATTTTGTCATCAAATTCATTTTTGTTGTGTAAAATTTTTTTGGTAAAAATGGCTGAATTATTAACACCGGACCAACTGAATTTCCTGTTTGAATCGATAGCCCGCCAACAACAGACCATAGAAAATAAAAAATCTGATTGTGTAAAAAGAATTTCAGGGTAAACTCCCTAATAGTAAGGTAAGTGGATTAACAGTATTATGTAAATTTATGTAGATAGTTATAATTGACAAAGTGTGTCGTAAATCCAGTAATAAGTTAATAACATTGATATTTTGCGATATATTACGTTATTTACAATGGTATCACTTTTTGACTTAACTACCTTAGGTTCTTACGAAAAAAATCATGCGAAGCCTCTAAATGACTTTAAAAACACGGAACGATCATTTAAATTTCGGCTTAAAACATTCCCTTACCTAAACCTAAGGGGAATGTTAGGAGAATGTTGGGAAAATGTTAGGAAAATGTTAGGAAAAAGTTAGGTGTTAGGAGAATGTTAGGAAAAAGTTAGGAGAATGTTAGGAAAATGTTAGGAAAACGTCTTTAAATACGGGCCTTAAGTTAATTTAATTTTGTATTAGTATTACATTTTATTTAAATATTTTTCTTTGAAAGGATATGTCATCAAGAGATTTGATTCAACAAAGAACAACTTTAGAAAATGGTGATACAGTTTGGCGAAATGCTCCATTGGTTGATGCTGCAATACAAGGCAAATTAGCTGTTTTAGATGGCTTACATAGATTGCATCCTTCGACATTAGCCTTATTGCACAGGTATGTGTTTGTGGATGATTTTGAATTTACTTATAAGATAATAGCTAGTTTTTAATTAATTAAGTGAATGAATGAAGTTTTGGAAATGCAACCTTACACAAAACACACAGAGATATACATATATATATATATATATATATATATATATATATATATATATATATATATATATATATATATATATATATAATATATATATTATTATATATATAATATATATATATAATATATATATATATATATATATATATATATATATAATTTGTGTTGTGTGTGTGTACGTATGTATTTATGTGGAATCAGGAGTCCAAGTGGAATCAAACTCCCTACCTCCCACTTTCTTTCCCATTACAAACGTCATCCAAACAACATCATATCATCATTTTCTTATATTTACTATAAATATACAATAACGGTAAATATTTTATACAATATATTTTATCCAGTGGACTCCAAGGCACCCTAAACCATCAGGAGGAGAGAAGATTTATAAAAAATAATATTTTTTAAACAACACGATTAATTAAGAATGTTCACTATATCATGGAGAGAAGTAGTTTGTTGTGTCATTTATTGTGCAGTACTCGAAGGCGCGAACTTGCTAGGATCCTTTACTATTGGACTGCACCTATATTTACTAATTTTACAAGTATTTATTATATTTATTAATTTAATTTTTAGTGTCTGAAGCAGCTATAGTTTTACACACGGCTAAAATCAGTTGAAAGCGTGGGAAAATAATGCCAGGAAGCCAATAAGGTTATTCCTGAATGTTAAACCACACCAACAATTTCAAATTGGCCAACCTCATTGGTTTCTCAACACTATTTTCCCACACTGTCAACTGATTTTAGCCATGTATTGTACTATAGTTTTGTAGATTGGTCTTAAAATTGGTTTGATTGATGTGAGGAGATATGAAAAATTTTCAACTCTTAAACTAAACACTGCTGCCTAGCCTACACAGTTTATTTTCTTAATCATATATTTTTGTAACATTACAGATTAGTTCATGAAAGAGAACTTCAATTGTATGATGGTACTAGATTGATGAATCCTGAAAGGTACGATGCTTTGGTAGAAATATACGGTCAAGATGCTGTGGACCGATCAGCAATACTTAGAATACATCCATCTTTCAGAATAATAGCTCTAGCTGAACCTAATAGTCATATAGGTATGAATATAAGGTCTTTTTTTCTAGCCAGACCAAGTTAATTTTTGTTAATGTTTAATTATTTTGTTCTTTGTTAGCCTTTTTTAAATTTGGTAAAATGTTTGTGTTTCTATTTTAGTTGATTGTGATATGTATATTTAAGATTTATGTTTAAAAACCTGAAGATGGCTACAGAGTTAGCTGAAATATATAGCTACCATTAATTGATACACTGTTTTTATTGTGATATAGAACTAAAAGCCATTTTATTCTAATTATTAAAATGTGGAAGTTCTATAAGAAAGTAGTGAAACCAAAGAGTTTTTGTTATAATTTATATTATTATTAATTCATTTAGTAATAATTTGTTTGCATCTTAATGTTTAGTTTTTGGTACGTATAAATTTAGGTGTTAAAGTAATTTGTTTTGTAAAACTGTACCATGATTGCTTTTAATTTTGGAACTTTTTAGCTTTGATCGAGTCATTGGATAATACTCGAGTCATGGATCGAGTATTAACTAAATTTTCAATGATTTTACTACCGTTGGCATAATTTCTTTTTAAAAAGTTTCTTTATGTGGACTTATAAAAAAATATATAAATAAAAACAGGTTAATTACACAAAAGTCCTTTATTGTTTAATATATAATCACTAAGCTTTCGACTAAAATTCATCATCAAAGTTTAAAAAATATAAAATAAAAATACAATTTTACAAACTACTTTCATATTGCACCTTGGTATGGTTTGGTAAGCTACGGTACCTTGGTACGGTTTTTTAAACATAGCTTACCAAACCATACCAAGGTGCAATATGAAGTAGTTTTTAAAATTGTATTTTTATTTTATATTTTTTTAAACTCTGATGATGACTAATTTTTAGTCGAAAGCTTAGTGATTATATATTAAACAATAAAGGACTTTTGTGTAATTAACCTGTTTTTATTTATATAATTTCTTTTTGTTTGTTTTAGTTGGTGATACATCACAGAAATGGTTGAATCCAGAATTGCTTAGTTTGTTTCTGTATCATGAAATGAGGCCTCTGAATATTAATGAAGAATCATTTCTTATTGAGAAAAAGGTATTTACGAGAAAGTTTACTGTAATAGATTTGGCTTCGATTATTTCAAGGCCATCAGATAAGAGAAATGATTATAATGGTAAATTTTGACTCTGCAACTTTAGGGATAGTGATAATAATTAGGGAAAAGTGATAAATCACCTAGCAAATAGGCCACATCTTTAGGCCTTTTAGCTAAATAGAAGATAGCTTCTACCTTATGAGTCCTAGTGCAGGCATTTTGTGTCTAACCCACCAACTATCCCACCATTTAATTAAAATATATTAAAGGGAAATTTTATTGGTAAATTTTACAAAATTATTTTATTTTTAATTATAAATTTGTACAAAACCTCTTAAAAATTAAAAGTGTAACACAAGTCTGAACTGTAATGTCTGTCAAAAAGGAGGTAAAGTAAAATATAACAAACATAAATAGTTGACACAATATAATTGTGCGAGAGACAATTTAATTGTGTAAAGTATTCATGATTTGCAAAACTCGGTAGTATCAAATGATATAAACATAACAAACTTTCTTTTAAATAGTCTGTAGTTAATTTTATTCCTCAGTATCCCAGTTTCTTTTTTAGTTTTTTTCATTTAATTTACCATTTGTTTCAATTTTATTTTTTTTCAAATTTTGAAAAAATTGTAGAAACAACTGTTGAAATAAAAACAAAGACAAATTACAAACAAAACAAAAAATTACAAACAAAGTCAATTATAAACCAAGTCAAAAAACAAACAAAATCAAAAACAATTGGTGAAAAAAGCGATTGTTGAAAAAACAAATAGTTGAAAAAACACAAAAATTGTGAAAAAAACACAAAAATTGTTGAAAAAAAATAGTTGAAAAAACACAAAATTGTTGAAAAAAATAGTTAAAAACAAAATTGTTGAAAAAACAAATAGTTGAAAAAAACAAAAAAATGTTGATAAAAAATTTCAACAAATTTTTCAATTTTACAACTTTTTTTTAATTACTTTTTTCTTCCAACTGTCTTATTTAGTACGGAGAGCTGGATAGATGTGTGAGGGAAGTATTACAAGTTTCACATAGTTTAAAAGAATCAAAGGATGGAACTCTTCATTCTTTAAGCAGTTCATTATCGACGAGACAGTTAATGAGAATTGCTAAGAGATCATCAGCATATCCATACCAGCAAAATGCTTATTCAGTTATCCAAGCTGCTTGTCTTGCTAAGTATGATCATAGCTTTTTCATATATATGATTTTCCTTAATTTTTACAGCTTTTTAGATAAAGCTTTCTATGATACTCTTTAAGAATTCAAGTTATTTTTTGTGCTTTTAGCGTATTTCATCAGAAAATTATGCGTATGAGGTTGTTTGAACAAAGAAAATGGGAGAGTGGAGTTATTGATTTTTTTAAAATTAGGAGGTTAATGACCTGATTTTAAAGTGCCATGGTAAATTATTTTCCCCCTCCCTCCATATTGGTCCCCTATATAAGAAATAGAAAAATATGTTTGTGATGAAATGTATCAATAATTTACTATAAGTTTAAACGCCAAAACATTTTATTTATTTTTTTCTTAATTTTTCTAGAGAAATACCCAATAAGTACAATTTTCTACTTATGGTGCCATTTTTGTGCCCTTTTGGGTGGGTACATGTTATGAGATATTGAATTAATATCTCAGATGTAAGGTGTAACAGGAACTCCCTCTCTGCAGCTCAAAGCACAAGCTTTAAAGCAGAGAGGTAGCCTTGTTTGATTATTGTTGTAGTGTAATATTTTGTAATTTTCTAAATAAAGGTATTATAAAAAAAATCGTTTTTATTAAGATTAACTTTTTTTTTGTTAACTCGATTGTTAACTTACTTCTCTCTTGGAGGCTTTTTTGTAGTGTCTACGGATTGAGTTGCACATGTTTATAGGAAAAGTATTGTGTTTGCAAAATTCCGAAACTGTGATGTCACTGGAATTATCCGTTTCAGGTGTTTTTAAGATCTCCCAAGTGGTTTTCACAAAGTTGTCTGTCTGTATGTGCGCGTGTGTGTGTGTCTGCTATCATTGTATCTCCCAATGTATTTATGCCAAAGAGACTAAAACTATTAGAGGGAGTACAGGACCCGATTAACACAGTGATAAAGGGTCTGGAAGTGAGACAGTTTCCATAGGTGCCCTAACTGTACTTACCCCTACTATAGTCTCCCTAGAGAAAGAATAGATACTCCTCTACCCTCTACAACTTCTATTGTAGCATGCATTCTACTA
>JACMZG010000002.1:36281593-36319093 GCA_018340805.1 Microvelia longipes | reverse complement strand
CGTGTTATCAGTAGTGCTCCTTCTATATATAGTATTATTCTAAGTTTGTAGTACTTTTCGGCTTCATAACAACCCTATAATATTCACTCCCTAAATTCCTTCGACCAGTCTATTACGTAATCCTTATTAGGTATTTAAATTAAGAAATTGCATCATAAATTTCAAATCAAGGCTTTGAAAACTTAATACCGATTCTTTTAAAATCTTCGTGTGTCTTTCCAACATTTTTAGTCATTATTTCCAACTATTTGTCTGTAGAGTTTGGTTGAGAACGGTGAGATGATATTATCAGATAATCGTAGAATAGTTCCTGGAGATGACGCTAGAGTTTCCCCAGACAGAGCAGATATAATACCAATACATCCTGATTTTAGAATGATTGTATTAGCCAACAGGCCTGGATTTCCTTTCCTTGGCAATGACTTCTTTGCTGCTTTAGGTAATTATTTTTATGTATCATTTAAACTATGAATTAGCCATGCGTTAAATAAGATAAAAGTATGTGTTAAGGCATACTTTTACAATTTTAAAGGCTTTCTCATCTTAAGTACACCCTTGGTTACGACATATAATCCCTGCACAGTGTACTTTAAATCTTGACTTCTAAAAAATGATTGTGGGTTCATTCCCAGCCCAAGTCTTTAAACAGATTTAAATTAACTTGACTTAAATGTTAAAAAATAATTTTATTTTTTCACTTTTATAAATATAAATATAAATACACAAACAAATACGATTATAATCATATACAAGGGTTACTTCTATGCTGAAAGGCTTGTACCTTGTGCTACAGGAAACGTTATTTGATTGCAAACAATGTCTGTATTCTAGGGGATTTATTCAGTTGTCATGCATTGATAACTCAAGTGCTGAGTCAGAGAGAGAAATGTTATTTGATTGCAAACAATGTCTGTATTCTAGGGGATTTATTCAGTTGTCATGCAGTTGATAACTCAAGTGCTGAGTCAGAGAGAGAACAGTTATTTGATTGCAAACAATGTCTGTATTCTAGGGGATTTATTCAGTTGTCATGCAGTTGATAACTCAAGTGCTGAGTCAGAGAGAGAACTGTTATTTGATTGCACACAATGTCTGTATTCTAGGGGATTTATTCAGGTTGTCATGCAGTTGATAACTCAAGTGCTGAGTCAGAGAGAGAACTGTTATTTGATTGCAAACAGTGTCTGTATTCTAGGGGATTTATTCATTGTCATGCAGTTGATAACTCAAGTGCTGAGTCAGAGAGAGTGTTTTAATTGCAACAATGTATTGTCAGATGTGAGTCAGAGAGAGAATGTTATTTATGCAACAATGTCTGTATCAGGGATTTATTCAGTTGTCATGCAGTTTTAACCCAAGTGCTGAGTCAGAGAGAGAACTGTTATTGATTGCACTGTCTGTATTGGGGATGTATTCAGTGGCATGCAGTGATAACTCAAGTGCTGAGTCAGAGAGAGAACTGTTATTTATTGAAAACAATGTCTGTATTCTAGGGATTTATTCAGTTGCATGCAGTTATAACTCAAGTGCTGAGTCAGGAGAGAACTGTTATTTGATTGTAAACAATGTCTGTATTCTAGGGGATTATTCAGTTGTCATGCAGTTTATAACCCAAGTGCTGAGTCAGAGAGAGAACTGTTATTTGATTGCACACAATGTCTGTATTCTAGGGGATGTATTGAGTTGGCATGCAGTTGATAACTTAAGTGCTGAGTCAGAGAGAGAACTGTTATTTGATTGCAAACAATGTCTGTATTCTAGGGGATTTATTCAGTTGTCATGCAGTTGAAACTCAAGTGCTGAGTCAGGAGAAACTGTTATTGATTGCACACAATGTCTGTAATTCTAGGGGATTTATTCATTTGTCATGCAGTTGATAACTCAAGTCTGAGTCAGAAGAAACTGTTTTGATTGCACACAATGTCTGTATCTAGGATTATTCAGTTGTCATGCAGTTGATAACTCAAGCTGAGTCAGAGAGAGAACTGTTATTTGATTGCACACAATGTCTGTATTCTAGGGGATGTATTCAGTTGGCATGCAGTTGATAACTCAAGTGCTGATCAGAGAGAGAACTGTTATTGATGCACACAATGTCTGTATTCAGGGATGTATGAGTTGGCATGCAGTTGATATCAAGTGCTGAGTCAGAGAGAGAACTGTTATTTGATTGCAACAATGTCTGTTTCTAGGGATTTATTCAGTTGTCATGCAGTTGACTCAAGTGCTGATCAGAGAGAGAACTGTTATTTGATTGCAAACAATGTCTGTATTCTAGGGATATTCAGTTGTCATGCAGTTGATAACTCAAGTGCTGAGTCAGAGAGAGAACAGTTATTTGATTGCTAACAATGTCTGTATTCTAGGGATTTATTCAGTGTCATGCAGTTGATAACTCAAGTCTTGATCAAGAGAAACTGTTATTTGATTGCAAACAATGTCTGTATTTATTCAGTTGTCATGCAGTGATAACTAAGTGCTGAGTCAGAGAGAGAACTGTTATTTGATGCAAACAATGTCTGTATTCTAGGGATTTATTCAGTTGTCATATAACTCAAGTGTGAGTCAGAGAGAAACTGTTATTTGAGCAAACAGTGTCTGTATCTAGGATTTATTCAGTTGTCATGCAGTTGATAACTCAAGTGCTGAGTCAGAGAGAGAAGTGTTATTTGATTGCAAACAATGTCTGTATTCTAGGGGATTTATTCAGTTGTCATGCAGTTTATAACTCAAGTGCTGAGTCAGAGAGAGAACTGTTATTTGATTGCAAACAATGTCTGTATTCTAGGGGATTTATTCAGTTGTCATGCAGTTTATAACCCAAGTGCTGAGTCAGAGAGAGAACTGTTATTTGATTTCACACAATGTCTGTATTCTAGGGGAGTATTAGTTGGCATGCAGTTGATAACTTAAGGTGCTGAGTCAGAGAAGAACTGTTATTTGATTGCAAACAATGTCTGTATTCTAGGGGATTTATTCAGTTGTCATGCAGTTGATAACTCAAGTGCTGAGTCAGAGAGAGAACTGTTATTTGATTGCACACAATGTCTGTATTCTAGGGGATTTATTCAGTTGTCATGCAGTTGATAACTCAAGTGCTGAGTCAGAGAGAAACAGTTATTTGATTGCAACAATGTCACTAGTGTCTAGGTTTATAACCCAAGTGCTAAGTCAGAGAGATTTATCAGGTTGTCATGCAGTTGATAACTCAAGTGCTGAGTCAGAGAGAGAACTGTTATTTGATTGCAAACAATGTCTGTATTCTAGGGATTTATTCAGTTGTCATGCAGTTGATAACTCAAGTGCTGATCAGAGAAGAACTGTTATTTGATTGCAAACAATGTCTGTATTCTAGGGGATTTATTCAGTTGTCATGCAGTTGATAACTCAAGTGCTGAGTCAGAGAGAGAAGTGTTATTTGCAAACATGTCTGTATTCTAGGATTTATTCAGTTGTCAGCAGTGACAAGTGCTGATCAGAGAAGAACTGTTATTTGATTGCAATATTCTAGGGGATGCACGTTGAGTCAGAGAGAGAAGTGTTATTGATTGCAAACAATGGGGATTATTCAGTTGTCATGCAGTTGATAACCCGAGTGCTGAGTCAGAGAGAGAACTGTTAATGAGTTACGGTCCTGACGTTCCTGTAGAAATAATTGATAAACTTGTAGCTGCTTTTGCTAAACTCAGATCATTGGCAGATCAAGGATTAGTATCATATCCATATTCGACTAGAGAACTTGTTAACATTATTAAACATCTTCAGGTTTGTTATTCATTGTCTTTTATTGTGTAATGCAAAGGCTTACAAGCAAGGACAAGGTACCTTTGTAGTACAAAGGTACTAGGTTTTTAAATTTGAATAAAATTGTCAAATAGGTGTAAAGAACCACTTAATTTATAATCTGGGTTTACATAAGTCAAACTTAAGAGGAAGCTTGGCAGGGCTAAGTTTGCCTGAAAATCAAGTCACTCTCTCACCTATTTTTGCTAAGAAGCCTACTTTTTCTTTTTGAAAATTGAAAATTAAGACTTACCAAGGACTTAGCTCCCCAATTTCTTTTGGAAAATCTGCATGAGCATTTTGCTTATTAACAGGCTTGACCCTATCAAATTAGATAAAACCTAATACACAAATTATGTCCTTAAAGAGTAAAAACTTATTGGATTTACAGTGAAATCTGACATAGCTTCTTAATGGTGGACATCATAAATTATCAAAAGTTCCTGAAGATTCTTTAAAAAAAAATTGTTTACCGAAAATTATTTTTATGGCTAGTTTAAAGTGTGTGTCAAGTCTTTAACTACATGTGTGTCAAGGACAATTCTAGTCATTGCTTTGCCTTAGAAGGCAGAGGTTATTCAATTCTTAAAAGAAGGCCACCTTTTGCAGATCACCTATTACATTTCCTCATTTATACCATAGGTATATTGGAAAAGTATTGTGTTTGCAATATAAATCTGAAACTGGCATTTCACCCAGTTTTTAAGACCTCGTGATTGGTTTTTACAAAATTTTCTGTTTTTTTGTGTGTGTTTTGATGTGTGGTTTTGACCATTTTCAAAAGTTGTCTGGCTGAATATGTGTCTGTCTGTTATCATAGTAGCTCCCAGTGTTTTTATGCTAGAGAGTTGAAAGTTAGTACAAATATCAATTCTTAGGTCTAATTGCCGCCTCCGTGGCCGAGGTGGTTAAGGCGTTAGTCTTTACACTGACCTTTGACACCCACGGAGGTCTGGGGTTCGCATCCCAGGTTACGCTCTCAGTTTATAGAAGATTATTGTTTAGATAAATTATCGCCAACTTTAGAAATCACTTTGCGTAACGGTTGCTACTACCACCCGAGGTGGTTCCCGCAGGGGTTATCCCTGATGAGCCGCAAGGCTCTAAACGGGCATTATCATTATCATATTATAGGTCTAATTGTACTATCTAAAGATATTTTTTTTTATGAAGTCATTAACTAATATTGACTTAGCAAAAATGTTAATCATTATGTGCGGAAAAATGTTTTGATCAATTTGAGATGTGGCACACATGTTATATGTAAGAGCAACAAATGTGCTAAGTTTCATCTCATTACCAGCATCAGTTAAATTTTTGTTAAATGACTTGTTCAACAAAAATTAGGTTTTTTTTAAATTGTTAAAATTTAAAAGATAATTTAATTGAGTTGAACTTTGGTACAAATGTATGTTTTTGTTATAAATAAGTATACTAAGTTTAATTTTAATACACCTTGTATACCTGCAGATTTTGTTGGATTACTAATTTCAAACAAATTTGAGTAAGGTCAGTACCTGGATAGGTGACCGTTGGGAATAAAACAAATGTTAATACTAGACCAAGAGCCCAGGGGTGTTTTGTTAATAAAAAGTGTAATGGCTAGAACCTGTCTCAATTTTTCGTAATATCTTCCTGAACAAGATCTGCAATTCTGCAGACTCGTATCGGAGGGTGTCCCAGGCAGAACGACTTTAAGGGTCAAATTTACCACCCAAGTAATAAAAAGTGTAATGGCTGGAAACGGATTTAATTTTTCGTAAATTACCTTCCTGAACAAGGATCTGCAATTCTGCCGACTCGTATCGGATGGGCGTCCCAGGCAGAACGCACTGTACAGGTCAAATTTACCACCCAAGTTAACAAACAGTGTAATGGCTGGAACCGGTCTCAATTTTTTGTAAATTCCTTCCTGAACAAGGACCTGCAATTCTGCCGACTCGTATCGGATGGGTGTCCCAGGCAGAACCTTTAACCCTAAAGTGCATTCTACCTGGACACCAATCCTATACGAGTCCTGAATTGCAGATCCTTGTTCAGGAAGGTAATTTACGAAAAATTGAGACCGTTCCAGCCATTACACTTTTTATTAACAAAACACCCCTGGGCTCTTGGTCTATACTGTCTGAGGACAAGAAGGCGAGTCCAAAGTAATGAGGAAAAGTTCTGAGGTACCCTGTACCTGATTATTTGATTATGTTTGAATGTGAAGCCAAGTTTCATACTTGGCAACTTGTTTTTTTTTTAATTAATTGAATTGTTTGTGTAGGCATTCCCTAACGACAGTCTATCAGATGCTGTTGGTAACGTATTTGATTTCGATCGATACAGTCAGGATATGAGGGATACTCTAATAGAAGTTTTAAATAAATTTGAAATACCTATTGCTATGACTCCGCAGGAAAGAGCTAAAGGTAGTATAATATTGCTAATTAATCATTAACAGTATTGGAAAAGAGTTTTTTCATGCAAAACCGTGAACCATCTGCCTTAATTAATTTAACTAAGGTTTGTGATATTGACCAAACACAGTCGTTTGTAGTAGACATATTCTGCCAAAGGTTCCAGGATTACCAAGTTGGGATACCAAGATCATTTTGGAGAGATAAACAGCATAACAGGAAACGTACAATTTTAACATAACTAAGTGCTTGGTTGCTAGTTTACAGTTATTTGAAAAGTGGGGTCACTCTTCCAACAGTGTACTGGGAGCTTTTAACATTTCTAAGACTTATTAAGGTTGTGTTTGATTTGAATGAATTGTGATAGGAATCTTTTTCTACCAATTTTTACTTTTTCACATTTATACTGAAGGTATAAAGAAAAAGTATTAGATAAAAATCGATTTAATGCTGATAATGAGATGAAACTTGGCACATATGTTATTGCATATGGTAAAATATGGCACATGGCTACATGCATACTAAATCTCTCTAGTTGATCACAACATTTTTCTGTGATTTTCGAAATTTTTGCTGAGTCATTTATGAGGGTTAATGAGTTCATAAAAATTATATTCTGAATAGCACAACTACACCTATAGACTGATTTTTGTACAAAGTTTCAATTCCTCTGGCATAAATACACTAGGAGCTGTGATGATAACGGACACTCACAAACACACACATTTAGACAGACAACTTTGTGAAAACCACTCAGGCCTTAAAAACGCCTGAAACGGATAATTCAGGTGACATTAGTAATCTTAATCACTAGCATGCAGTAATTATTATTATTATTATTATTATTCTTTATTGGTTAAGTGACTTAATAAATAAGTATATAACAAGTCAAATAATACACAAATAATTAAATAAAAAACATAACACACAACTACATAGCTAACAATATAAAAAAGCACAATATATAATATAGGATTTTATTATGCAATAAAATCCTGCAATGAATAATATGCATTTTCTATCAAATATTCTATTGTTTCTTTAATAAAAGAATTAATCTTTTCAAGTGACCTAACTGAGTGAGGTAATTTATTGTAACAACTTATAGCCAGATTGAATGGTGACGCTTTAAATAATGATGTTCTACATTTTACTGGGTACAGATCCAACTTATTTCTAGTGTTCAAATTGTGCACGCTGGAGTGAGTTTTGAATTTGTTGGGATATTTTCTCACTAGCTTACATGACTCTAAAATAATTAAGGACGGAAATGTTATGATCTTGTTTGTTATAAAAGCCTTTTTACAAGTTTCCCTTGGGCCAATATTAAAAATTAAACGAATTAATCTTTTTTGTAAAATAAAAACCCTTTTCGCCTCAGTGCTCGGGCCCCATGATAAAATATGATTTGATAGTTAAGGGAATGCCCATCCGTAGTATAACATCAATAAAACATTTGTCGCATTGAACTTTTTAAGTTTTCTAAGTAAATGGTATACAGAATTTAGCTTTGCAACAACGAATTCAACGTGGAAACTATATTTTAAATTATTATCTAAAATTAAACCTAAGACTTTAGTAAACGGCACACAACATAAAGGACTAGAATTAATTAAGAATGTTAAAGGTCTATCAACATTACGACTTCTAAATATCACAGAAACGCTTTTAGAAGTATTTAAAACTAACTTATTATTAAAACACCACGCAACAAAACCCTGACATAACAAATTAACATAAATTTCTAAATTACATACATCGCGACTATATACTAAGACAGATGTATCGTCAGCATAAATAATAACCAAACAATCTTTAACTATACTTCTAAGCCATGCTGGCAGGTCATTTATGTAAATGACCTATTTATGTAATGTGCTAGTATTACTTATGTTTAAAGTTGAAACTTATTAATAACATTAAAATAACCTGTTTTTCAATTGAGTTCATGTTCTCAAAGTGTTTACAATAAATGCTTGTTTCTTTAAATATTATATATGACTTACAATTTTGATTTCATAATGTAAAATATTGGTGGCCTTCTACTATGATATATGAAATATACATCAATTGACAAAATGAAACTTGTTCTCTATTTATTCTGGCACTGACCACACTCGATGCTGCTTAACTTCTATGATCCACCAAAAATCATGAATATACTTTTTGTATTGAAACGAAACTTCGTGTACTTATTTATTACGTCAAGGGATACACTTGTACCAAATTTCAACTCAATCAGACCATTTCCCAATTTTTTAAAAATGTACACAAGTCATCCGATAAAATTGAACTAATGCTGCTAATGAGATGAAACTTAGTCTTATACATAGCCACAGCATGCCAAATCTCAATCTGATTGGATGATTTTTCAAAATTGTTGCCGAGTCATTTTTGCGGGTTAGTGACATCATAAATTATTTTCCGAATTGCACAACTACAGCAGTAGACCCATTTTTGTACAAACTATCGAGCATTAACACCCTGAGAGCTTCGATGATAACAGACACACACACACACATACAGACAGACATCTTTACAAAAACCACTCAGGAGGCCTTAAAAACGCCTAAAGTAGATAATTCCGATGACACTCCGGTTTCGGATTTTTTTGCAAACACAGTACTTCTCCTATATACCTACGGTATAAATGAGGAAAAGTAAAAAATAAATATTGAAGGTAGAAGTAGAGTGCAGCATAAGTCAGTCAGTAGAGGTAGTGAAATCTTTAAACCCAAACCCAACGGATTAAAGCCTCTGCTTCAAGAGCTGGTGAAACAACTAAAGAGATAGATTTAGATTTAAAATCTAAAATCTATCTTAGTGTTATTCAAGAACAAGGAGCAGTTTAAATAAAGCAGCTTTCAATTACGACAAAAGATACAATTACAGTATGATTTGCAATATTGTAATTGGTTTTTATGAATCATTTTTGCATTCATTGTTGACCTCTGAAGTTTTAGAATGAAACTTCTGATATGCTGCTCTAATCGCAGAGTCAAATTACCTCCTTAATTATTTACTTTACCTAATAGGATGACATTGACAGTAGATGACCAATGGCCCTTTGCCTCTGCATATTTAAGAAACTAAAACTCTTTTCATATAAGTACCAGTTTCATATGAGTACCAGTTTCAAAACTGGTACTTATATGAAAATAACTGGTAGTTATAGTTATATGAAAAATGTTTGATATAGGTATTTAAATTTTTCCCCACTTTGTACTGTGTACAATATTGCATTGGGTTATGTTTGAATCAATATGCACTAGAACTGCAACAGGTAGATGTTTGAGGATGTGCTAAGTGTGTCCGGAGACAATTAGTTACTTATAATCATAATAATATACTAAGTTAATGTGTTAATGAAACTATATAATAATATGCTTAATCTATGCTTTAAAATTAGCTATGTTCTACTAATTAATGTTAAACTGATATTATTGTGTGTTCATGTTAACAGATAGGAAAAGAATTCAAATGACAATAGAGCAAGATAGTGGCAAAGACATGAGCGGTCCTAAACATGGTAAGGAGGATCCTAAAGGTGACCCACATGTTGGTGGTAATACTTGGGCTGGTGGTACAGGTGGTAGAGATACAGCTGGTCTTGGTGGTAAGGGTGGACCATACAGACTCGATGCTGGACATGATGTTCATCAGGTATTATAACTTTTGTCTTTAAATTTTGATAAACAAGGTCACATAACTTTCTTTATGGTAAGAAGGTCATATAGAATCAATTCTGGATATGAGGTTTATCAGGTGCCATGGTAACCAAAACCTTAATGTTGAATTACTTGATCTTGCTATGTTCAACCCTAAAATAGAAAGTTAGTACAACATTTAGGGTTCAATAACTTTGGTCTCGCTATGATCAGCCTCAGGATGTTAAGTTAGTCTATTTTGGGACTTAATAACTTCAGTTCCGATATTCTCAACCTCAATGAAAACAGTAATACATCATCTACTGCTATACAACTTTGAATTGGTTCTGCTCATCCTTAGAATTCCATGACTTCCCAATGCCTGTATGTAGTAATGTATAGATAGTATTTAGTAATGCCTGATCTAGTAAATCTTAGGTCTTGCTACACTCTGCCTTAGGATGTGAATACATCTTTGATTGTAATAAAAGAGGAAGAAGTTACTCCACAAAAATATATTTCTTTAAAGCAAAGCGCTTTCAACCTAACAAGAGGTCATCATCAGGCTAGCCGTTGGACTAAGAAGGAGGGTAATAGATGAGGTCTAACAGATCAGATATCAAAGATAGAGTCTATCTTTGAATCATGATCTGTTAAGACTCATCTATTACCTCTTCTTTAGTCAACGGCAGGCGCTGATGATGACCTCTTGTTAGGTTGAAAGCTCTTTGCTTTAAAGAAATATATTTTTGTGGAGAGATTCTTCTCTGTTATTAGATGACTCCATTAACCTCACCTTAGTTCTTCTTTGATTGTACTTGGCAGCTTTGATTCTACAAATAGTTTAATTCTTACACGAGTGTAACCCCCCTCCCCCCAAAGGGTTGTAGGGAAGAACAGTTAAGAAACTGACTACTCCCCTTTATTTTGTACTATTTGTATATTTTATATACCTTTGTATTATTTTGTACAAAATAATAAGGTATTCATTTGTTTTATTTATTTATTTTTATATAGATAAGTGATGCTGAAAAAGCAGCAGTACCTGAACATATTAGGAAAGCAGCAAGACAGATGGGACAAAATGCCTTTAAAGCCAAATTAGAAGAGATTAAGATGAGTCAATATGATCACTCATTGTACATGGAATATGCTGAGTCAGTAGCTAAGCAAGTTCAAGCATTGAGAGTTATACTAAGCAGTCTACAAGCTAAGTCTAAAGAAAGGCAATGGCATAAACATCAGACTTCTGGTGAACTTGACGATACTAAACTTATTGAAGGTATTTACTGAAATATATTTAATATGTGTTAGTTCTATTCTACCAAGTACTTGTTGTGAGTCTATATGTGCTATCTTAAATGGAAATGTGGAAATTATGACCTTACTCTCGTATGACTAAATTTAACAATAATAACCCGAGTCTGGTAGCTTAGCCAGGGGAGGTCTTTAATATGAGGTTATCCCTTGTACCGTACTCTGGAGAGGTCTTGAATTCAAGGCCGACCATCCCAGCCAGGGTTTTACTTGGTTTCCTTGGCTGCTAATACGCAAATGCAGGGTTTTATATTTTATCTGTTGGTCTCCAGCTCACAAAAAGTTAAGGGCTGATGGAGATAAAGGTCGGAATGATATACTGAGCCTTCGTATGTCTGAAAACGTAGTCAGTGAAAGTGTCACGAATAACGTAAGTGACTAGGAATGAAGTGCTCCGTTCTTGACAACAGACGTCTCCTAGTAGCACTGCAGAACTTTGACTTTCAGGTCAGTGCTTTAGAATGAGTTTGTGCACGCACAGGAGTCAGGGTCGCAACAATTCTTCTGTTGGGTGGGGCAGAACTAGCCAGAGCGGTGAGCCTAGCTTAAGTCTAGAGATGCTAGAGGAGCTGATGAGATTGGTGAGACTGGTTAAACGAGGACGGGCCAAGTGAAACAAATGTGATCAGAGAAGCTAGTAATACTAGATAAACAAAGCACTCAGCAGTTGGATTGGTTGCCGGCGTTAGCCTAGTGGTGAGGCTAGCCAGAGTCTAGCTGGTCTAGACACTGTGGGATGGTCGCGACACTAGCCAGAGTTGTGGGTTTAGATAGAGTCTGGTTGGGCTTGATGAACTAGGCACCCTGTGGACTAGTCATATGGGCTGTCATGTACGGAGGGTGTGCTTCCTACATGAATTGGGTGTATATCAGTACAGTGTAGTGTTTGGGTAGATTAGTACAGTGAAATTTGAGTCAAAGGAAATGCTAATATGACCCTATGTGTTGAAGCGTTAAAAAACAATATTATAAATTATTATGGCTTAACACGTGTTAAATGTCCAAACAAGTTAATGGTTGTGATCAGAAAAGAATCACAAAGACTCTGTTTTAATTTATAGTTATTTTTTATTCTTCTATATTGTTTCGTATTGTTCTGTATTCATTTTATAGTTTGCATTATATTGCTCTTATGAATCTTAAGTACATGGTGTTACAGATCCAGCATATGTATTTAAACATACTTTTTGTTTTATTCCTGTTTTCTAAATTTTTTTTTTCTTTCTAATATTTTACTGTGTGCAATTTCATATAACATATTTCAATATATAAATCAAGAAAAAATGTGCAAATTGTTGTTAAACTCTATTGTAGTTAATTATGATTTCTTTGATCAGAAAAATGTTGTAGAAAGGTACTGGTGTTACTAATATTTAAATAGCACATAATAACAAAACATTCAGATCACAGAATATCGTGACCATAGAGGAATGTATAGTAATCAGTGATCGTGACAATTAAGAAAAATTATAACGACCCTTCATAATTGAATTATGATGTAAATTAGAAAAATGAAAACTGTGATATCATTGAAAATCCAGCAATAGCTTCAATTGAAGTAACAAAAGTAAGGGAAAATCTTCATTAGAAACTTTCTCTTATGTTTTCAAAGATAGATTTTCTTACAAAACTATATTTACTGAGACAATAAACAAACTAAAAGATAAACTAAATTAATATTTTTCGTAGGTTTAACGGGAGAAAGGAATATTTATAAAAGAAGATCTGAGAAGGAGCCTGAAATGGGATCACCTCAACTTAAGCCTAAGAGATTAAAATTAGTTGTTGATGTCTCTGGAAGTATGTATAGGTAAGTTATACAAGTTTTTTCGTAATTGTAATCATGGGTAATGAGGGAAAAGAACATAGTTGTTAGGTCGGGTACAAACAACCTGAATAGCAAACCTGTTGTTCAAGTGTTTAATGAGTCTGTATAATAAGCATGCGAATGTGTGTGATCTTTTTGTCTTTGTTCGATTGCTGACCTTTGTACAAATTTGTTGATTTGAGTGTTTAGTTTGTTTACACTATAAACCTTAAAAAATTATAACCTTTTTAAGAACATGATCTGTTTATCATTTAACAATTAGATAGTTTGCTAGACCACTTAATAATTTCTGTTTGTTAATACTTTCTTGGCATCACCAATAATTTTCTTTTCTCTGTTCCTTTTACTCTCATTTAATTATTTTTTATTTGATAAATAAAATAAAAATAAATAAATAAAAAAAATTGATGCTTACTTTATTTACTATTAGGAAAAAAACTACTTCAATTCTAAAATGTTTTATGAACAGGAACAATATATTTCAATCCATTTGGACCATTTTCAGGGAACATATAAAGACTACTCAAAAACTACATTAACAATAAATAAAAAAAACTTACAAAAGGTTTAACAGACATACAATTTAAAAAGCTTTACACCTTTGTTTTAGCCTTTTAAAATTTTATTTCTGTTAAATCTTTTCTTGAGCTTATGAGGTTAAGGTCATGGAGGAAGGGAGGTGGATTTTTAGAATGGGGGGACTCTTTTGATCAAGAATATAATATATATATATATATATATATATATATATATATATATATATATATATATATATATATATATATATATATATATATATATATATATATACATATATATATATATATATATATACACATATATATATATATATATAATATATATATATATATATATATATATATAATATATGTATATATATATATATATATATAATATATATATATATATATATATATATATATATATATTATATATATATATATATATATATATATATATATATATATATATAATATACATATATATATAATATATATATATATATATATATATATATATATATATATTTGTGTGTGTGTGTATGTATGTACAAGATTTTTGAAGTTTGGACTGAGCCTTTTACGAAAAATGTTTTCTTGCCTGTTTTTCTGAAACCTGGTTTAACTTACAGATCTATTCAGTTATTTTGTTTGTCTAAATATTGTGAAAATATGATTTTACACATTTTAGTGAAGTTGATTTTATTACAATTTTAAAGAACTGCGGACACATAAAATTTGTTTTTATTAATCATTTTTATGCTCGATTACACTAACAATTATAATATTTCAGATTCAATGGTTATGACAGAAGGTTAGATAGAGAACTTGAAGCCGTTGTTATGTTAATGGAATCATTTCAAGGTTTTGAATCTAGATTTCAATATGATATAGTTGGACATTCTGGAGAATCACCTTCAATACAATTTGTTGACAAATCAAAACCACCTGTTAATAACAAAGAAAGACTTGAAGTTATGAGGGTAACTAGCTTTAGATTATATATTTTCTTTTATGCTTAATCCTGTCGTGGAGTTATAATATTTAGGAATTATTGCATTTAGTGTTAGTTCAATCAATTGATGATTATAATTTATTCTTAGAACAGAAATGGATGATACCTATAAGTCCAGAGCCGGTTCTGGTTAAAGTGACTTATTTTGTACTTCTTCAAACCAAATTTTTATAAAAATATATCTCAAATCGTTGAGATACATTACTAGAAAGAGCATAACCTATCTCAATACATTAAGAGGCTTGAAACATCCAAGAGGCTCTGTGTAACCTCATTGTAACCTTTTACAAGAGTTAGTTAAAGTTGTAATAAATCGATTGATGATGGCTTTCACTCTTTGTTTTTGTTTTGTATTATAAACGTTATATTATATAAGTTACTGTAATTTGTTTTTATTAATAATCAAAGGTGTTCAGTTCAATTTTGAAACATCAACTTCATTGATGTTTCAAAATTCAATTGATTAGGCCTAAAACTTCTATGCCTTAAATAATGGAAAAAATATAGTCGGTCTGTCCAGATTGGAGCACCTTTATTTAGTTCAGCCTGCTCAAAAGTTTCTATAATCTTACTAAGTTCACTTATTCTTTAAACAAGTAATTCCCTGTTGGACGTATTTTAAACCTGGAAAGCTAATTTGTTTGCTCATCTAATTTCTTATAAGAAGAGTGTTAATTCATCATAATCAGAAACAACAACCAAAGTTATGAAGTTTGCAAAAACACTGAGAAACGGTTGATCCTTTGCAAGGTCAGTCAATTTATTTGAAAAAAAATATTGTTATGAATTTTTAAATTGACACAAAATATTGTGTTAACTATTCATGTTTTGCAAAACTCGGTAGTATCAAATGATATAAATTTTTAACTTTAGATAAACGAACCTGATCTTTTTTGAAAATTTGATTAGAGAAAAACCATCAGGGAACCACTTATTTGAAGAAAAAAATAAATAAAGTAGTATGATTTTCCTAAATTTTGAGTGCAATCATATGAAGTCCTCCATTCTGGATTGGTAGGCTATGTTTTACCTTTCTTCCTCATTTATACCGTACGTAAAAGTATTGTTTACACTAAAAACCCAAAACAGAGATTTAACTTGAATTATAGATTTCTGGTGTTTTTAGCAAACGTCATAACTTAGGTCGTTGTTTTCTGATTATGATGAATGAACACTCTTCTTAAAAGAAACTTTGATGAGCAACAATAAAACTATCTCTCCAAATTTTACACACTTCAAAGATATTTTGAGTGGTTTTTTACAAAGTTGTCTATCTATATGCGTGTTTTCTATTAAGTTTTAGAAATATATTGAATTAAAGTGATGTAGAAATTCATACAGTAGGGGTGGGGGCGCGGGACACAGTGGTCTAACTCCCCCTGAATAAGCTGGTTTAGATGGACCTGCCTTAAGTTCACCCTTTCTCCACTAGTGGCAGGTCGGTTCACCTTGTACCCCATATATAAAATAATTATTTCTTCAATTCCAAGATTAAAATTATTTAGAAAGGTCTTTAACAATGTTAAAAATTGTATTAATTATTTTAAAGGTATAATTTTCATAAAATGTTATAAAAATATAAACACTGTGTTAATTTTTAAGTAGATCTGATATCGTGATAACCATGATTTGTAGACAAACATTAAAATGTTTGTAAACAAACATCAAACCGGGAAATTATAAATTTAATTTACGTCTTCGTTGTGTCATTATAACACACCTTTCGTAACACACGTTATCCTATTTTCTAACAAATTTATCTTATAAGCTACTAAAAAAGAAAAAAAGTCAATGAATAAGATAAAAATCGTCTTGTTTACTTTTTTATAAACATAAGTAGAAGTATCGATTTAAAACTGATAACAATAGTTATAAGAGCACTAGGTGAAAACTAGCGCTCGGTGCGGTAGTTGATGCAACTTATCCCTGTTTTTTTCGGAACCACCTAAAACCAGGGAGTTAGACCACTGTGTCCCCCCGTCCCGGCCCCTACTGTATGGATTTCTAAATCACTTTATATTGAATTTTTTTAGAAAAAAATGTTTTTTTGTTAGTATGATTCTAAAATCAATATTTTTACAGATAATGCACGCTCACTCACAATTCTGTATGTCTGGGGATTACACGTTAGAGGCAATAGAACACTCAATAAGATCTCTGGCAAAGGAGGACTGTGATGAAGGATTTGTAGTTGTTCTGTCCGATGCTAATTTAGCCAGATATTCTATACCGCCTCAAGAATTAGCTAGATCTCTCTGTTTAGATAACAAAATAGAAGCATATGCAGTGTTTATTGGTTCGTTAGGCAATGAAGCTGTCAAGTAAGTCCTTTTTATGATTTGATTTGTTTGAAATTTATTATTACTTTTTTGTGAATTCATAAATAGTTATTTTTTATCATTTTTAATAATTAATTTTTAAAATTTAATAATAATTATAATTAATATTATACTTAATAATTATAATAATTAATATAATTATAATTATTAATTATAATGATTAATAATATTAATATAATTTAATTAATAATTATTAATATATAATTAATAATATATCTAGGATCATAAAGATATAACATAGAGATATCATACCCAATCTCAATAGATTGGGAGGCTTGAAACAAGTACTTTAAACATTTTTGTAGGGCCCTGTGTAATCTAATTGTAACCTCTTTCAAGATTGCGTTAAGGATATAACAAATGAATTGTCAGCTTTTCAGACATTGTGTTTTGTTATGTAGTATAAATATTGTGTTACAAAAGTTGTATTTTTGTACTGTTTAATTGATTATATTATTAATTAAAGATATTTAGGTTACTTGTTTTGATGTTACAAAATGCAACCGATCAGCCATCTCTAGTAATAATACCTCTATGTTTAGTAGTAATATAGGGGAATTGTAGTAACTCCCAAGCAAGTAGGCTACGTTGTTAAGGCCCTTTTTGCCAGCTCCCTAAGATAGTGTTCTACTCTTTTTAATTTCAAGTGTAGGTATATTTCATCTAATCTAGACACAAGAGCCATGCATTTCTATGGTTCCTCTCATGCTTTTTCAAGCAATCATACATATTTTCACTGACTTATACTGTCTATTGAAAACTAGGAACAACACGTGCCCCCACTGTTAAACCAAACTTTAAACTACAAGGCAGACACACTATAGTATTATAGTGAATCTTCTATGAGGGTCCTAAATTTTGCCGATTCCCAGTTTCATTTAGGGTAAGGGATCTTAACACCTGACAACACACAGGCTCGAGACCACCGGCTTTACGTCCCTTCTGAAGGACGTGGTACGCTGAATTTTTATCCCTCTCATAAAATATCCCAGAGGCCCGTGCTGGAATTGAACCCATGACTAAATAAAATTGGAAGTTTAAAGTCCATTAATTTTGTGTATTGGCCGTGTATCTTAACCACTACACCACGGTTGACTCTCTACCTCTTTGTCTAGATCAGAGATAAAACTGATGGACAATCCAATAATAATCAAAACATACCTGTTCCAAAGTTGGAAAAAGTAAGAAATGTGCCAATTTCTTAAAAGCCATTTTAAGAAATTTAGTACAAATCTGGGTTTAGTACAAATCTGTAATAAGAATTGTCTTCATAACAACTTAAAGTGTCTTCAAGCATTACTTTTAAAAGATTTGACCCTTTATACACACGTCAGGTACATTAATTTACACATAAATCTACTATTATAGATAAAAATTCAACCATTAAAAACAAAAACATAAACCCCATTATCTAAAGGTTTGTTAACATCTTTCAAAATTTTGATCCTTCATATAGTACAAATTTCACATTTAACTCATAGATTTTGACTCATTTCTATAAAATTTATGACAAATTTTCGATTTAAGACATTGATGTATTAAATGTCCAGATAATAAAAAAACTAAATATTTCCGTTTTAACGTTATAACCTTCTGACAGGTTATTTCAAATAACTTCCCTTTGACACCAGCCTAACCCAGTGAATCAATAAAAGTTTTGTGAATTTAGTCAGATGAAGCTGTTTCACGTTTTTACATTTTTAGACCCAGTCTGAACATTTGTTTTATTAGTGTTATCTAGATCAAATTTTAATACATTTGACTGTATATCATTGTACATTCTACTGAGTAACTTACAGATATAGTTTAGTATTTTAAAAAATCTTAATCAATTTACTTGCATGATTGCCAAAAATAATTGTTGACTCTTTATAAAAAAAAAACTTTCAAATTTACCAATAACGAAGTTGATTAAAAAAAAACTTAAAATAAAATTTAGAGTGAAGGACTAACTTCTGTCTTTAGTTTACACATTACTTTGTTTTCATTTTTTTATTTACATTTGCATTCGGTTCTTAGCAGACCTTAGAATAATACTATATATAGAAGGAACACTACTGATAACACGAAAGCCGGTTCACTGGTGCAACTAAGTAATGCTGACTAATATTAATACAGATATTGAGTAGATCAAATGCAAAAACATCATGTCTAGATCAAACCCCTCTAAAACATCTAGTTATAAGGAAGTGAAAAATATAAATGTATTAAAAATATTGTTTTCTTTTCATGATAATAATAAATTTAGATTAAAAAGAAATAATATTTGAAAAGTAAAATTCAGTGTTATTTAAGTAAAATAACACTGATAGTTTGTTAAAAAGGTTATACTGCAAATGTTATACCCTGTGATGGTTCTTACAGTATATTAGGGGAGTGGACTGTATTTCATCTCCCTTGCTCTAGCCTATGAGGTTGGACCCCTTCCACATAGTTGTATTTAACTCTTGGATTCTATAAAAATTTGCGGATTTGATACAATGTATGTTTATAGCAATTGATATACCCTGATTTTGATTAATTTATTTTTTCAGGCTATCACAAACATTACCTGCTGGAAGAGGATTTGTTTGCATGGATGTTAAAGAATTACCTAAAATTCTTCAAACTATATTTACGTCATCAATGCTTAGAAGATAAAATAAAAATTCTTTGTTGTACTGTGATTTTGTATACTAATGTGTGAATTGGAGAAAAATAGCAAATATATCGTAAGAGAGTTAGTTTCAAGTAAAACTTTCTTAAGTGTTGACGGAATCATTATTTTTCTAACATTTAAATGCCTTTATGTCTTCTAGACTTGAATATACTGGTGAAATATGCAGTTTACTAATAAATATATTTAAAATATTTAAACATGAATATCAGGGCAGGTCCCATTTATTTAATTTGTTATTATTTATGTGTATAATTAGTTATTATACTGGTGCCGTTATTTTGTTTATTGTTGTTAATTGTTTTCGATATTAGTTTTAATTTGAGATATATATTTTTATGGAATGAATATATTTTTACTATCATGAGATTTTGTATATAATACAAAATAAATATTATTTTTTTATAATTTGTCCACTTGTTTTTATTAATTATTTTTAATTTATTTTTTTTGAAAATAAAAAAAAATACAAGTTTCTAAAAAGTCAGACTAATATCTGACTCAATCGTGTTGTATCTTTTACTTTTCTCAACTACTCCGTAGGTATATAAGATAAGTGTTTATCAAAAAATCTGAAATTAAGATTTCTATTGAGATGGTTTTTATTTTGATGTCTATGTGTGTGTGTGTGTGTATAGATGTGGGTCACAAGCACAACTACTCTGTTTATGCTTGAAAATTGAAACTTGGCACAAAAACCAATGTTTCAATCTAGTTTTGTAGCCTGGAAAATAAAAAATGTTCCACTTAGTCAATCTATTTTGCTGAGTCATCATTCTCAATGATTACTTTTATAATTTGTCATAATTTGAAAAGATAAGAGTAATTCTATATATTATGCTTTTATGGCAGTAATAAAGTTTCTGAAACATACCTGTGTTAGAATTCAAACAGAGAGTTATTTCCAGTGGAACTGGTCAGTGTTTTCATGTATTGATCCAGCCAAAGAGAAAATTTCATAAAAGCTTCATCTGTCTGAAAGCATAAAAAATATAAATTGTATTGATTGTAGATGGATATATATTTATGCAATAGAACTATTTTATAATGATAATTATATACTTTATTGGTTAAATTAGCCACAAGAATATAACAATTCAAAAAATCAAAAGTTAGTGTGATACAAAACAAAACTATGAGCTTAACAACTAACAAAACTAAAATATAAAATTAAAACTCTCACCTTTTAGATAACTGTCTAAACTATAGTATGCCCTGGTATATCTCTGATTGGAGAAAATCTTTATCTATTTTTACAAACAATGTTCTACTTTCTATCTCCTAGTATAGATTTGGGCAATTTATTGATACAATTACGATTTAGCAAAGTTTTTAGGGAATAAACAAAGATTTTCTTGAAGGGACAATTCAAAGATCAAGTTTGTTCCTATTATTGAAACTGTGATTGTTTTTATATAACTGTTAGTTATCCGGGATTTTAATTACAAATTTACTACTAGCTTCAATAATAATTCATACGAATTTAGGTTTGTATTCCCCATTGTATTCGACAGTTGCTCTTCATTAGATATATTAGATACATACCACTCTATATAGGTTTATTTCTGTAACTTAAACATTTTGTTGGTCCCTTAAATTATTTGTATTCTAAGCTGTATTCAGGGAAAGTGCAAGCAAGGGTGCCTGTTTGCACTTTTCAACAAAAATAAAACTATAATATTGGTCTAGCCTCAGGCTTACCAAGGCCCAACTTCTTGAAAAACCCTAGAAGCCCCTAAAATAAGAGAAAAATGCCTGACTTGATGAGTCAGCCAGAACTTGTAGAAGGGACAAAACCAATTCCAGAGTGGGGCGAGGTTTTCACACCTTTAAGAGTCTTTATCTGAAAAGTAATTTATCAGAGAAGATGACTTTTTTTTGGGGGGGGGGGGGGATTTTCCCTGGCCCCTCTCTGGACCAGGGTTTCTTTCAGAGGTTTTTCACCGGGAGGGTAACTTTGAAATGTAAAGTTATAGGAAACATCGTTAAATCCTAAAAAATTGCATACTAATGTCACTATATTCCAGCATTTTTTTTATTAAACTTATTGTTTGACTAATATGAGTATTAATTTTTCTAATATTTTTCCAGAATAGGCAATCTTATGGTATTCTATAACTTAACTTAAAGTTCTAACAAAATGATCATATATATCATTTGATACTACCGAGTAATAGTTGACACAATATTATTGTCTCTCGCACAATTATATTGTGTCAAAATGATCATATTTGGGTCAGTGATTTGAGTAATATTTACCAGAATAATAATTACAATTTTAATCTCTACCATTTTTTAAGTAAGAATTACACTTTTATTATTAGGTTAGGATGCTAGTTTTTCACTGCTTGGTGGAACAGAGAGGGAAATATTTATTTTTTCCTGCCGAAAAGGGTGTCCGTCTTAACCCGAAGATATAATACCCTCTGGACCCCCTTGAAAGAGACCCTGCTCTGGACAGTCTCATTGGAAAACTTGTGTATTTAATATTGTGAGTTTTTTCGGACAAATTTTCATATTTATTCCCAGGGTACTTTTTTTCCATTGGTATTTGAAGAAAATGGAAGAGAAAAATTTATAGAGCAGTTTGTCTTCTTTCTTTTTTATCTCTTCATTAATTTGTCTGTTAATAAAGATTTGTTTAATTGTCCGGAGAATGGCCGTTTCAAAGATACAGTTGAAATTATGTTTTCCCGTCAAAATAAAAAAACATTACCAGGCCAGTGATCTGCAGTTATAATAAACTGAATGCTGTAATTAAAAAAGCTATAATGATTTGTTCTGTAATTTGATTACATTATATCCAAAAACCAAATGTTTGATCGATTCGCCGTTGAGTTATGGTAGTGAATACGGAATAATTTTGTGTCAAAGTGACAATTTTTAGTTTCTTTACAGTATAAAAAAATATGGTTAATTTTTAACTTGAAATCATTTGATATGGAGATTGAACCAAAAAATATATTTTTAGACGTTTTACTTAGCTTTGAACTTCAAGAGTTTTCAATATTTTGTATTCCTAACAAAATATTAACAAAAATGTTTTGGTCCACTTTGATCAGCAGCTGTGATTCAAAGTTAAGGCCTAGAGGAATGTATAGTACTAATCAGTGAATTAAGGGATTTTTAATTTTACTCACCTAATCAGTGAGTTAAGGGAATTTTTTTCTTAACATATTCTAACAGATTTACAGTTTTAAGCTCTGCAAAAACCTCGTTCGTTGACTAGACTCTAAACAAATAATAATTTACTATTCTAGTAGTACATTACTCTGTAAATAAGTACCTATTTTTTTCATTAATTTGAATGCCATTCAAAACTTAATAAAATACTAAGCCTGCAAAACTTACTCAGTATAAGAATTTGGTAACAAGGATTTTACCGAAAAATATTTTATAGTACGACACACTGATAAAATCAGTTGACAGCGTGGAAAAATAGTGTTGAGGAACCAATAAGGTTGGCCTGATTAAGGGCGTTGTTTAACAACAAATTAAGGGCGTTGTTTAACATTCAGGAAATACCTCATTGGCCTCATGCTGTCAACTGATTTTAACGCTGTCATTCAATAGGTGGCGAAACAAAAAGGTTGAGAAAGGCTGGTTTACAGCAGTTTCATTTGTATTTTGCTGTTCCTAATGAAATCATTTTAAAATATTATAAAGACTCTTTTGACATTATAATCTAATTAGAACTATAATTAAATTTTAATTACATTCGAATTGCACTTAGTTTGATAATTTAATTATTGGACTGTTTAAAAAAAATAAAAAGAAAAATAATTATATATTTGTATGGGAATTACCTTCTTAACAATGTCTATTAAATGATCAGTGGCACCTAGGTTTCGGTCTAATGGTGGTGAATATATAGATGGTCCAAATAGAGTAGCTAGTGTTTCTTCATATAGAAATGCAGCTACTAGAGCATCTTCATGAAGCACTTCTTGTCTCAAATTTATCCTTGCACTACTTTCAGCCATACGTGTCCTAGAAAAATTTAACTAAATATTTTTGTGTTCAGCAAGTATAACGTAGGTTGAAAAATCATTAATGCTTAAAAGTTGGTATTATTTAATTTAGATTACTTTTATTCTGTAAAATAACTTACATTATTTTTATCGATCTGATGGGTAAACTTTCTGGCCTTTCTTGACGGCTAGCTACAAAATAACTCCTAATAAGAGATGAAGCCATTGATGAAATTTCAACTTTCTGCATTGATATGTATTCTAAAAACTGTAAAATAAGAATAGAAATTGTCAGTAATGTATTAATGTGTGCTCTAGTTCATGTGTATTTTAGTTATAAAAATTCTAAGGTAAATAAATAAACAAAACAAGTATAAAATATCCTTAGAGTGAGCTTGAATGGAGTCCATTCTTTCATTATAAATAATGAAAGAAAGAAGTCTCTCCACAAATAAAACAAAGCGCTTTCAACCTAACTAGAGGCCATCATCAGTACAAACCCGTTGAGATGTAAAGAAGAAGAGAAGTGAGTCTATATTTTTCTATTAGATATGAGAGTCAGACGATGATGGCCTCTAGTTAGGTTGAAACGCGCTTTGCCCAATAAAGTTTATTTTGTGGAGAGACTCCTTTCTTTCATTAAGTATAAAATAGGTTATGGAGTACCTTTCAACTTTCCCTCATCACATCGGATTCGTTACGTTCAGACTCCCTCTTTCGGTCTTGCTCACTCATCTCAGATATTAAAATCATATTCATATCATAAATCATATCATCTTCTTATATATTTGTCTTGAGGAGATCTTTACCACCAGAAATTTTAAGATAAATTTATTTATCTATTTAAGAATTAAGTTTAATGGACTGTGAGAAATCTTAATTAGGAAAAGTAATAATGAAGACAGCAGTCTGAGTTTTGTTGGATTAATTTATTTTATCAAAGCTTTCGCACTCGCGCAAGCTTGTGCTTGGCATCCTCAGTGAATCTAATAAAAAGTAAACAAAACCATAAACCCATAAAAGTTTGGGCTATGATTATTTTAATATTAACTTGCATTTATTTTGTGCCTTGTTTGGTATGTATATTTTTATTTCTGTTTTTTGTAATTGGTTTATGGTTTTGTTTACTTGTTATTAGATTTACTGAGGATGCCAAGCATCGCTTGTGCGAATGCTCTGATGAAATAAATTAATCTAACAAAACTTGGACTGCTGTCTTCATTATTACTTTTGCATCTATGTTCCACAGCCGCCTAGCATATGGAATAATATTTTGGGGCCATGTTAACCTGATTTCTCTCCTACTACTTCAGAAAAAAGCAATAAAATTAATATCTAATGCTGGATATATAAAACTGTAGACCTTTGTTCAAAAAATTAGAAATTTTAACAATTGTAAATTTGTATGTATATAATGTTTTAGCTTTTATGAAAATAAATGTAAATAGTGATAGATTTAAGATAACGATGGAATCATCAGAACGAGACCAAAGATAGGGATAACTTGTCAATCCCCCCTCATAGAACAAGTAGGAGTGAACATTCTGGGAATTAAATTGTATAATATTACATCTCAATATTTAAAACAACTTAAAGAGCTTAAGGAATATAAAAATGAAATAAAAGCTATATTGATTCAAAACCCTTTGTACGACCTAAAAGAGTTTTATAAGTTAAAATTTGAAAGTTAGAGTTCTATTTTTCTGTAATGAGTTTGTACCAAATTACTTTTTCCTATTGACATGAAACATAATGAAAATAAAAAGTATTCTTATTATCATCTTTTTTATATTCGAGTATATCTTTAGACTCGCTTTTCTCGTCTACAGACAGCTAAAACATCCGTTCTATTTTCCTTTTTTTCCAGTCGTCACCCTTCCAAGCATTGACAAAGGCTTAACACTGCTTAACATGTACCTCGTCTACACGATGTGTTTAACACCAGGTTGAATCCATGACACCGATTTTACTCTGTGTAGACAGGGTTAAATTAAACCCGGTGTTGAACACCGATATCGACACCAATAATTTGTAAGTTCAATCCCTATAATGTGTCGTGTAGACACTTATCAGTGTTGAACCCGGTATCTAAAGTCAGGTTATTTTAATAATTATTATTGCTTTCAATTTCTTTGTTTATTTAATCTAACATCTGGATTTTTATTATGAATTTACCTACCTATTCCTTATAATATTTAATCAAAATATTGATTTAGCAGCATTATGCTGTCTGCTTTCGAAACTTTATTGGTAAAATAAATGCATTATTTAGCTCTAATTTAAGTCGGGGTTCGCTGCCATATTAAAGATATTGGTTCTTCACCTTCTCATAAGAGCAGCGTATTTTCTTTTTCTGTTGTTTCTTGCCGTATATGCCTCGTTTAATAAAAAACAATAATTTGTAGGTTAAAGCAGTTATAATTATAAATAGCGGACACAAAATATGGAACGAATAATTCATGTTTTAAAATACTATACTAAGTAAAATACAAAACAGAAACGAATAATTGCAAATCATGTTGGTTTTGAAGAATGACCAACCTACACAAATAAATATTCCCTAAGAAAATATCGATCTTTATTTAGATTTAAGTTATTATTTAGAAATATTTTATTGATAAACATCTTTATTAGCTCTATTTCATATATACTCTACAATTTTTACTGTTCAGTTTCATTTATACAATAATTTTTGGTTTATTCACTGATTATCGGTCTACTTTACAAAAATGTGATTTACAAATGTCTGCCAATACCAATGAAGTAATAAAACTATATAATAAGGCGCGGTCGAATTATCCACGGCCATTAACTTGCAATAATGACTGTACAATGTCAAAAAAATTATCAAACCCGGAAAAATGACGCGATTGGACTGAGATTTGGCACGCATGTAGCTATGTATAAGACTAACATATGTGCTACATTAGTACTAACATAAGTTTCACCCGATAATCAGCATTTGTTCCATTTTTATCATATGACTTTATGTACGTTATTAAAAAGTGTAAAGATATGAAAATAATCTAATTGAGCTAAATTTCGATACAAGTGTATCGAATTTCATCCCATTACATAATACATAAGTACATTTGGGTTCAATATGGCAAGTAAATCTATGATTTTTGTTGGATGATAAAAGTTAAGCAGCTTCGAGCGTGATCGAATTTATCGAGTCTAAATTCGATGACAATGAGGAAATGTTCCGAGGTACCTTGTAGTACCTGATTTTTTAGGTTATAGGATACACTTTAACTAAATTTCAATTTTTCAATTAATTTTTCAATTTTTAAAAACTGTTTAAAAATGTATACATATCAATCGATAAAAATTGAAATTGATAGTAAGATATAACTTGGAATGTTTGTTTTTTTTATGCATGGCTACATGCGGGTCGAATTCCAAATCAATCTAAATATTTTCTGCGTTTTATAAATTTTTGAAATTTTAGCTGAGTAATTATTGCTGACGTCATAAAAATATTTTACGGATAGCGCAACCAGACCTAAGGATTGATTTTTGTACTATCTTAAATCTCTAGCATAAATACACTGGGAGCTACGATGATAACAGACGGACACATATTCAGCCAGACAACTTCTGAGAGTGGTCAAAACTACTCCAGTGCTTAAAAGCACCTATAAAGGATAATTAAGAGAAAATCTCGATTTCTGATTTTTAAAGCAAATACAATAATTTTCCTATATATAATAATAATAATGCACGTTTTAGGGCCTTTCAGCCCTTCAGGGTATTCACCCTGCGGGAACAACCTCGGGTGGATCACATCTACTATGCTCAAAGTAAAGTTGGCGAAATCTTTTTACATCAAATTCTATTAATAAAAACTGAGAGCATAGCCCGGGCTGTGAACCTTGGACCTCCGGTGCCGAAGTCCAGTACTACAGAGGCAGATACATACTGTATATATTGGTTTCTTAAGTGGTTTTGACGAAGTTGTCTTTGTCAAAATATCATTGACACACACGGATCTAAATCTGGGCCTAAACCTGTGTGGGTCTGAGAAAAAATAAAAATCGGGTACGGGGTACATCGGATCTATTCCTCATGACATCGAATTTGCTAGGCCCTACTTCTCCTCAGAATACTCGTCCTCAGAATCAGAATATACAAGTCATTATATTTATGCTGCATCACGTCATCAGACTCGCTTCTCTCATCCTTAGATAATAAATACATCCGTTATACATTCCCAGCGGTCATCCATCCAGGACTAACCACGCTCGATGTGTCTTAACTTTTATGATCTAACATTTTTCAAGATACGTTAACATAGTCTAAAAAATCGGGTAGCGGGGTAACTTTAGGGGTATCACATCGGATTCGCTATAATCGTCCTCCCTACTTCGGACTCGCTTCGTTAGTCCTCAGATAGTAAATACACTGTTTTATTCCACGCTCAATGCTGCTTATCTTTTATGATCCAACAAAAACCATGGATATACTTTTCGTATTAAAATGAAACTTATTTACTGTTCACCTATTTATCATGTAAAGGTATACACTTGTACTGAATTTCAACTCGTTTGATTATTTTCCGTTTTTGTTTACAAATTTTTAAAAACAGGACAGCCATTCGATAAATTTTAAACTAATACTGATAATGTGATGACACTTGACACATATGTTGGTCTTGTACATGGTTACATGCGTGCGAAATCTCAAATAGATCGCAAGATTTTTTCGCGTTTTATGATTTTTAAAAATTCTTCATTCTTGCAGGGAAATGATGTAAATAAATTATTTTCCGGATAGTACAATAAAACTAATAGACTGATATTTGAACAAAGTTTCAACTCTCTAGCATATATACACTGGGAGCTAACACACACACACATACAATCAAAAAAACATCTGAAACTGAAGGTGACATCCAGGTTTCAGATTTTTTTGCAAACACAATACTTTTCCTATATACCCACGGTATAAATGTAGAAAAGTAAAAAAATATATGACCAAACTTTAAAAAACTATAATATAAATTAATATAAAAACTATGAAGATACGAAAAAAGCTGATATAATTCATAAGGTGATTCTATGTAGAGTTTTCATGAATGAAATCAATTTTTTTACATGTTTTACATTGCAGGAATAAATAGTAAATTTTTAATGTTAACCGCCTATACCGATTCCTGCAATGACGTCACACGTCATTCATAAAAAAGCCAGGTTATAACCTCCGAATGCGTTTGGTTTGTTTACATCGAATTAAATCACCTTATAAATTTCTAACATCTTGGATTCGAGGTGTTTTAAAAATTTTCTTTATAAAAATAAAGAATATTACTTATCAAAATTTATTTATAACCTACAATAGGAAACCTTTCGTAGGAAGGTAAGTTTGCCTCTAAATTTAAGACTTGCACATGTTTACATGTGCAAGTCTTACTTGCAAAGTTGTACGATGCGCAGATCGTACCAAGCATGTGCAGTTTATTTTTGGCGTATGTTTTGTGATGGATACTTCTCCATTACACTGACTTTGTTATATGGCATAGCGACTTCACGCGCTATCCCCTTTATCGATGATCCTTGTGATAATCATAGAAAAATACGTTATAAAATGATATGACACTAAAGCCCCACCAAAAAAATTCCTTTTTAGCAACCAAAATTAAGTATATAATATATATATATATATATATATATATATATATATATATATATATATATATATATATATATATATATATATATGCCCGTTTAGAGCCTTGCGGCTCATCAGGGACAACCCCTGCGGGAACAACCTCGGGTGTTAGTAGCAACCGTTACTACATTTGCTACTATATATATATATATATATATATATATATATATATATATATATATATATATATATATATATATATATATCTGAAGCCCCCCGCCATGATATTTACCTAGAATCGGTGGCATTACTAATAATAATCCAAACTTTTAAGAGATTATATGTAGTTTTTGAACAAACATACTAACTCTCTTTGGCCTCTCTGTTGTTTCATTAAATTAATATAAACATCAATATGCATAGAGATTACTTTCAATAAAATTGATTAAATTGATATTAGTTACATTTCTTATATCATGTGAAGGTAAGAGATAATCGAACTGGGCTGTTGGCTCCACTGCTTTCGTAAGGAGATATGTGGCTATTTCTTCATCTTTTAAACTACTTTGCTCTCCCATAAAAGGTATTCCAAATATACTAAAAAATAAAATAGAATAGCCATTTATTAGAAGAAATATAAACATTTAAAAATATAAATTAAAAAAACGGGTAAGGGGTACCTCGGAACATTTCCTTATCACATCGGATTCGCTACGCTCATTCTCACTGCTTCGGACTCGCTTCGCTCGTCCTCAGAATATATAATTCGGTAAATTTATACTGCAACATGTCTTCGGACTCGCTTCGCTCGTCCTCAGATAGTAAATGGATCCGTATCTTAAGTTTATAGTTGTTATAATTAATACTAATTTTTATATCAATGAGAAGTTCATTAAAGAATTTTGGTCCCAGATATTGGAAATAATTTGCATCGGCCTTATCGACAGGGATTTCATTTGAGTTATCCGTTTCAGAAGTTTTCAGACCTCTTGAGTGGTTTTCTAAAGTTGTCTGTCAGAATGTGTGTGTGAGTGAGAGTGTCTGAACTACTAGTGTGTTTACGCTAAAAAGTTAAAACTTCGTTCAAATCTTTATGCTGTGGTGTACATTTTTCAAAAAATCGTAAAAAACCGAAATTCGGTACAAGAGTATCCCTTTACGTATGAAATAATTGAAGTAAGTTTCGTTTAAATACGACAAAGATATCTACTGTTTTTATTGGATCATAAAAGTTAAGAAGCAGCGAGCAAGTTCAGGGTCTGGATGAGTGACCGCTGGGTAAAAAATGTTTTTACTATGTAAGGACGAGCGAAGCGAATTCAAAATTGTGTTGCAGTATAAATTTAGTAATTTTTATGTTCCGAGGACGAGTGAAGTGAGTTCCAATCTGAAGTCGAGAGGAAAAGTTTCAGGTACCCTGTATCAATTTTTTTAAAAATTCCATACACTTACTGCCAGTGGCCATGATAAAGGACCAACTGGTTAATCATTACGCAAATGGTTTGAAAGTTACAATCTAAATTTTTGTAAATAACATTTGTTAGCGCGTTGACTGCTGTAATTGTTGATCTGTTCTTTCTATACCCATGCTGACAATTAGATAATAAATTAAATTTAGTTAAAAATTCATGAATTCTATCATGTAGAATTCGTTCAAAATTTTTTGATAAGATGGGTAAGTTTGAAACAGGACGGTAATTATTCATTTCGTTTGTGTCGCCTTTTTTATAGAGGAGACATAATTTAGATATTTTCAAAATATTTGGAAAAACACATACATGAGAGAAAAAATATAAAACAAAACAAAATAATACTAACAATAAAACAACAAATAACTATAGAAAAGACAATACAATACAAACAGCACTAAGGTCGTGGGTCGCAAAGCGCTCCTAGGGGCCGACGTTGCGGAGTGGCAGAGGTGCGATGTACCGAGCCAATGTAGTCGCAAAGGGACCGAAAGCCCCCTTATTCTATAGTTAATAAAAACACTTCAAATGTTTTTAATGATTAAACCTACTTAATTAAAGTTTTAAGTTGATTGATATCTTGAGTTGAGTGCTTATCGCAATTCCAATGAGCCCAAACTGCTGTTCTCAAAGAAAATTTACATTTTGAATGGTTATCTTTTCCTACTTGAGACACTACTTCACTGTCAACAGCTGTGAACAGATAATAAATACATAGTTACTGCAGTTTATTTGCCAGGGTAAACATTTTAAGGGTGTATTGACGCTAAGTATTTAGTATTCCCCGAATACGAAATACATAAGTCTGTGTTTCACTTAGAGACTTGACATTTTTACAGATGCCACATTGTGATATTATTTTGTTCGGTGCTGATAATCACCTTTTTATGGTAATGTGTTGTAACGCAATAAAATTAGTATTATTAAGGGCAAATTCCAACACATTCCTCAGCATAATACATTTATATATATATATATATATATATATATATATATATATATATATATATATATATATATATATATATATATATATATATATATATGTATATATATATATATATGTGTGTGTGTGTGTGTGTGTGTGTGTGTGTAGGTTGCTTTCCCTGACTTTAGTTTTTGCCAGACAAACCCCCTTAGCTCTTATGTTGTCAAGAACATCTAAATCTAAAGTCAGCCGGCAAGATAAATACTGGTGGGGCTCACAATCCTTAACTACCGTATTCCATATCAGAGAGCAATTTTGAACCCAATTTGTAAAAGATGTCAGTCTTTTAACCTTTTAGAATCTGTGATACAATAGGTGATGAGATTTTAGATACATCTCCTACGTATGAGACAGCTCTAGAAGAAAGTAGTAATGACGCAGCTTCTTTCCAGCTATAAGGCATATCGTTATAACTAGTTCCTTGAGGATTTGACGCATAGGTTCTAAGTAATCTAGGACAATTTTCTAATGCAGCATTCATGATCCTCGAACAATCACCTAAAGCTAGTATAGCTATTCCAGTTTCCAGCGAGTCCTAAAAAAATAAGTTTTTTAAAATAAATAAAGGTTTTTAAATAAAAATATAATTTATCTGCTCGCTGTGCAAACGGAAAGGTAATTACTTCAGCAGTTCAGTCAAGGAGTCAGTACTTAGGAAATGACTATTTTCAAGACAATAAGTGGTATTTCCTAGATTTATATTTATAACACATTAGTCATAAGTTTCTTTTAGTTTTTCTTCTAAGTTTCTTCATAGTAGTTCCTTTGCCATCCCAGGGAGATATAGATAAACTTAATTACAGTATAAATTAGGAGATTTCCAGGGTAGTAGTAGTAGTAGTAATAGAGTGGGGAGGCATAGCTAGGCAAATAGGCCACGCTGTTTGGCCCTTCTTAGGCCACGCTGGTGTTGGCCCCGATTCCTTAGCCTACACCACCTCTACCAAGAATATCCTGGAAAGGTTGATATATTGTAGGATATCTCTTCAACTAAGAGAAGAAAGCTCCTCTTCATACAAGAGGCCTACGCCAAATATAGATAGTAAGAGTAGTATAGGCCTCACACTCTGCAAGTTGGTGAAAGGCTGTCTCCTCATAATGCCCACACATGAGATAGTTAGCCTTTGAGCTTATGCCTAAAGTATTAAGATGTTTATTTAATCTACAGTGGCGAGAAAAAGTTCCAAGGTATAACGTATTTAATAATAATTAAATAATAACGTAAAGGTATAATTTTGTTTATAATAACATCAGCCTCCTTCAGTTTACAATCGATTGGAGTTTTCTAGCGACCCAAAAAGCATGAAATGTGACTTTTTATAAAGCATTTTAGTTTTAAACATTAACTGTTTCTTAATTTCTCAGATTAGTTTTGGGGTCTGAGTAGGCCTATCATACTCCTACGTGTTAGGAAGAGCACATCCTCCCCTCTCAACTTAGTCTTTAGACTTGCAGTGCAGTCATTAAAAGAGAATTAAAGTAATATTCGACATAAACAACAAATATATAGTTTGTTGTGAGGTATAATTTTAAAATAAATAAATGCAGAAACATGTTTGAATCAGTTAAAAATTTAACGTGCATGTAGATATATATATATATATGACCAACAAATGTGTAACAAATTTTATCTCATTCTCACCATTAGTTCAATTTTTGTTGAACTAACTGTTGTTAATTCCAAGTATACGTTGAAAAAAACTCAAGGTAAATCGAAAAATAAACTAATTGAGTTGCATATGGAACGAGTGTATCCATTTATGTAATAAATAAATATATAAAGTTTCATATCAGTACGGCTACTATATTCACGGTTTCTGACGGAGAACTAATTTAAGAAGTATCGAGTGAGGTCAGTACTTGGAAGGATGACCGCTGAGAATAAAACGAATGAATTTATTGTCAGAGGCCGAACAAAGCGAGTTTGAAGTGGTGAGGTTATTGTTTTAATAATATGTTTATTTGGCTGCGTGCGGTGTCTTCAGTCAAGTCCAGCGTCAATGACCTCCCATTACTAGGCTATTTTTACACTCATACGTTTTCAATTTAATTAAACCAAATTTCAATTTTAACCAAGTGATATAGTATTTAACCGAGAAATTTCGTAGAACTGCTTTTTTTTAATAACGATTTTTAATAAAACGTTTTATAAAATTGCTTTACAAACTTAAAGTTTCGCTATTCAGACACTGACTCGCTATATCACTCTAAGGCTACTGGACTCTTAAAAATTTGTTATACTACTGGTAAACATATTGAAGTTTTTAGTCATTTTTACTTTTTTCAAGTTCACACCACTCTTGTTAATCTAATATTTAACTAGTTATGACATTTAAATAATTGAAATATATAAAATTGTGTGAAAATCAAACAAAATTGGAAACATAATCATATTTATTGTTATGATATCTTCTATTGAAGTTAAAATTATGATACAATTACTATCTAGTAGAGAATGAGAACACTAAAATTAATTATATATATATATATATATATATATATATATATATATATATATATATATATATATATATAAATATATATTATATATATATATATAATATATATATATATATATAATATATAATTAATTATATAATGTTATTTCTACTAGATATATATATATATATATATATATAATATAATATATATATATATATATATATATATATTATATATTATATACAAATGAACTGTATAACAATAACTGAGCACTAACCAGAGAGGCAAGACTGAGGAGGAGAGCTGTTTTAATGTGTATAAAAGCAGAAGGAGGATAAATATTATGATCTAATTGAGCAGCGAAACCCGTCAAAAGTGATAATGGAGATTCGCCTACGTGTTGCCTGGACAAAACAATAATAAAAGTATAGTCACTACGTAGTAAATACTATTATTAATATTAAATATTATATTAATATTATATTACTATACTAGTAAAATAATACTACTATAGTAAAAATCTACAATAAGGTTAGACCAATGGGTAATAAAAGTCAAATATGTAAGGCAATTCTTTGATTTTTACTTCCCTTTATTTTTAATATGTGACTACAGGTATTTTTTATTGATATGGCCTTTTATTCATTACTCCCTAGTAATGTGTATAGATGGTTAACTACCCTATCGTAATTTTCGTAGATTTTACCTTCAATTTGTTATTCCCTAGTAACTTTTCTATATGGTTACTCCCCAAAAGTATTTTTCATTGATGTGACCTTCCATTCGTTACTCCCTAGTAACAATTTCTTTAGATAGTTTTATTAATGAGACCTTCAATTTGTTACTAGCGTTAACTTTATTATTATTAAAGTAATGTTATATTATTTCTTATTAGACACTGCATTATTTCAGCTTTATAAAGTTTAGGTTAATAAGCAGATTAAATATATAGAAAAATATATTACTGTAGACAATTCCACTGCGGTCATTGAATAATTTAAGAATTTTTCCGATGTTTTTATGCTATACCTGGGATAGAACACATTTCAAGTTACTAGTAGTTATCATTACAAGTTAAATTATAGAATTATATGAATAAGTCAGATACCTTAGTTGTGAGATGAAGGCGTTGATCGAATTATTAAAAACAGATATAGCTCTCGCCGGGGAAGGAACAAGTATTTCGTATCCCCAAACTCTTAAATCTTTTGATATTACGAAGTTATATGACATTCCTAACTCTAGTTCGCTGCATAGCTCTTCTGGAAAATGTATGATTGATTGGATTAAAATACTTGATTTCTCTGACAAAAGCAATCCAAGACTGAAATAGCCTGCTAACGTTCTGAACTTAAACTACGTACGCTTCCGCGGTTATTTTCATGAAGATTTTGGTCTTCCGGTGGTGACCGCGTCAATGTAGATGAAGAATCCGACGTTTCGATTCCACTGTGGGAGGCATCTTCAGGGATGTAAGACATCATGGATTTCTATCCATGGGTGTTTCAACACAATGCTCTACAAAACTGAACAGTTCAGTTCAGTTTTGTAGAGCATTATGTTTCTATCCATAATGCCTTACATCCCTGAAGATGCCTCTCACAGTGGAAGCGAAAGGTCGGATTCTTCATCTACATTGACGTGGACACCACCAGAAGACCAAAATCTTAGATGATAATTATCTCTTACTAACTACTACTTCTGGTACAATCCGTAGCAGGGTCAGATGAAAGTAGAAATATTATGTCGTGTCAAATGTGTGCATGTACCATGGGGAGACCAGAAAGCCGAAATAGTGTCGCCACCGTTTGACAAGAAAAATAGAGGAGGGAAGGGGGTAGGACAAAGTTGTCCTTCACTGAGTTTTAAAGTATTGGAGGAGCCTATAAAGTTTGTATTTTTGACTCTTAATGTCTAACACGCTTAATGCCAATAAACTTTAATCTTAAATGAGTAAATTTCTTTGATGATAAATAAGATATGGTCGTCATTATTCTTGACGTTAATGTAATCTAAATATTTTTATTTTTTAGAATTTATAACTTAATAATCTCAAAGAAGGTATAAATAACATTAAATAAGTACAATAAAAATTAACCGCTGCACAATAAAAAATTCTGGCGCGGTGGTCCGCATGTCGGGCGAATTTCCTTTGGATGCGAGCTCTAAAAACCCAGAGTACCTGGGTTCAAATCATATAGTAGGGACAATAATTGTTTATCGTTTTTTTAACTAATATAAGTTTACAACTAAAAATAATTCTGGCGCGGTGGTCCGCATGTCGGGCGAATTTCCTTTGGATGCGTGTGTCCGTGCTTTTTACATTATATAAGTTTACAACTAGTAAATAAATAATTCCGGCGCGGTGGTCCGCTGTCGGCGAATTTCATTTAGAATGCGTGTTTCCGTGCTAAACAACCCATTTCTTGCTTATGCAAGAACCATGCCCATTGCGTGGTTCCGGTTCATGCTTTAGAACCTAAGCAGTTACTCAATTGTCAAGCACTGCTCGTAACTCATTTTGTCTGTATTTTCCAAAGGAAATGCGCATAATTATCCAGTTGGTTGTACAAAACTATGCCTCTAAAATTAGAAGTACGCACTATTATTTGAAATAGTTTAAAGCTTAGTTACTTATCTTTAAGCTTAGTCAGTTATCTTTAAAGGTTTTAGCGCATTTCCTTTGGAAAATACAGACCAAAATGAGTTACGAGCAGTGCTTGACATTGAATAACTGCTTAGGTTCTAAAGCATGAACCGGAAACCACGCAATGGCATGGTTCTTGCATAAGCAAGAAATGGGTTGTTTAGCACGGAAACACGCATTCTAAATGAAATTCGCCCGACAGCGGATCACCGCGCCGGAATTATTTTATTTACTAGGTTGTAAACTTATATAATGTAAAAAGCACGGAAACACGCATCCAAAGGAAATTCGCCCGACATGCGGACCACCGCGCCAGAATTATTTTTAGTTGTAAACTTATATTAGGTAAAAAAATGATAAAAAAATTATTGTCCCTACTAGGATTTGAACCCAGGTACTCTGGGTTTGAGAGCTCGCATCCAAAGGAAATTCGCCCGACATGCGGACCACCGCGCCAGAATTAATTTCTAGTTGTAAAACTTATATTTAGTAAAAAAAAAAACGATAAAAAATTATCGACCCTTCCAGGATGTGAACCCAGGTACCCTGAGTTTGAGTGGTCGTATTGACTCCGGACCACTGCCATTCAACTCAGAGGCCCAAAAAACATTGAAAACGACACCCTACTCGAAATTTAATTTTCAACGACCGTAATGTTGGTTTTCTATATTTTTTGTGGCTTTTTGACTTTTTGGTAACTTAAAGTGGTCGTATCGTCTTCGGACCGGTTTCATTCGATTTAGCGCCCAAAATTACATAGAAAACGACACCCTACTCGAAATTTATTTTTTATCGACCTAAATTTTTGTTTTCGGTAATTTACAATGGTTTTTTCGATTTTTAGGTCACTTAAAGTGGTCGTATC
>JACMZG010000002.1:36216593-36276593 GCA_018340805.1 Microvelia longipes | reverse complement strand
GGTTTTTATTTCAAACCAGAGGGGCTTTAGCCTTTCTAGCCCCATCTTAGAATCGCCTATGACAATAAATGCAAGATATTGCATACGTGTATACAACACGGATTGTTGTATACACGTATACATTTATATGGCATCTTCGAGGCCATATACATGAAAATCCGCTAAATGCATGGCATAATTCCGTGTAACAATAAATAATTAAACAACAATAGTGTGGCCTCGAAGAGTCCAATGAGCCTCACCTTATAGTATAACTCACTAACTCGTTATAAACTATTATTACTTCGCTCACAAGCGGGATTTGGCAGGGGATTCAACCCCAACTGTACACATGAAAGGGGTTGAAAACAGGATTTAACCCCCACCTTTTACCTTTTTTAACCTGAAGTTTAGAGAGTTTTGAGTTTCAGAGTTGAACCCGTGTTCAATCCCATTCAAACGTCACTGCCTGGGGTTGAACCCTCTAGGAGGTAAAACACGGGGTTGACCCCTTGCCAACCCCCGCATATGAACGAAGCATAAATTACTCTATGGTAGAACTAACAATTTTATGTACCTGCTGTCTTTGTATTGCAATATTTTTAAATGTGCATTTCATTAAAGTATATAAATATTTTTGTGATATGCATCTGGGCATATGACAATGGGCGCGATTTAATCATAACTTTATAAATGTCAATGACACGTAACATGGAACTATTAAGTTTAAATTCTATAGTCCATGATAAACACCAAACGGATCAAATCTACGCCATTCAGTAAAGATCGCTATCGCAGTATGAATATAATTTGGATACACTTAACTTTTTAACCACACACCTGAAACATCAGCCAATGCAATGACGTCAATAGGAATAACCAGCCTAAGTTGAAGTAATGACGCTTCTTCTTTCGAAACAGTTTGAACAAATTTGTCGATTTTCTGTTTAATTTTCGTCAAAATATTAGCCTTACACAAATATTTTATCATATTCACTTGTATGTCTTCCGGCGTTAATGGTATTTTCTTGTCTTTAACCGACATCGTACATTAGATTTGCTTTAACTCTCGTTTTTATCTGTTAATTAAACAATTAAGTCTTAAATTTTAAACACAACAATTCAACAAAATAAATTAAACGCAATATTAAAACGGCAAGTAACAGAACGCTTAGCCAAAAAGTAAAATGAACTTGCAGTTTTGAAGGTTAGTGTTGGTAGAACTGTTTTTCAATAATCTAAAATAAGAGTTACAAATCATGATTAACTTTAAAGATATTATAACTAGAGAAGCCTAATCAGTTAAATTCATAGAGATGATGTTATTACTAGAGGGACCCTATAGGTTAAATTTTAAAACATGGAGAAAGTAACCTGACCACCTTCGCAATAAATATAATCAAATAATCAGTACAAAATTACATTAACTTATATAGTAAAACGTTGAAAATACAAATCAAAACACAAACAATGTGCGGGAAACGAAAATTTATTAATAAAAACCTTAACTAACTAATGAAAGAGGTTTCAATGAGGTTACACAGAGCTCCTGAGAGCCCCAAAAAGATGTATCAGGCTTCTCAATGTATTTAGATAGGCTATGCCCCCTCTAGTATATATCTCTATGGTTAAATTTTGAAGCAAACAAAAAATAACCTTAACATCTTTGATTATTAAAATAAACAGCACAAAACTACAGTGACTTACATAATCTATAAACCCCCATATCTAGAGATATATATACTAAAGGGGGCATAGCCTCTCTCTAGGCTATGTGTTGAGAGGCCTGAAACACCATTTTGGGGCTCTACGTAACCTCAATAAAACCTTCTTCAAGAGTGAGTTAAGGTTATAATAAATCAATTAATTTCGGATTCCCGCACATTAATTGTGTTTTGAATTGTATTTTTAACGTTCTACTATATAAATAATTGTAATTTTGTACTAATTATTTGATTGTGGTCAGGTTACTTTTTCGATGTTTCAAAACTTAACCTCTAGTAATAATATCTCTATGGCTCAATCGATGTTCGAAAAGCCGATCATAGAGATATTATTACCAGAGAGGCCTTATCAGTTGAATTTTGAAATATTGAAATTGTAACCCACATTTCCAGTTTGTGGACTAAAATTGAAAATAATAATAATAACCGTAACCTAACAATTATAACAGATTATAATTAATTTAAGAGTTCAAAATTACAGCAACTTAAAACACATTTTTGAGGTGAATCAATTAGATGCACACAAATCAAACGCAGTCGGATATAATACCTAACCGGACTTTTTTATGAATTGCGTGTGACGTCATTGCAGGAATCATTGTAGGCGGCTTACTTACAATTCTCTATACTGGTTCTTGCAACGACGTAGCAGACGGATTGCAACTAACATGCATATATACTAGAGGAGGCATAGCCTATCCTAATACATTGAGAGACCAGAAACATAATTTTGGGGCTCTGTATAATCTCATTGATACCTTCTCCAAGATAAGGTTATTATACATCAATTTCTCCGGCGTCCTGCACATTGTTTGTGATTTGATTTGTATGTTTAACGTTCTAACTGTAATTCTGTAATGATTATTTCATTATATCTATAAGCGAAGGAGGTCAGGTTACTTTTTCCATGTTTCAAAATTTAACCTATAGGGCCCCTCTAATAATAAAATCTCTCTGGTACCATAAAAAAAACGGGTACGGGGTACCCTCACCACATCGGATTCGTTATGCTCATCGCTTCGCTCGTTCTCAGGATATAAAAGTCGGTATATTTATACTGCAACACGTTTACGGACTCGCTTTGCTCGTTCTTAGATAGTAAATACATCCGTTTCTTTCCCAGCGGTCATCCATACAGGCACTGACCACGCTCGATGCTGCTTAACTTTTATGATCCAACATAAATCATAGATATACTTGTCATATTGAAACGAAACCTAAATGATCTTATTTCTTAAGTGAAGGTACACTTGTACCGAATTTCAATTAAATTGGATTATTTTCAATTTAATAAAAGTTGAAATAATGATGATAATGTGATAAATATATTATTATTATTATTTTATTTATTTTCCATATTTACATTAAAATTATTTAAGCAACATAAACAAATTATTAACATTAAACATGACAGTTAAATATATAAAGAACTTAAGATTAAATATTTATGAACCATTGACACCGTCAATCAAAACTGGTGACCATTCTGCTGACAGCCCTGCCTATATATATATATTATATATATATATATATATATATATATATATATATATATATATATATATATATATATATATATATAATATATATATATATATATATATATATATATATATATATATATATATATATAATATAATATATATATATATATTATATATATATATATATATATATATATATATATATATACATATATATATATATATATATATATATATATATATATATATATATATATATATATATATATATATATATTAATATACTATATATATATATATATATTAGACATTAAAGGTGGCCAGGTTACTTTTTAATATTTCAAAATTCAACCAATGGAGCACCTCTAGTAATATATCTCTCTGCACCAGTATGCTAGAGTTGAATTAATTAATGGGCGTTCATCCTTTAATGGGCACTAGTGGCACTCCCACACATAGTCACAACTAATTCATAAATAAACCAATGCATAGTAAAAAAATTAAATAAATTATACGTAATCAATTTGAACAAGAATATAGGATATAAAATAAAGAAAGGATTTGCAATAAAGAACACTACTCAAGTCATAAAAAATTAATAATTATTTGTAACAGTAGTTTAACGTAAGTGAAATTGGAACAGTCAAATAGCAAAATTTAAAACTCTCAATAGCCATGTCAGAGACATCAAATAATTAGATAAAAAGGTGCGCTGTCTTCTTAGTACAGCTACAAAAATATTTAAAGCACACATTTCTGGAACAGTTATAGGTGGTAGTAAAGATAAAATAAAGTGAACAACTGCTGGGTCCCAATAGCTTTGACTTTCTTTCAGAACAATTACTCTATTTATAGTAAATACAGTTCAGCTCTACTGCCGGTATCAAGAAGACCAAACAACTGACTGAATCCAAGGCAGATAATGATATATCCGAGTGTAAACACCTGGTGTATTAGGCAAAGCACACATCCTTCCAAATGAAATTATACCTACCTGTGTTTTCAAGCAATTTTCTGTTTTGTTCACAATCATGGGACCTCCACTGTCACCCTAAATTACAAAAAAAATAATATGATTCAAATATAAAGCAAGCTGCCATTCATGAAACAAGGGTCCCTACCTTTTGGCTAGAAAAATTGTATGAGCATTTAATGTAGCTGTTAAAACTAGTGTGTTTACAATAAAAGTGTACATTGAGAACTCTGATAGCCAACCCCTTCAAAACATCATTAGACACATTTTTTTAAAAGTTTTAAGTGACACCATAGACAGTCTTGCACAAATAACAAAACCTAGTCTCATCTTCCTCTCATAAAATTTGACTTTAAACTGTAGAATGTTTACAAGTGAACATATATCTCAAGACGAAGAAATGAGCCAGCCACCAATGTGGTTGAGGTTACTTTCTATTCAGATAACTTTAAAATATCATTTGTAACACTTTTTATCGAACAAATATCTGTTGATATTTTTTCAAGTTTAAATTGACGCAATTGGATATGCTGTGGTGGATTATCCAAAAATCTAATCAGCCAAAACTCTTTTGAGCTGTAATGTGTTTACCAAAGATTATTAAGTATGCCATGTCTTAAGAATATATAATTTATTAAGTATTATTAGGTATACTACATAATCTTTGGGGTTGGAAAAAAGTATGCCCATATATTCACATATCAAATTATTTTAAATTTTTGGAATCTGTAAGTGCTGAAACATTGACATTTGATGGAACATGCTGGTGGTACATTTTTTGCTAATTTAATCCTTCTCCTGCTTTTAAGAGGTAGCAGGGAAGCAAGCATTTAATAAAAAAAAACCACAAACCGTCAGAAAATTTCCATAAACACTAACAACTAACTTAAGCTTATGATTTCTGGCTAATGAGAAATCCAGCTTTTTTTAAACAAAATTCACTATAAAGTCCTATGTATCTACTCTCTTCTAAAAAATTAGAACGAAGATAAGAATGTTTTCATACCAAATATCATACCAAATAATTGCACTCAGGCCAACTTACAACGAGCCTAAGGCTCAATTTAGGAAGGTATGATAATAATCACTTTTTTTTATTAATCTCATGTTTTATAATCTATATTGAATTTTATTTTCCTAATCTACACTGTAGGTGTATAGGAAGTATTGTTTTTGTGCATTTTCTTTCCCTCTTCTATTAATTAATTAGGTCTTAAACTTATCATTTATTACCTTAACTTATAACTTACTACCTTAACTTATAATTTATTTAATTATTAATTATTATAATTTATAATGTTATAAAATTAATTTATTATTATTATTCATAAATTTATTACCTTTATATATTAATTTCTAGAAAAATTGTTTCCCATTATCAAACACCTTTTTATTCTTTTCTTTGAATACTTTTTTTTCTTTTATATATATTCTTATTTATATATACTTACATATATTCTTATATATTTATATGATGTGATGTATTATGTATAATGTTAAGATGTATTTATATTGTGTTGTATTGTATTATATTTGTATATTGTATTGTATTTATTGTGTTACATATGTTTGTATATATTATTACTTATATGTATTACTATATTATATTATGTTATTGTATATAACATAATAAATCATATATTTGTTTAAGAAAATACAATCTTGTACAAATAGAAATCTGTGCTGTAAATAAACATGCTTTTGATGCTTCTAATCAAATTAAGTAAAATTAAACAATACCTAATAAATAATGAAAGTAAAATAATATGCGTTGCTTCCTTTTTTTAAATAAACTATCTTTTAGAAAATAAAATTTATAGATGAACTTGTCTTATAATTAAAGACTTGGCTATATAATAATACAGTTTTTTCATAGTGACAAGATCTGGGTTAGTAAATATTTTCGTGAAGAAGGATTTTTTCCTTAATACATCCTGTAAATAATGTTCTCTTATATCTGATAAAACATTACATTCTAGTAAAAAGTGGTTCATTGAATCATCATATGAATTACAAAGTTTGCAATAAGTATCTGAATCGAATCTATAATTTTTTCCGTCAATGTATAAAGTAGTTATTTGGGGATTACCGATCCTAATTTGACTTATTGTTCTAGTGATATTTAAACCAACTCTAAATTTCAGATAAGATTCTCCGTTCGTTGAGAAGGTAGAAATTTCTTTATATAAAGGAGAATAAGACGATTTAAGAACTCTCTCAACATCTAATTGGTGTAAATAATTATTAAAATTGTTTAACAGGGTAGGAGTAGCTGCAATAAGCTCATTTAAGTTTAAATTTAGCACATACTCGCTATTTATTTTACTGAGGAAGCTTTCCAACTGAGACACCCAATTATACTGCTCATTGTTAATTGCTTTTGACTTAATATGAAGTAGAGATTGATAACATATTTTGGGGAGTCTATTATCACACATACCCAGTATTTTAGTCAAAAGAGAGATCATGGCTTTAAATATTTTAGATTCTACTGGCAGAGAGCCAGATTCAAGTCTTACCATGTAGTGTGGAGTACAGTTAGGCCAAAAATATATGCTTTTAAAAAATTTAGAATGGACTGATTCTAATTGTTGGGCATATCTAGGAGCCCAAATTTCTGCAGCATACAACAGGGTAGAGGTAACGATAGAATTAAATAAAGTTACTTTGGTTTCATGCGAGTCAGATTTCGACTTCATCAGAATAGTTTTTGTTTTGCCAAGTGCCATGTTTCCCTTAGAAATGAATTCTTTGGATGCTAAAGAGAACTTCGCTGAGCTTGAAAACGGCACTCCTAAGTAAGTAAATTGTTTTACATATTTGAGAGGATTCTCATTGTAAAAGAGAGTTCTAAGCTTTTTCTTTTTTGGGCTTTTAGAAAATTGAACGACTCTAGTTTTGTCTACATTGACTTTTAGACCATTTAGAGAGCAGTATTCAAATAATAAATTAAGTATTTCCTGGGCATCAGTCCAGGACTGAGCCAAGAATACAACATCGTCAGCGTAAAGCAAGAGAAAGCTTGACTCCTTTAACCCCTTTTGAGTGAAAAAACTGAATGATATCTGAAATAAAGAGAGCAAAAATAATTGCAGAAACAGGCTCACCTTGTAAAACTCCTGTAGAAACCTTTACTTTCTCTGAAGGAACATTATTTACGTTAACAAAAACATTTGCTACATCATACAGATTTTTTAATATATTAATCAACTTTGGGCACATCCCTAATTTAATCATCTTGTTCCATAAAAGAAAGATTGTATATAACATAATAAGTATTAATAGAATAAAATATATTTTATTAATATATAATATATATATGTTATATATTATGTTATTTTATATTTATTATATTATATTTATTTATGTATATATTTATATATGTATTCTTCTTATATATATTATATATAATTCAATTTTCTTCCTATAATCTGTTCTACTATTTTTTCTAGAAAACCCCACTCACAGACTCCAGTCTCGTGGGATTGCCTAAGTAGTTTTATGTAGTTGCTTTTATATAAAGTTTTAACTGGTTACTTTTATATATTTTATAATTATTATATATTTTGTATGTTTTGTTTATATTATGTTTTTGTATGTTTTACTTATACCATGGCAATAAAAGTCTTTTTGAATTTTAAATACTAACAAAATGTAGTCGATATATCTTATCTAGAATATATTTAGAGTTTGTTTCTCGATACAATGGGTTAAATAAATTTATGGACAATCAAATAAAGAAAATATCTTACACTGCAAGCATCTTTTCCACCTTCAACTTCTCCTGCACAAATCATTGTATTGCTATTAATACCATCAGGAATTGATTTGGATTTGCCAAGAAGACTTATACATTTACTTGCATCCACTACTGACACTTCAACAGCTAGAAGATGCTGACTCGTTTCTTCAGCTGGAAATAGAAATAGGGGGTTCTTAAAATTGTTTTATATTACTATTATTAAAGTTATCTGCCTCCATGGCCATGATCGTAAAGGCGTTCGATTTCGGCACCGGAGGTCCGGGGTTCGCAGCCCGGGCTATGCTCTAAGATTTTATGAATAGTATTTGTATTAAAAAGATTTCGCCAACTTTAATTAATTCTTAGAGTGTAGTAGATGCTACCCACCTGAGGTTGTTCCCGCAGGGTGAATACCCTGATGGGCCGAAAGGCCATAAAACGGGCATTTATTTATTTATTTATTATTATTAAAGTTTGGAGGAATAGGTATGTTAAATTATTTTACTACATTCACACACTGAGTTTTGCCAGGGAATCAACCCCTTGTTTAATCCCCAGAAAAGTTGATCATGTGAATGTGGGTCGAGTTTAAACAAGGATAAAACAAAGTGATCGCACTGAGGATTAAACATAGAGAATAATCCATCACAAAACATTTGTCAAAAACCTCCTATGGTTTCCTGTTGTTTTGCTTATTGAGATGGTTATAAACAAATAATTCCGATGTAGAGGGGTGGGGAGTCTCTAGTCTCCCTCTAGTAGAAGTTATAGCACCTTATGGAAACTGTTACACTTCCAGATCCCTCATCACTGTGTTATTTTACCTAAGTCCTCCCACTAAATATAAGTATCTTTGTTAAAAGACAACTCAGACTTACCAAATGCAGTTCTACCCCAACCAGTAACAGTCGTTTTTAAGCCAGATAAATTCTTATCAGTAGACAAACAGGCTGGCCCAATCCACTCATCAAATTTAATAGAACTTTCGAGACGAAATAAAGCTATATCATTATACACTTTAGGAGGCTTGTAATCGGGATGAATTATCCTTTGAACGATACCAATTGTTTGAGGATTAGCATCATCATGGTCACCGTCTAAATCAAGATCTCCTATCCTAACCCACTTAGCCGGTTCTCTAAAATAATGTAATATAATCATTTAATATAAAAGTCATACACCTATAATAGAGTAATATAATTTAATTTCTCAATGGTGTGTATCACTGATTAGTATATATTCCTCTATGGTGTGTATAATATACAGTGTGTCCCCAGATGGGCTTACTGGTGTTTATGAGAAAATATTTTATTTTTTTAGAAAAAGTCACTCTTAATAAAATTTCTGATTGTTTTGAAACGGTCATTTATCACAATAAAATATTTTTACCATGAAGCTTATACCAAAAAATTCACTTTTTTAAAATTTGGCCAAGAAAAACTAGATCTACAAAATTTTACAAAATGTTACTCCTAATAAAAATTTCACCTTTCAAAAGAGAAAATGCAATGTGTGATAAAAAGTAAAATAAAAAAACTTCGTAGTAATAACATAATTATTTATAAAATTTATTAATACTTTGTAAATATTGAATATAAAAACATTTTATTTTTATTTCTGTCTAAATTATGGAGAAATACAGTGGGAGGGAGGCTAAAAATTTAAAATGCCATTTTTTTTATTGCAAAACTTTTATTATTATAGAGCAAATTGATTCTTTTGTGAAGAATAACAATTTTTCAGAAAATTAATTTTTAACCTACTCTACTCATGGTGGTTTTCAAAATAATGGTACTAATAAGGTTCAGGGTATAAAATGCTAAATTTAAATTAATAAAAATTGTAGTTTTTGGAAAAATTAAAACATATATGAAGAGTGACTTTTTATTGAAAAACAAAATTTCCTGGCCACTTTAGTCACTAGTGACTATAAATATCTGGATAAAGTAATAAATGATTTGAGCTCTTCAGCCAAAAATAAGTTATTTTTACTCTGGCAAAATTATTTCTAATTTCACAACTTAAGCTTCAGTTTTGAGTTAAAATGCCCCATTTAACACTTTGGGGACTTATTTCTGCCAAAATAGTATCTCTCTTATACAAAAATATTCACGGTAATAATGTCTTGTATTCATCCCTAGAACCCAAAAAGCCTAATATATTTTTACCTTCTTATTTTCTTTTTTCTATTTTTTACCCAAAATCTTGTGTTCCGTTGGACACCCGAAGTTAACTAAACCATAAGAAAGAACTTCCCTATACACAAAAAATTACCCCATATTTAATTAATTTATGCCAAACAGTTTAAAATTTAAGAGATGGGGGGAGAGATTTAGTCAACCTAGTATGTACGTAATATTACAATGCCCATTATTTTAGGTTTACATAACAAGTTAATATAAATATATTAAAATATATATAAAATATAGTAAAAATATAAATGACCCTTAAAGTAATTAATTAATTTACATGGTATTTATTCTGTATATGCATAAACATATTTATAAAGAAAAATACAACATAAACATATGTTTTTTAGATTATTAACAAAAACATAAATTTAAAAACCTTTTATAATTTTGATAGCAATGAGCTGCAGAAAGTATAAAATTTTCACTAATAATGCTCCCTCCACATAACCATTCTACAGATTCTTTATTTCCATATCCAATTAAAGCCTAAAAAATAAATTTAATATACTTCAATTCTCCCATGAAAAAAAATGATTGGTTACCTAAAAAAATACAAAGAAATAAACCAATAGGATTTAGCTAAAATCTAATTAAAATTGGAATTCTTCTAAAAAACAATTCCTTAATGCATTGACGATATAATTATTTCAGATTATACTTTTTTTAAATAAATAAAAAAACAAATAAAAATAATCAAATAAACAATAATCATTACTATAAAAGGCCCGGCCATAGACCCTAGCCCAAGCCATGGGCTGATTTGCAAACAAAATCAAAGTTTAAAAAATTCTTGCAACAACTTTCAGCAAATGATACTAATTAACAAGATGTTATATTTTTAGTTAATATAGTTTTATTGGTTTGACAATTATTATTAGAAAATAATTATTTTCTAATAATAATTATTATTAGAAAACCAACTCTGTGAATAAAATCAGGATAGGAAAATTATCAATTTTTGTAGATAAAAAATATGTCAACAAAATCATTGATTTAGATTAACAAAAACTCACTAAAAATTAGGCAGTTGGCTGTCTTTGATGATGCAGCTACAGCTATGGTTATTCTTAGACTACTAATTTAAAGCAGCATTGACGAGGTTTTTATATGGATAGGAGACTGCAAGGAATAAAAAAGATATTTTAATTGTCTGGTGACGAAAAAACGAGTCCAAATCCGTTTTGGGATATACATTAAGTGGTAATCATAGTCTGAGGACGAGCCAAAATAATCCGAAGTGATGAGGATACGTATACCAAACCCGATATGGTGAGGTAAGGTTCTGAGCTACCCTACACCCATTTTTTTAATAAAACTAAAATCAAAGGTTGATTGTAATCTTTGATTTTCCCACTAACAATAAATTTGGAACAATACCAAAATAATCAGTCATAAAATGCCCTTTGGTTTTAAAATAATAACAAGAACTATCACTGCAGAGAAATAGAGATAAAAATCAAATTACATAGACCTACCATATGGACATGAGTTCTTGGTTTAGCACGATACCCACCAGCCACAGCTATGTACACTATATCATTTTCTTTAGCTTTAAACTTAGTGCAGTAATAATCATTATATTCTTTACATTCTGAAATAATTAATGAAATCCATTAAAGTAATTAATATAAAATAATTAATGATAATTGATTCAGATAATATTTTTTTATTATCTCTTAGCACATGGTCTACAATACAAATATATTTTCCTTGTTTTAATACGTTCAGAACAATATTCAGAGTTAATGTGAGATCTGAGACAAGGGAAGCGTTAAAAAAATTATCACCCAACAGGAAACGCCCACTCCACCACTGTCTACCTTAGCATAATTTTTTTTGAAAGTTCGCCAAAAATAAGAGGCCCTAACATCGAGCCTTGGGTAACTCCATGCTTAACTTTTAATATCTTAATATATTTTATTGTAATTAATAGCAGGTACCTGTTAAGATCTTTTATTAATAAAATTTATAAATAAATCCTGTATGTTCTATGAGAACAGAATCGTTACTAAATTCATTCAGAATGGCAATTATTTAAATCTTACTGTAACCAATATTTCTAAGTTAATTTTCATTTATCAACGAGTAGGGTGTTGTTTTCTATGTATTTTTGGGCGCTAAATCGAATAAATTCGGTCCAAAGTCGGTACGGCCACTCTAAGTGACCAAAAAGTAAAAAATGGTAGTCAATACAAGAAAACAAAATTTTGGACCCTAAATAACACATTTCAAGTGGGGAGTCGTATTCCATTTTTTTGGGCCTGTAAGTTGTTGAGTCAAGCACTGCTCGTAATTCATTTTGTCTGTATTTTTCAAAGGAAATGCTCTAAAATCTTTAAAGATAAGCTGACTAGCTGATAAGTGACTAAGCTTTAAACTAGTGCAAATAATAGTGCATACTGCTAATTTTAAAGGCATAGTTTTGCATAATCAACTGGATAATTATGCACATTTCCTTTGAGAAATACAGACAAAATGAGTTACGAGCAGTGCTTGACAATTGAGTAACTGCTTAGGTATAAAAAATGAACCGGAACCTTAAGCTAGGAATGGATTGTTAAGCACGGACACATACATTCTAACTAAATGAAATTCGCCCGACAGCGGACCACCACGCCAGAATTATTTTGTAGTTGTCAATTTATATAATGTAAAAAACTATAAAAAAATAATCATTCCAAACAGGATTGTTGTTAAGCTTGGAAACATGCATCCAAAAGGAAATTCGCCCGACATGCGACCACCACTGGTCAGTGCTATATGGGTGACCACTGAGAATAAAGTGGTTGTATTAACTATCTGAGGACGAGTGAATCGAGTCCGGAAACATGTTGCAGTTTAAATTTGGCGAATCGTATATTCTGAGGATGAGCGAATTGAGTCGGAAGCAGGGAGGATGAGCGTAGCGAATCCTAGTGATTAAAAAAAGTTACGAGGTACCCTGCATCTGATTTTTTATAATTTAATTTAATTTAAAATTAAGTCAGTTTTATAAATAATTTAATGCTGGAACATAAGATTAATTATAAAACTCAATGACTTTACAAAAGCATGGCGAATTTGATTGAATAATTTATAGTTTAAAGCAAGGATTATATAGTATACCTTCATTATACTGTAAGCGATTATAAGGTATATTTAATAATCTTTGGTTTAAAGAGATAAAATTAAAACTGTTTTTATTTTCAAAGAATTATTTTAATGATTTCTTCAGCAGAAACTGACTTCAGCAAAATAGCCATCAAATCGTACAAATTATTACTTTTATTAAATTTGGAGAGATCAAACTTTTTATTGGTAGGACAGCATAATATAGGCTCATGATTATCAGTAAAACTGCATATTTTAGGTTTCGATATTCGTAAGTCTCCAAGGGCAGGAAGACAATCACTTGCTTTCTGGCATAACCAATCATTTTGACAACTATCACCTAAAAAATATATAAAAAAAATCGGTGCATAATAAATGCAATTTTTCAAATTGTTTAATGCTTTGTTAACATTGCATTAACCAAACACTAAATATTAATAACAGTATATTTATAATACATAGTCAAGAATCGATAAAATAATTCATATTAATAATTTTTCCAGGAGAAAATTATTTTCCAAAAAAATGAATTTGGCAAGAAGACAAAGTGTGTTCACTTTTCCAGGTCTACCTAATACCATGTACTCCTTAATCAGAGCATAAATAAAAATGACTATAATGATATACTTTATAAATTACTCTTGTGCTTAATAAAGGACCAATAGGTTAATACAAGAGGTATTTATTTAGCCTGTTAGTCACAAAGTTGTGAAGATGCAGCAGTTTTTTGTTTTCGTAGATTAGTGAATTTTGAAACGTTTGCTGAATCATTTTTGCAAAATGTCAAACATATTTCATAAACAGGGTTCAAGTCAAGACAATATAAGGTCAATTTTTTGTACAAAGTTTTCTTCTAACCTACAAAGGAATAACACCTAAATGCTGGTTTAAAATTTCTCTTATAACTTTCTTTTTTCTAAGTGTTTAATCTTCAATTTGTGAACTAACGGACTAAGAATATATATACATACATAGATACACACACACACATATATATATATATAATATATATATATATATATATATATATATATATAATATATATATATATATATATCTGTGTGTGTGTTCTTGGTCAGTGAGTCTCTCCTTTCAGATAAACTAAGTCCCCATCCATGACCCCAAACTCAGTAGCTTAATTCTCCTTCAGAAAATTTGCTAAAAAAAGGAAAATGTGAACACTAGGTTTGATGACTCAACATAAACCGTCAGAGAAACACTAAGGAATGTAACAAGCAAAATGCTACGACTGATGGCTCAACATATTGTCATGTCCAACTCGTTGTTTCGTTATGTGACGATCAAATTTATTATTAGTGATGTCACATGACTTAGTATAAACAACTTATCTATTCAATGATATATTATCCTTGATTAAACTGCTGATATCCTATTTCTACTTACTATCTAAATCTATAATGATATATTAAGAAGGGATAAAGTGCTAAGTGGGGACGAGATGGGAGAAAGGGAAAGAGAGTGGTGGAACTTCAGAACAGGTCTAGGTTCGGTCTCAGAATCATGTTTTTAGGTATTTTCCATAATTACGTATTTTAATATAAAATGTATCAATTACTTATATCTTAAGGTGTAGGGATTACCCGCTATATTAATAAATATGTAAGTACTCTTTGAACCTATTTTCAGAATATATGTATTAAGCTGATCTCTGTTATTATTTATAACTATACCTTTCCTGACAATAGTAAGATGTTCTAGAAGGGAGGGTACTAAAATTTGAGAAGTACCTAAGCATGCCAAAGCTTAAGGAACGTCCCTCACAGTTATGTCTACGGTATTTTGCTTATAACACTCCTATAGTATAATACACTGTTAAAATCAGTTGACAGCATGGTAAAATAGAATTGAGGAATCAATGAGTTTAGCCAGATATGAAATTGTAGGCGTGGTTTAACATCTAGGAGTAACCTCATTGGCTCCCTCCCAGTATTTCCCCATACTGTCAACTGATTTTAACTGTGTGTTATACTATAGGTGCCTGGACACAATGAAGAACACCCATTTTTTTATTGTTTTTTTTTTTTTTAAAAATATTGTAAACCATGCAAGAAATTATGTGTGACTATTAGAAACCTCTCATAACCTTTTAAAACGAAACAAAATTATCTGTGATGTCACATTTCTTTCTAACATGCATGTTACTTATCATATCATGTCAAAAACTATATATAAATATTGAATTCATGTTTGTAAAACTCTGTAGTAGTATCAACTGATAGGTTTGTGTTTGATAGTAACTCAAGTATAAAACCAAAGTATACCTAATCTTGTGGTATACTACATAATCTTTGTATAAAACTAAGAATAGTCTGGTGTTATAATTGTCTTACTTTTAGTTACGACAGGTAAGCTAGTTAAGTGCAATATAAACACACTTAATATACACAGCTACATCAGTGCAATCAGCCACTGCCTAGACAATGGTCTTTAATAAAAATAATTTCAAAAACCTGGAACCACACGTAGACAAGGTACTTTCTAAAAATTAAGTTTAGTCGGGAAGTAAGTATTGGTACAATGTCATTAAAAGAAACTTACCTAAAAACAAATCAAGCTTTTGTGAAGATAAAACTTCAATACAACTAAATATAACCAAAAATATATACATATTGATTTCGAACTCAACTCAAACTAAAACAAGAATTAAATAAAAATATATTAATATTAAAGTAGCTGAATAACTGTAAAGTATTCATTGGAAACCACAGGGGAATCCCAATTATCCTCTAACTTGAACAGATCCTAAAAATTGTTTAACCTGTAATTTATTAAGAAACGTAGTATAGTATTAGCAAAGTAGTATATTTACATTTTTATTTACTTCCCTGAGTCATAAAAAAAGGAGACTTGGATAAGTATTATGTAAAAAATGTTAAATTATTATGTTAAAAATGAGACCTTGGAAACCAGTTTTTTAACATTATCAGGGCAAGCTCATCTTTCACCTCTATACTAATGCAGTTGAACTTTTCTTTATAAATATAGTCTTTTATGTACACACATATATATGTGTGTACATAATCCTATATATGTGAATACCTAAATGTCATTGACCTATAGTGCTAAAAAAGCAGGGTTACTACTATTAAATACTACTACATATTACTACTAATTAAAATTACTACTAAAACTACTACTAAAAAATTACTACTAAAACTACTACTAAAAAATTACTACTAAAACTACAACTAAAAAATTACTACTAAAACGACTACTAAAAAATTACTACTAAAAAATTATACTACTATAAATTATACAACTAAATCAGTGTTATTTTCCCTAAATAACAGGGTAAGATAATATATGATTTAAGTTCTTAAGACAAAAAGAGGGGATTTCTTCACTAGGCAATATTTTTCATGTCCAACAATCTTCAATTTAAATATCCAACTTATACACCCTTATACTATTATTTTTTGCAAAATCCAGTTTTACATGGATCTAAATTTATGGATTACTAAAAACACTTCCATTACACGAAAAGTACAACAAGTTTTGTTATTTATGTATTACGGAACAAAATTCAAAAGGAAGGGCAGTCACAAATTTTTAATACATCCATTTTAAAAAACAACTACATAAAGGCACCCAAGTTATAGTTTCTCTTAATCTTAGTAGTAATCTAGAATAATACTTAAGTTTATAAAATACGGGCCTTCGGCCCGTAGCCGCTACGCGGCCTCGGCGCTTCGCGCCTCGTCCGCTCCGCGGCGTCGGCCCACCGGGCCGCTTCGCGGCCCGGGGGCCTCCCTGTGGCCGCTTCGCGGCCACATTGTTGTTGTTTTGTATTATGTGTTGTTTCATTATTGTTCTTGTTACATGGCATTTTGCCATGTATCTAGCGAATTTTCACAGCCTCTATACACAGGCCCGCTTCGCGGGCCTGAGCAGCTTTCTCACAAACTTGATTTTACTAATTGAGATTTTATTAATATTCTATTATTAATAGTATGCTGTAATATTAAAATTAAGAAGCATTATAAACAAAAATATATTATTCATGATTTTTGTTTTTAAATAAAAATACCGTTTCCGTCACTAAAGATTGTCTGATTGAGCTGAAACCGATCGCAATGGTTTTAGAATGACTTCGACCATATAAAGACAACTTCAACTCTTACTTACATTTATGATTGTTTATAGAATTTAAAGAAAAATGTCAAATTTTTTTTTGTAAACAAATTGTTTATTTGAGTAAAATCTTAAGGTTAAAAAAAATATTCATGATTATTTAAAATAAAAATACCGTTTGCGTCACTTAGGATTGTCCGATTGAGCTAAAACTAGTCGCATTCGTTTTAGAATAACTTCGACCATATAAAGACTACTTTGATGTTCTTCCTCTTTACGGGTCTGCTTAGCTCGGCGTGGTTTAGTGGAAGCCATTTTTGCCCTGTCTCTCTGGGACAGTAGGCTTACCATGATGGAGCAAGAGGTAGAGGTCTCTCTTTTATACTATATCCCCACCCTCTAACACTACTGAACCCAACAGATATCGTACGAGTCTTTGACCTAGACGTATACATATATAGAAGATTATATATATATGTATACCAATTGCGCCATTTGTGATGGTTCGATTGAGCTGAAATTGGTCTTAATCGATTCAGCTAGCCGTCTACCTAAATACTAGATACTTTGTTTTAAAGCCATTTCAAGTTTCAAAAAAAAATTTTTTTCATGACGTCATAACTTTGGTTGATGACGTCATAATGTTTTTTTAAACAATAGGCCTCGTAACCTCCTCAACATCTCGCGATTTGCAAAGTTTCGTTTCAATTTGAGAACGCCTTCGAGAGTTATCGTTCGCCATACGAAAGGGTAGAAACTCTTACATACATATATATATATATATATATATATATATATATATATATATATAATATATATATATATATATATATATATATATATATATATATATATATATATATATACATATATATATAAACTTTTTTCGGACATATATTTTTGTTATCAGGAAGCCAATAGGAACCGATTCCACTCACTCCCACCCTCAACTTCCGTCATCCGAACAACCTCATAAGCGTCATTTTCATTATGAAAATTCGCTAAAAGGCTTAAAGAGGTGTTTTAACTAAAATATTAGACTCACTCTATCTTAGTAGTATTCTAGACAATACTTAAGTTTAAGGGAGGCTTATAGAGGTTTTTTAACTAAAATATTAGACTCACTCTATCTTATTAGTATTCTAAAATAATACTTAAGTTGAGGGAGGCTTATAAAGGCGTTTTAACTGAAATATTAGACTCACTCTATCTTAGTAGTATTCTAAAATAATACTTAAGTTGAGGAAGGCTTATAGAGGTTTTTTAACTAAAATATTAGACTCACTCTATCTTAGGAGTATTCTAAAATAATACTTAAGTGGAGGGAGATAAAGATGTTTTAACTAAAATATTAGACTCACTCTATCTTAGTAGTATTCTAAAATAATACTTAAGTTGAGGGAGGTTTGTAGAGGTGTTTTAAATAAAATATTAGACTCACTCTAACATAATAGTATTCTAGAATATACTTAAGTTGAGGAGGCTTATAGAGATGTTTTAAATAAAATATTGACTCACTCTAACATAATAGTATTCTAGAATAATACTTAAGTTGAGGGAGGCTTATAGAGATGTTTTAAATAAAATATTAGACTCACTCTAACATAATAGTATTCTAGAATAATACTTAAGTTGAGGGAGGCTTATAGAGGTGTTTTAAATAAAATATTAGACTCACTCTATCTTAGTAGTATTCTAAAATTATACTTAAGTTGAGGGAGGCTTATGGAGATGTTTAAATAAAATATTAGACTCACTCTAACATAATAGTATTCTAGAATAATACTTAAGTTGAGGGAGGCTTATAGAGATGTTTTAAATAAAATATTAGACTCACTCTAACATAATAGTATTCTAGAATAATACTTAAGTTAAGGGAGGCTTATAGAGGTGTTTTAACTGAAATATTAGACTAACTCTATCTTAGTAGTATTCTAAAATAATACTTAAGTTAAGGGAGGCTTATAAAGATGTTTTAACTAAAATATTAGACTCACTCTATCTTAGTAGTATTCTAAAATAATACTTAAGTTGAGGGAGGCTTGTAGAGGTGTTTTGTCAATATTATTAGTCATAATACAGTATTAGTTATTTGACAGGACATAAGTCTAATACATTAAGGATAATTAGCTAGAAGCATCTTGACTGTTTGCCTGTATATTTAAAACAGAAAATAATAATAAAATATTCTTATGTATGTATGATATGTTATGTACATGGATTTTAATTTACACCGTTTGGGCACACGGCCTACTAATAATGTTTATTGTGTAAAATTTGTATTAACAAGTAGAATGAAATAGAACATTTATTAGAATATAGGATTTTAATACATTCATGGTTAGTCTAATCTTCACTGATGTAAATATTTATTTAAATAATAAAGCAAGACCAGCTTTAACAAAATAAAGGTCATCATCAGTGCCGGTAAGATGTTGTGAATCAGAGTATTATAATCTAATTATAGACTGCTATAAAAATTGAAGTATAATGGGATTTCAGCTAATTAAACATCATCTTAGTACCGCTGCGATGTTAGGATGCAGGGTATTAAGTATTTTCATAATTTTATTGTTTATTGGTATAATACTGCCAATATCAGCTGTAAGAAAAGACTTAAAACTCAACTTGTAACACCTTACTGACACTGAATATGACATTTATTTTGTTGACAGCCTTAGGCCCGTATTCAAAGACGTTTCCTAACATTCTCTTAACATTTTCCAAACATTCTCCTTAAGGAGAATGTTAGGAAAACGCCTTTGAATACGGGCCTTGAAATAAAGTTAAATAATAAATCTTTACATCACTGTAATACTTATACAGTAGAGTCCTACTAATCCCAACTGATGCAGACTGACCCCAGTTCGGATAAGTGAAATTTCGGATAACACGGATTTTTATAAATTATTGTTTCATAGAAATATCATAATATGAAAATAACTCTTTTTAACATTACATTGAACAATACAAAAGCAATAATAATTGTTACAAGTATGTATTCGAGCATGTACTGTAATAAACAACTAATTATAAAGATGTAAAAATAGTTTGTACGTGTTGCAATTGTGTTAAGGTGTTTTAATCGCTGGATAAGGCGGATTTTCGTATTAGCAGGGCCCCGTATCACAAAAGTACAAGTCTTGTATACTACAAGTAAAAAGCTACAGGTTTACTAATAATTGTAAGAAATTTGTTTCACTAATGCACAAGTGTAGACTAGTAATTATTTGCGATTTCATACAATTTTATTAAAAAACACTAGTAGGTTACAAGTTTTATCTTAGATCTCCTAGGAAACAAGCATATTTGTGTCAAACTCCAATCAAATTTGATTATCTCCCCCACAAATTTTACAAACTATTGAACAAAACAACTTGTAACTACAAGTGTAAAACTTAAGCATTTCACGAATATCATTACAATTTATTGTAACCTACAAGTTTTTGTAAACAATGTGTCAAAATAACAATTAAAACCCAGTTTCATTCATATAAGTAAATTATTTCTAAAATGTGAGAAGTAATGTTTATAAAAAACGTTTCACAAACTCATATTGAGCACTAGATTACTAATAAACTAAAAGTTTGGGATAAAAACTAAGTAATAATAAGTTTTAATAAAATGAACTAGTAACTCAGTCTACCTAGGTTCGGATTTGGGTAGAAATTTTACAAGTAATTGTAATGGACAAGAAAATGTTAATTAAATCAAAAAATGCTACAAATCTACAAGTGTATCCTAGTTAACACATGTAAATTTGTCATTACAAGTTGTTTTTTACAATTTTTACAAACAGGTCCCAGAATTCGGATTAAAGGGATTCTACTGTATTATTCTGATAATCATGAACTTATTTAGTGATCATATGTTAAACTCCAAACCAACTGTTGCTTGCTTCACCTTGCCATATTCCAATCTATATCCAAATAAGGTTTAATGATAAAAACATTTTAAAGCTGGTTTAAAAATTAATAAAATAAATAAATAAAGCTATATGAATTAACCATTGACCATGAATGTATTCAATTTCGTAAATAATTCTTCCCTAGAAAATTAAGTATAAAAATCAACCAGACAAAATATTTTATTACAATAAAACTGGTATAAGAAATAAGTATTACAAACAATAATAATAAATAAACAAAGCAAATAATCCAATAAAATTAATTTTTCAAAAAAAATATAATAATAAAGGAAATAACAATAAGAAAAAAAATACTTACAATTTCTACAATATATTATATGAAACATTTAACAAAATATACATTACATAATATTCCAATATCACAAATATATTTAAATATTTATTAATTATTATCACAACATTTATTACAAAATCATTTACTAAAATCAGATCTAAAAAGGCAATAAAATTATAAACATTAAACTGAGTCAGCTAAATTCCAAAAAAATATATTCATTTTAACATTTTTAGAAAAAAACGTCATATTCCTCTAAGAAAATTTTGTTGAAGTTAATATTAAAATCTTAAATTGAATACTTGTGATTTTATAGAAAAGTTTAATAGGTGTATATCAAACTAATCTATAAACTAATATCTTAAGTCTAATGCTTTCGGAATCAGCCAACTCAATTAAAAATAATTCCCACACTAATACATCTTTAAGAATTAACAACTTTGTATTCCAGATAAAATGTATATGAGCAAAAAAAATGTTGCTTTTTAGCTCATTCTTAGGTAAATATTTATATACAATAAAGTTAAAATCCTACAAAATATTTAGTTTCACTAAGTAAAAAACACAAATATTTCTGTTTAATGTGTTAAAAATAAATATGATAGATTGATATTACAAAAAAAACTAAGATTTCTTTTGGAATAAATTGCTGGGTTTGTTTAAAAATGCAAATAAATAGACCAGCAAGGCACTAATATTCAGCTGTAATGTCAGTTTGATAGTTCTAGAACTCTTGAAAAATCACTCACTTTAAAATTTAGTTTGAAATTAACAAACTTAATTTAAATCAGAATTAACATAACTTCACATAAAAATAATTAATTAATAATCTGAGACACATGCAAGTGTCTTAATAAGTTTATTAATAAATTTAAATCGATATATAAAATTTGTAATTATCGAGGGTTAATAACGATTTTCTATGAAAATGATACAAAATAAAAATTATACCTTAAATTAGGGTATAACTTAAAAACTAGTCCCTAAGTATACCAACTTAAGGTGTACTAGAAAACACAAGTCCCTGGGTATACCAACTTAAGGTGTACTAGAAAACACTAGTCCCTAGGTATACCAACTTAAGGTGTACTAGAAAACACTAGTCCCTATGTATACCAACTTAAGGTGTACTAGAAAACACTAGTCCCTGGGTATACAACTTAAGGTGTACTAGAAAACACCTAGTCGGGTATACCAATTAAGGTGTAGAGAAAACACTAGTCCCTAGGTATACCAACTTAAGGTACTAGAAAACACTAGTCCCTAGGTATACCAACTTAAGGTGTACTAGAAAACACTAGTCCCTGGGTATACCAACTTAAGGTGTACTAGAAAACACTAGTCCCTAGGTATACCAACTTAAGTGTACTAGAAAACACTAGTCCCTAGGTATAAAAACTTAAGGTGTACTAGAAAACACTAGTCCCTAGGTATACTAATTAAGGTACTAGAAAAATAGTCCCTAGTATACTAACTTAAGGTATACTAGAAAACACTAGTCCCTAGGTATACCAACTTAAGGTGTACTAGAAAACACTAGTCCCTAGGAATAACAGCTTAAGCCGAACATGTTTACAATAGCTAGTAAGAATAGTTGTTTCAATAAATTAATACGAGTTTAAATACTATCATATATATACATATATATATATATATATATATATATATATTATATATATATATATATATATATATATATATATATATATATATATATATATATATATATATATATATATATATCAAACAAAGGAGTTAATAAAATATATTCAATAGTTATAATTTAAATACATAGGGCAATCAGTTTGAAGTCATAATAACTGTCCTAATGTCTTTTACCAAATTAAATACATATGTTATGTCACATGTAACAAAAATAATTTGTAGTCTTAAAAAACCTCTTAAGAGTCATTTTATTACAATACAACTTCAACTAGCCAATCAATGCTTTCTATTTAGCAAAAGACAAAGATGATGCTGACATAATTTATTCTAGGTAAAAGGCGTCATGCACATTAAACACACACACACATATATATATATATATATATAAATAATATATAAATATATAAATATATATATATATTTATATATATTATATATATATATATATATAATATATATTATATATATATTATATATATATATATATATATATATATATGATCAGAGAAATTTGTCCTTTCAAAAACCCACACCACCTCCCTCCCCAACCTAATAACTCATTTTTCCTTTGAAAATTTGCTAAATGATAAAAGATATTATAAAAATAAAATAAAACGGATGCTTATAGTAAGCAAAGACTAATTTTACTTAAATTCATTGTAAGAGAGAATCCATCCACACGTAAATAGGTAAAATATTAACAACAATCATATAAAATTATAAGAACACTAAATTAAAACTTCAATAAGAACATAATTAAAATAATAATTTTATCAAAATTATAAATTTGTTTAGCTTTATATAACATAAATAAATATAACTTGATATTTATTTGTTTTTTTTAAATTTTTTTTTATAAATTCTTTATTTTAAAACAATAAAAATTCAATACAATACATAGTAATAAGAATTTCTGCAATATTTATGTAATAAATGAATAAATTTGCATGTTTCATAAAAATGTTGACATTGTCATTAATTTAAATCATAGCCAGTTATTTTGTTCTTAAATTTATTTAAAATAAAGGAATATTATAAAAAAAAATCACTACTTAGTTCTTATTCTTAAAAAAATGTTTGATTTACTTTATATGTGTAAAAAAATAAAATAAAATGCCCGTTTTAGGGCCTTTCGGCCCGTCAGGGTATTCACCCTGCGGGAACAACCTCAGGTGGGTTGCATCTACTACACTCTAAGAATTAATTAAAGTTGGCGAAATCATTTTAATACAATTACTATTCATAAAATCTTAGAGCATATGCCCGGGCTGCGAACCCCTGGTGCCAAAATCGAACGCCTTTACGATCACGGCCACGGAGGCAGACTTTTATATGTGTATTTACATAAATTAGATTATAGTATTAATTTTATTTTAGGATTAGTAACAAGCTTAGTTAACAAGGTTTTCATAAAAAATATTTTATAAGGATTTTTAAATAAAAAAAATAAATAAAAAAAATAATTTTAGTAATACAAAAGTGTCTTACAAACATAAATCTAGGTTTTATGAATTGAGTAACCAGCATTAAAACATCCTAAGCCTGCATTAAAAATTATACTATTTTTATTTTTATAACTAGGTTATAAAAGTTACCTTCTTATAATTCATGTTTTTTTTCAAAGTTTTAAGTTTATAATTCAAGTTAATAAAGATTTTTTTTACAGAGAAACATTACTTTGCATACATTATTGGCTTAGTTGTTCGGGAAAATTAAATTCAATTTAAAGATTTTGTAATTTATTTAAAATACAATAAATATTTATTACAAACAAATATTTGGCATTTAAGAAATTTAAGTAATGCGACAGATTTGTAACAAAATGAATCATAATATGGAAGCTTAAACAAATATTTCATCCCTAAAAAATACAGCTAATACTAATATTCATAGAAACATAACTACAGGAGGCATACCCTATATCAATACACTGAGAGGCTTAAAACATTTTTTGGGACTCTGTGTAACCTCATTGTAACCTTCTTCAGAATGTTAAGGTTATAAAAAATTAATCGTCAGCTTGTGAATTGCATTATACTCATTTCATTATATAAGTTAATGTAATAATGTTTGTTTGATTATAATAATAATAGAAGGTGGTTAGGTTATTTTTTGATGTTTTAAATAGATCTTCTCTTGCAATAATATATCTACACTAGTCTGAATTAAACTACAAAACATAAAGTATGTCAAATAGATTAATAATCAGCTCAGAGCCATTCTAACCCAATTATTAACATTAAGGGCAATTTTTACTTTAGATAAATTAAACAACAAAGAACAATTAAAAATGGATTCATATGACTTCTGATTAATTAAAATAAAAGGCCTATTTATGATGAAGTGGGTTCATATAACTACAAATCAATTAAACTACATACCACATTTAAGTTGCAAAGGCTTAATATGACTTCTAATTAATTAAAATACAAAGCACATTTAAGATGAAATGGTTTCATATGACTGCCCACTAAATAAACTACAAAGCACATTTAAGTTTCAAAAGCTAAACAAGATTTCTAATTATTTAATGTACAACGAACATATAAGTTGCAAAGACTAACATAAATTCTAATTAATTAAAATACAAAGCACATTTAAGTTGCAAAGGCCTAGCATGACATCTAATTAATTAATATACAAAGAACATTTAAGATGCAATGGATTCAAATTACTAACCATTAAATAAACTACAAATTGCATTTAAGTTGTAGAGGCTTAACATGGCTTCTAATTAATTAAACTGCAACGCACATTTAAGTTGCAAAAGGCATAATATGACTTCTAATTAATTTATAGACAAAGAACTTTTGAGATAAAATGGTTTGATTCCTTATAACGAAGGAAATTAAAGCACTTAAATAAAACCAAATCCTGTCTCGTTACAAGTCAAAAATTATTAACAAAACTGACAAGTTTTAAATTAAGTCAAAAAAACTTTATAGAAAAAAGTTTAAAAAATTCTTTGAAAAATTAAGAATTAATCGACATGTTATCTTTGTCTAAATAATTATCAGTTTCAAACAAATTTGTTACTTTATCTTTAGTGGCTTTTATTTTATTAGCTATCTCGTCATCGTTTTCAATAATTTTTAGTTCCACTTTATTTTGTCTATCTGATAGTATAGGTATTGTATTTAAAGTATTCCTAGATCTCAAAGGATGAATACTTTTTAATTTTGCAACACCTTCGTAAGATACATGCACTCCATTTGAATCTAAAGGTAATCCATTGTTATTGGTGTGAGTGAGCAGTTCAAACGAACTTTGGGATGTTTTAAGAGGTTTACTTAAATCTATACTATCTCTTTTTGTATTACCACCACGAAGTCTCGACAAAAGGCTATCTTTTTCTTTTTCGGACAGGGTACGACCTATTTTATTTTCACTTTCAGATTGAGAATTAGTACGGAATAAATTAGATACTTTTTGTGATAAATTAGAAGATTCCTTACGTATTGGTACATTTGGATTATGACCGTCTTCAATAACCCTTAAAGGAGCACTCCTCATTAATCGTTTACCATTTTCCTTTCGACTTAAAGACGTTAATATTCTGACAATTTCATTTGGTATTTGAATATCAGAATTTCCATAGGTAACGCCAGATATGAAGTCACCTAATAAACTGACAGTAACTTCTAAACTTTTGACTTGAGATTCGAGTTTATTTATTTGAGCTAAATGAGTGCTTCTACTGGATTCCAGTCTGTTGATATTACTCGTAGCAATCTAAATCAAACAAATTATGTAACATTAAAAACACCAGAGCACAGGTAAAACACATTAATTAAATAAATAGTTTATTCCCATATAAGTAAAAAAATTGGCAAAAATATCACAATATAGTTATTTACACACCAAGGGAGTAAAGTTAGTCATAATGCACTGAACAATGAAGTTTATTCTCATGACAAAACTGAGGGAATCATAAGAAGACATAAATGTAGGTCCTTAAAGTATAGCTGAGGCAACAATGAATTCAAATCTTGAGGAAAAGCCAAGGAAATTGATTATTGCTCTAGAAATTATGCCCTTTTACTACCTAAGTAAAGTAAAGTAGAAGAGATAAAAAAAGAGAAAATATATTATACAGATTAATATGATTTAGAATGAGCACCAGTAAAGTTGTTCATAATGAAAAGAACGAAGAAAAGAGTCTCCATTGTACGCATTAATAAAATACGTATTATCCATTGTACGCAATAATAAAACACTCACATAGTTAACATTAAACATTATATTGAATAGAAAATAACATATTAATTCGGACCGGCCAGCTTGATGGTCGAGAGACGAGAGAGAGAGAGCACCCAGGAGGCTACGCCCCTTGGGTTAGCGTCTACAGGGTTGTCAACTCAATCCCCAGTGTAGCCCTAACACTCCACAAAAACATTGGTCCCTTATCCCAGAAAGTAGTTTCTGTCTTACAAAATAATCATTTTAACGTGAGTTTTAGTACATGTAGCATGCTTCGCAATCATTTGAGTAGGGTTAAGGACCCCGTGCCTAATAAATCAAAGAGTAATGTTTACATGGTTACACGCCTCCAACCAGTCTATCACGGCTCACCAACATTGTTGAGTCGAAAAAGAAGAGGAAGAATATCACTAATTCAATTTAATTTTTGCGTATATAATGTCTTTCATATGTATCTCTGGTAATTTCATTTGATTTTATTAATTTATTTATTTAATTTTTTTATTTTATTGTATTTACTGTTTTGCGACCTGATTTTTATACATTTATAACTGTTTTTAATTTTTTATTATTTTTACTTATTTGTACAGGCACTGATGATGGCCTCATGTAGGTTGAAAGCGCTTTGAATAATTTATAGTTTTGTGGAGAGACTTTTCTTCGTTGCTTTCATTAGAATAAATTGATTTGAAATTAATGATACATAAAAATGGGATACGGGGTACCTTGTAACCCCCCTCCACATCAGATTTGCAACACTCATCCTCACTACTTCTGAATCGCATCGCTCATCATTTACTTTTTTAAAATCATTTGCAGTATTGATGTAATAAAACTGTTATTCATTCATGTTGCAAGTAAGATACAAATTTAAATACACACACAACTTAGCAAATAATAATATCGTCCCCACATGGGCATAAACTAACAGTGTGTGGCTTGCGTATGCAAGGCAGAAGTTTTACCAGTGTTCCTGTGTTCTATCAGTTCTATAATGTCCTACCAGTGCAAACTCCAATGTTTTACACAACTCTCGGGTATCAAATGATGAATTACAAAAACTAATATTAAATAAATAAAACTACAACCTGAAGTTGTTCTGCTAGGGCTTTATTCTGAGAAGTAAGAGCTTTATTCTGAGTTTCGAGTTGTTTTAATTTCTTAGTTTCAGGTCTTGGACTTGACATCTCTTCATGAAGGACATGGTATTCAACACCATACTCTGTCAGCTCTTTGCTGATATCTCTACTTAAGACCTATATTAGGGATGAGAAATATGCTTATTATACAATAATGTGTTCATAAATAATTAAATATAATTATATAAATGTATAAAGCTGTTCATAAAATAACATATTCAATTTTAAATACTCTAAATAAGGATTTGAAACAGTTAAGAGAGGTAACAGGTGAGAGAGGGGGAGAAAACTGACCAACTGTCATTGAGTCTTTCAAAGGTATTTTAGTGGGGTTTAGGTAGAAAAGTCACAAGACTACAAAGTGCAACTTGGAGAAACTGCCAACCAATTAATAAATTTTTCCAGTTCGCTGCGTGTGTTTTTACAATCGTGTTTGACACTATGTATTACATCAAAAAATATTAGAAAGATAAAATTTAAACACAGCCAAAGTTTGATACTCATCCGATATTTTCAAAATAGTGACAGCCGTAATGTCGGTTGAGGTCTTTTTAAATTTATGAAACTTTAAATATGATTAGAAACACTTTTCGTCAAAAAAATATATTATTTATGATTATTTAAAAAAGTTTGAAGTGACGTCATTTCGTACTACTTCAAACCAAATTTTTCTGAAAAATACCTTAAATTATAAAGGAAAAGCATAGTCTACCTAAACAGAGTGGAGCTCTTCATATGAATGCACTCGCTCAAAATAATTTCAGTTTTTTTTCAATAAGTGGTTCCCAGTAGGTCGTGTGCAAAACACGAAGAGAACATTTTTAAAGCTGATAAAATTTCCTATAAAATGGAGTGTTATTTCGTCAAAATCAGATTACTACAACTAAAGATATGACATTTGTTAAATGGCCCAAAAAATGCACAAAAAGCCAATAATTTTTAAAAGAAATCAACCATTTTTAGTATTTTTGAAAGAGCTATAACTTTGGTTGTAGTGATCAGATTTTGATGATTAAACACTCATTTTATTGAACATTTTATCACCTTTCAAAAATGTTCTCTTCATGTTTTGCACACGACCCACAGGGAACTGCTTATTTCAAGAAAACTGGAATTTGAGCGATTTAATAAAATTATATCATATTAAGGGCTCCACCCTGAATAGGCAGACTATGATTTTTATTCATAATTTAGGGTATAATTTCAGAAAAATTTGGTTTGAATTAGTACAAAATGAGTCACATTTTTTCAGGTCCGTCTCTTCAATTTTTTATTTTATTTGTGGTATCTAAAGGTGCTGAAACATTGATATTTGATAAAAAAAAGTGAGTTTTTCCCCTTTTAGGAGGCAGGAAAGCCAGCAATGTAATAATGTCTTATTCAATTCAACGATCAGGTTCTTTGCTGAAATTTTAAAATTATTTGTTAAAGGTTGTAAAACGTTTCATAGGAAATTTTATCAAGTTTGAAAAATATTCTCTTCATGTTTTGAACACGACCCACAAGGAACCACTTATTTCAAGAAAACTGGAATTTGTGCGATTTTCTAATATTTTGAGAGAGCACAATCATATGAAGGGCTCCATTCTGTATAGGCAGACTATGCTTTTCCTTAATAAATAAAGGTATATTTTCAGAAAAATTTGGTTTGACATAGTACAACGACTCACATTTTTTAGGTCTGACTCTTGGATTAATAGGAATAATGGTAGTAAGTCTTAGTTTAGATATTTCAGATTTCATCTCACTGTCTAAGCACTACATTTGGTTTCTTTTTCTAAAAAATTGACTGATTGTAAAACTTTTCTAATCAGTGGTTGTGTTATTTTACATAGAATTGACTGATTGTAAAACTTTTCCAATCAGTGGCTCGGTTGGTTTACACAAAATTGACTGATAGTAAAACTTTTTACAAAGTGGCTCAGTTGGTTTATACAAAATTGACTGACAGTAAAACTTTTACAATCAGTGGCTCAGTTGGTTTATACAAAATTGACTGATAGTAAAACTTTTACAATCAGTGGCTCAGTTGGTTTATACAAAATTGACTGATAGTAAAACTTTTACAATCAGTGGCTCAGTTGGTTTATACAAAATTGACTGACAGTAAAACTTTTACAATCAGTGGCTCAGTTGGTTTATACAAAATTGACTGATAGTAAAACTTTTACAATCAGTGGCTGGGTTGGTTTACACAAAATTGACTGATTGTACAACTTTTACAATCAGTGATTATGTTGGTTTACACAAAAAATTATTTTCAATGAAACATAAACAAATTTTATTCTTACACACTATTTTTTCCATGGCAACTATTCTAGGATTTTTCTAAATTTAAATCTATTCTATTAAACGCAATAAATTTCCACTTACCTCAACCATAATGTTATCCATTAGACTGCTGTCAACAACAGGTAAATCTTTTTTTAAATAATCCATTATTGACTCAAATGAATTACACTGAAGTAACCTGTCTTTGTGTTGGCCAAGCAGGGCCAGAGCAATTTTAAATAGAATATCAGGTGAATCTGCTAGTAAAATATCTGAAACATGAAACAATTGTAAGTTATTACTGTATGGCATTCATTAAGCAACAACTTAGAACCACAGTTAGTGATTTAAGCATGTTTTACTATCTCTTACAAAACATGACCTCCTGGAATTCGGAATTAACTTTCTACATTTAGTTAACGAGGACTACTTTTAATATAATTTTAATTAAAAACGTTACTCTACAATTTAAAATGCTTAAAATATTGTAATGTACCGATATTTATAATAGTATTTTATGAATAATCAATCATTATTAATAATGAAACTTAATAATTCAGCAAACAGAAGTATCGCCAACTTTTTTATAAGAAAATTTTATATTGTTAGGGTGGCAGCATTACTTAAGACCACCAGAGAACCACCTTTTGTGTTATCAGTAGTGATCCTTCTATATATAGTATTATTCTAAGAATAAATACAACAATTTCATAAAATAAAACGTAACTGTTAAACAACAATAATAACTTACCGAAAACTCTAGCAACGAAGCCAAGGGGGAACTGTGAAGCAAATAATGTTAATAGCCAAGGAGCAGCATACAATGTAGGAGCAACATCATGTTTGTCAAAATGTTTATATAACTGTGGATGTGTATCCAGTAATAAGCGAGATAACTGATATAAATGAACTTGTAAAGCAGACATATCAGGAAGGTATCTACATCTTAGACCTCTGACAAACATTACTTGCTTCAGTAGATAAAATGACTCCTCTTCACTCATCTAGAAATAAAATTTTATTAAAAATAAAAGGGTAAACAAGGGAAGCATTTTTTATTAATAAGTTTATTGATTATTGTCTACAATAAATAAAAGGATAAACAAGGGAAGCATTTTTTATTAATAAGTTTATTGATTATTGTCTACAAAAATAAAAGGATAAACAAGGGAAGCATTTTTAATAATATGTTTATTGATTATTGTCTACAATAAATAAAAGGATAAACAAGGAAAGCATTTAAGCGAATTTCCTTTGGGAAAAAATTCGCTAATGGGATAGGCGTCATGGCGGAATTCGAACCACGGACCACGACACAAATCCGTTTCAGAGGTCCCTAATGACGAAAAAAAAATTTTCGCGAGACTTTTATATATATATATATATATATATATATATATAATATATATATATATATATATATATATATATATATATATATATATATATATATATATATATATATATAATATATATATATATATATATATATATATATTATATTATATATATATTATATATATATATATATATATATATATATATATATATATATATATATATATATAATATATATATATATATATATATATATATATATATATGTATTTCTAGACACTTTCTTGTAAACACTCTATCTTTCGAACGGATTAATATTTTTTAACCAAACTTTGTACAAAAATCAACCTTCGGGAGGACACGAACCCTATTGAAAACCAGGTTTTTGTGACGTCATTAACCCGGTTTGCTGAGTCAGCGAAATTTTCAAAAAATCAGCAAAATTTAGGGTTAATATTTTTTGCCGCGAAAAAGGTCAATATTTATGTTTTTTGAGACGCTTAATCGAATGAAACCGGTCCGAAGTCGATACGACCACTCTAAGTGACCTAAAAATCGAAAAAACCATTGTAAATTACCGAAAACCAAAATTTAGGTCGATAAAAAATAAATTTCGAGTAGGGTGTCGTTTTCTATGTAATTTTGGGCGCTGAATCGAATGAAACCGGTCCGAAGACGATACGACCACTTTAAGTTACCAAAAAGTCGAAAAAACCACAAAAAATATAGAAAACCAACATTACGGTCGTTGAAAATTAAATTTCGAGTAGGGTGTCGTTTTCAATGTTTTTTGGGCCTCTGAGTTGAATGGCAGTGGTCCAGAGTCAATACGACCACTCAAACTCAGGGTACCTGGGTTCCATCACATCCTGGAAGGGTCGATAATTTTTTATCGTTTTTTTTTTACTAAATATAAGTTTACAACTAGAAAATAATTCTGGCGCGGTGGTCCGCATGTCGGGCGAATTTCCTTTGGATGCGTGTTTCCGTGCTTTTTACATTATATAAGTTTACAACTAGTAAATAAATAATTCCGGCGCGGTGGTCCGCTGTCGGCGAATTTCATTTAGAATGCGTGTTTCCATGCTAAACAACCCATTTCTTGCTTATGCAAGAACCATACCATTGCGTGGTTCCGGTTCATGCTTTAGAACCTAAGCAGTTACTCAATTGTCAAGCACTGCTCGTAACTCATTTTGTCTGTATTTTCCAAAGGAAATGCGCTAAAACCTTTAAAGATAACTGACTAAGCTTAAATATAAGTAACTAAGCTTTAATCTAGTGCAAATAATAGTGCGTACTTCTAATTTTAGAGGCATAGTTTTGTACAACCAACTGGATAATTATGCGCATTTCCTTTGAAAATACAGACAAAATGAGTTACGAGCAGTGCTTGACAATTGAGTAACTGCTTAGGTTCTAAAGCATGAACCGGAACCACGCAATGGGCATGGTTCTTGCATAAGCAAGAAATGGGTTGTTTAGCACGGAAACACGCATTCTAAATGAAATTCGCCCGACAGCGGACCACCGCGCCGGAATTATTTATTTACTAGTTGTAAACTTATATAATGTAAAAAGCACGGAAACACGCATCCAAAGGAAATTCGCTCGACATGCGGACCACCGCGCCAGAATTATTTTTAGTTGTAAACTTATATTAGGTAAAAAAAACGATAAAAAATTATTGTCCCTACTAGGATTTGAACCCAGGTACTCTGGGTTTGAGAGCTCGCATCCAAAGGAAATTCGCCCGACATGCGGACCACCGCGCCAGAATTATTTTTAGTTGTAAACTTATATTAGGTAAAAAAACGATAAAAAATTATTGTCCCTACTAGGATTTGAACCCAGGTACTCTGGGTTTGAGAGCTCGCATCCAAAGGAAATTCGCCCGACATGCGGACCACTGCGCCAGAATTTTTTAATAATAAGTTTATTGATTATTGTCTACAAAAATAAAAGGATAAACAAGGGAAGCATTTTTTAATAATAAGTTTATTGATTATTGTCTACAATACATAAAAGGGTAAACTAAGGAAACACTTTTTATTAATAGCTTTATTGATTATTGTCTACAATAAATGTATTTGACAAAGTTCCCATACTGGTTAAAGTGTCTTGGCCGTTTTTTTGGAGGAATCACCCAGTGGTGATACTCCTTGGCGTGGTAAGTTGTTTAAGAATTGTTTGATTTCATTATACAAGATAAAACTGTTATTTAATTTTCTGATTAATATTTTTAACATTAAATTTACTATTATATTTCTCTAGTAGCAGAACATCATGCACCCCGCTGTGGAGGATTGAAAGGAATGGTTCTTGTATACAGGGTTTAGACAATAGAATTAGGATGAGAATTTAATCCTAGCAACAGCACACAAAATAATAATAGCTAAGCTGACTGATTCTTCTCTTTTCAAAAAGGTAAAACAATTTTATTAATTTTTTTTTCTCTTCCCCATTTATACTGCAGGTGTAAAGAAAAAGTATTGTGTATGTAGTAAAACCCGAAACCGAGATTTCAACTTAATTATCCATTTCAGCTGTTTTAGGATCCCCTGAGTAGTTTACATGAAGCTGTCTGTATGTATGTGTATATGTGAGTGTGTTAGTTGCCATCGTTGCACCAAATGTGTTTTTGCTGAAGTTAAAATTTGATACAAAAATCAATCTGGAAAACATTTTTTTAATATGTCTTTAATTAGAAATAATGAAATCTTCAAGAATTCTTAATATGCGGAAAAATGTTTCATTTTGCATGGATGTAGTCATATATAAGAACAACATAAGTGCCAAGTTTTATCTCATTATCAGCGTTAGTTCAATTTTTATCAATTGATTTGAACATGTTTTTTTTTTAATTGGGAGCCTAATTATAGTAATCTCTGACGGCAAGCTAACTAGTTCATCACTCGAAGCCCTTCTGTGAAGTATCTTCCTTCAACTTTCTCATACGAGGAATCTTAAACTTGAGCTGTGACACTTTCTTCATTTCATTGTTGAATAAATAACAATCACTGATAACTCTAAGTGACTGTAAAATTGCTACTTTGCACCTGTCCTTCAAAAAATGCAACTCCGTAAAGATTTTTATTACTTATGAGTGAGGAGAGTAATAAATAAACGTGAGGAGTTCACACATATTTTTAGCAATAGGAAGACAACAAATCACCTGGTTTTTAAATCAAATAAAGAACACTCACATGAAGCAATAGAACAGCAGCAATAAATGATAAGCCCTGACAATATCCAACTTCAGGATCTAATAACGAGTAAGCTTTGAGAAGATTAAACAGAGCTAATTGTCCTGGACCAAGAGGACTGCTGAAATAGTTATGACTGGGAAAGGTTCGACCTGAAATTAAAAATAGTTTATGTTAAATTAGACATTCATTTAATAATAATAAAACACCTACTAGTTTTGTCTAGCTTAAAATGCATTTAAAAATCATTGTACACAATATTTTCAATTCATCATTCATAAATTAATTTTCTGTGTAGTAGGCTTTATTTTTAATCAATTTTTTATGAGATGGTTGAAGCTGGGGTTCAGCAAGTAATGCTATTTTTATTATTTAGAATGAGCACCAGTGGTGATGTTCATAATAAAAAGGAACGAAGAAAAGAGTCTCTCCACAAAACAATAATTTATTCAAAGTGCTTTCAACCTAACAGGAGGCCATCATCAGTGCCTATACAACGAAATAGGCATGTTTTATAAACTTAATAGAACACAAAATGTTAAAAAAACCAGTGCTATGGTTTCAGACGTAACGGTACAGAGTGGGACATGACGTAATTTCGAACCATTAATAATGATGAATGTCAAATGATGAAACAGTTCCCAGATGTAGCATTGATGTAAAATTTCCTAGGTGTCTCCCCCACAATTATATTGTGTCAACTATTCATGTTTTGGAAAACTCAGGAGTATCAAATGATATATGTATTGCTTGCCAAGTATAATGGCGGTAAAAGAGCACCGCTCGTCTCTAGGAAATACTTCTTAGGAATTTTAATTGAAGGTCAGAGTGAGTTCAGGCTATGTCAGTGCCCTGATGAGTTAGACGTAACGATACACAGTGGGACATGACGTAATGCTGATCCATTAATAAAGAAGAATGTCGAATGATGGAACAGTTCCCAGATGTAGCTTTTCGCTTGTTACATTTCCTAGGTGTCTCTCACACAATTATATTCTGTTATTTATTTGATTTATTGTTGTAACAAGTATTTATACTTTTTAAATAATTATGAATAAGTAACTTATTTATTACATAAAATGATATACTTGTTCTAAATTTTAACTCAATTTGATTATGTTCCGATTTATTATATTATATAATGAATAATATAAGTTACATAAATAATATATTATATGATAATAAATAATATAAGTTATATAATAAATGTTACATTATTTATATAACTTAGCATATGTACTAAGTTTCATCTTATTATCTCAAATGACTTAAAACTAGTGCAAGTTTTAAGTTCTCATTATCTCAATCAAATGACACAAACGTGTGCAAGTCATTTGATAAAAATTTAAGTAATGCTGATAATGAGATGAAACTTAGCACATATGCTGGTCTTATATGTGACTACATGTGTGCCAAATCTCAAACAGATAGACAAATTTTTCCTTGCTTTATGAATTTTTTATATTTCGTAACAAATGATTTTCTGGATAGCATAAAAAACCAAAAGATTGATTTCTGTATTAATATTCAACTCTCTAGCATAAATACACTGGGAGCTACAAACAGACACAAAAAGATAATAAATGTGAGATCCTGGTTTCAGATTTTTAATGCAAACGCAATACTCTTCCTATATCTACCGTATAAATGAGGAAAAGTAAATAAATAATCTTTATTAACATAAAATACAATAAATGTACAAAAGTTAAGTCACTTAATACTATTTAGAGGTGGTACCTAATTTAGTACTAATAACTATTTAGTAAAAATAACTTACCTAAATCAACAAGAATAGCATGCTGATGAGATGTGAGTTGTTTAAGAAGATTCTCATAAGGTACATTATAGTTAGGAAATTTATCTATTTGAACTGGAGGACATCTAGATGCAAATCTTTCAGCTAAACATATCCAAACTTCTCCTCTTTTACTTCTAGGTATGCCTGCGTCAACAAATAAACCAATGAGTATAGTAAATAAATAATCAGTAACCTAATATAATCAGTAAGAGTAATCAATAAGAGATAAGTCAGCGGTGAGATAAACAACATTGTTATTCACAACTTCACATTGACAATTTCTTTTTCCTTTTATTTATTAAAATATTAAGACTGTTTACTGCACAACTTTAAACAAATGTTAAATTATAATCATTAATTTGATGTTTAATCGTCCAAATGGTTGTTATGGAAGACTAGCTAAATGCTGAACAACAACCATTTATTATCCATGTGTTATATTTTTTGTTAGACTTTATTGTAAAGTTTAATTATTATGTTAGATAATAATAAAAGTTTTTTATGCAGAAATAAAACTAAACAAGTTTTCGTCTCTCCACTAATTATAATTAACAAATGATAAAGCCTACAGTGCAAGTAACAAACAGAATAAATCAAGACTAAAAAAATTGTAAAAATATAAACCTACCGGTAAATATTAAAAAGTAGATCAGTAGTCTACCAGTGAGTAATTGGTAAAAACTTGACTGACGGACAGGGCGCCTTGACTATAGCTTTGTGACTATAGAGTTGACCCTACCTTCACTTCTTGTGTTAAGGCACTTATCCGTGAATATTAAAAAGGCTGGATTTCAAGCCTCTCTAAAAAGTATAATCTGCCTTTAGACCTTAATAACCTTTAGACATTTGGAAGTTGAAGGCGTACTTAATTATTTAGATCTTACCACCAAGCGCAGTAATAGCAATCTTCACTTCGGCATTTACCGCAAACTAACTACTAAGTGATAACATAATTCCTACGGACTCTTTGCACCTCTAAAAAGTTAGCTACATTCCACTCTTTGATTAATAGAATTCAAAATATTCCTCAGTCGCCTAAGAACTCAGTTCCTAAAGAACTAAGTAATTTCTCTTTTGTAGCGCTTTTAATTGTATAGAACTCCCACATTTTAATAAAATAGGATATAAACTATCAGCTTAAAGTTCTATAGGAAAACAAAAAACTAAAAATTAATTAGCTATATATTTCATCAAACATTGTTGACATCTTCAGGCTATTTTTAATAAATTTTATAAATACAAATATTTCATCTGATATAACTTAATCTGTATTTTTCCACTTGATTTATTTATTTTATATGTATCTTTATTATTATTTATTTTATTTATTTCTTTAAATATATTTTATTTTTATTTAATATTTATTTAATTAAAATTATTGTTTTTATTAGCTATGTGCTTATGATTTTAATGCATATATTTGTATCATTATTATTGTTATTCTTTAAACTTTCTGTCCAACATATTATTTTTACAATTTTAATTTAATTTATTTATTGGTTTATAAAATTTATTTATTTTATTTAATTATTAGTTTTAATTAAACATTTTTTCTTTTAAATTAATATTTATGGTTTTATTTATTTTAATATATTGTATATTTTTATTCTTATTATTTATTTTATTTCATTATTTATTTATTTTAGTTAGTTCCGACATTTTTAATTTGTTATCATTAATTGTTCTCTATTAATTTTTTATCTATGATTTATTTGTTTTATTTTCTTTTTTGACTGTGTTAATTAATTATTAACTGTAATTTAGTTTTAGTATTTTTGTGATTTTGTCAAGTTTTAATCTAGTCAACCAGTTATGTAAGTCTTGTCTGTGTTTAAAGCCTGAAGATGTCAACAATGTTTGATGAAATATATAGCTAATTAATTTTTTGTTTTTTGTTTTCCTATAGAACTTTAAGCTGATAGTTTATATCCTATTTTATTAAAATAAAGAACTAAGCATAATTAATTTTATAGAGGTTGAGAATGGGTACTCGAGAAATATGATTACATGTATGGTGGACAAAAAGAAAACTAAGACACAACATTCTGTTCTAGACAGAATAAACTAGTTTGGTGTTTCTGAAACACCATTTCATTTATCTAAACCTTGGTGATCTATACTGTACATAGGGTCGGTTTCTGAGAAAATTGGAAAGTCATCAGAGCTAATGGGTACAACATAGCTTATAGCAGTTGTGGAGCATTACACCACATTTTGTCTCGTTATAAAGATGAAGTAAAGGTGGAAGAATGGAAGCGCCTATACAGGTCAAACTGGGCGCAGTTTATCTACCAGATTGGCAGAGCATCTTATGGGCTACGACAGCAAGTATTATCAACACACTGTTATGGAAGGTCATAATCAACATCCCTAGGTTGCTTTTCGTTGCCAAATGTCTAGAGGTAGCAGACTAAACTTTTTAGGGAGGCTTGAAATTCAATCAATTAAGTAAAGACACCGATAAGTGCCTTAACACAAGAAGTGAAAATAGGGTCAACTCTGTGCGTGTCCAAGCTGTAGTCAAGACGCCCTGTCCTTCAGTCAAGTTTGTACCATTACTCACTGGTAGATAACTGATTTACTTTTTAATATTCACGTATATTTTATTAGTCTTTATTTATTTTGTTTGTTATATAGCCACTAATGATGACCGTTAAGGGTTGACAGCCGGCTTTGTTACAAAGTAATTATCTACAAAGTGTGTGGAGAGACGAAAACTCATAGTTTTATTTCTTCTTATCATAGCACTCCACTGCTCAATCTATCATACAAGTTTGATTTATTTATTAATAGTGCTATTGGTCTCCATTTTTTATAAATCACACACTTAGGAAGAGTAGTAATGAAAAATATGTCATGTTATATTGTCTAATGGATCTTATAGGCTAGAAATGCTTTGAGGTTAAATTAAAACTAAGTCTAATCAACTATTGTCTCATTAGTGTCCTTTCTTAATGTGTGATATTTATTTATTCAAGCTAAGTACATTTAGTTTCAATTTAAGTGATGTAAAAAAGAGGTCTGCAATTAAAACAGTAATTCAACTCCATCTCTAACCTTAGGCACAAGCCTGTACTGTCAAATTATCATAACACCATCTGCCACACAATGAGACACAGAATTTGAGCAAAATTAGAAATTTTTGTTTTGATAAGTCAATGTTGCAAAAGGAATAAGAGCTATATGAGATTCGTCTGGTACTTGATATTAAAAAAAAAATTAAACAGAATTAATTTTAATTTTAAAACTACTTAAAATTGATAATTTTAATAAAACATTGATTTTAAAATATACCTACAGTAGAAGGTGAGGGAAAATACAAACAAATGAAAGTCTACCTTGTCTAAGAGCATGTAGTAACATTTTCTGATCACAAGGATGAGCCAGCTCTTTATTTGCAATCATATCCCACACAGGAGATGATTCCTTGCAGCCTAGGTCGTCATATTCGAGCTTAATTCTCTTCACATTAGCTTCTTCCTGTCGAGCTGAAATATAATAAGAGTTATGAGTTTGAGTTTCTCTATTTTGGAGATCCCAAAAAAGGCAAAGCCTTGAGCCTAAAGTACGTTTATAATTTATCTATACAAATTAAAAAATTAAATATAAGCTTAACTTTAATAATAATAATAATAAAACTATATAATGAGTAAAACAATAATGTAAAAAAGAGCTTAAAGCTAATAAACATACATTAGTTTTATTAAACTAATGTATATTTAATATACATTAGTAATAGTTAATATCAAAAAAATATTTGACTCACTGTCAAGACAAAAAAAATCATTAAGCAACAACATAATTAGATTTTGACACTTTATATTTATCTTCCCTTCCAATAATTGCCAATAATTAGAGGGTTGTGAAAATAAGTCAAATGATCATTGGTTTTGAGGCAAAAACTGAGGAAGTTAACTTGAGTTTTGGCAACCGAAGTAAAGCTGAGGTAGTTAACTGTAACTGTAGTTTAGGTAAGCGAGGCAAAGCTGAGGGAGTTAACTGCGGGTTTGGCAACTGAGGCAAAGCTGAGGGAGTTAACTGCGGGTTTGGCAACTGAGGCAAAGTTGAGAGAATTAACAGTGGGTTTGGCAACTGAGGCAAAGCTAAGGGAGTTAATTGCGAGTTTGGCAACCGAGGCAAAGTTGAGAGAATTAACTGCAGATTTGGCAACTGAGGCAAAGCTGAGGGAGTTAATCGCGGGTTTGGCAAAATGTTAAGGTGTAACTTAACATTTAATCACACCATAAAAGGTGTGACTTTATAGATACAACTTGTAAAGACTAAATGATAATAATATTTAGTAAATTTACAAAGTGATCAAAATAATATACAAATATATGGAGAGAGTGCAATCAATAGAGAAGAAGAAATGAGGCTGGTTAAACAGACAAAAGCATTGCACTATCCCAACTTTGATTCCCTGTTTAACCACTGAAATTATCAATATAAATTTTGTCTACCATATGCTGCCACTGACACTCCCTACGAGAGGAAATGCCATATACAGAGCAATTTAACAAGACTGTATATGAAAGTATATTAATGCAGTATACTCAAATCAAAGGTTGCAGTATTACCTTAGTAATTAAAATTCAAAGTAATTTTACCTGTTAACTTGGCATTTTCTTTATCCATTCTAATGAGGAGCACTTGTTGATTAATAGCTTTCTTCCACAGAGATCGAAAGTACTCTTTGTCCCTTTTCACTTCAACAACTAAAATAATAAATGAAGATAAGATATGTATATATATATATATATATATATATATAATATATATATATATATATATATATATATATTATAGAGAGAGAGAGAGAGAGAGAGAGAGAGAGAGAGAGAGGAGAGAAAGAGAATATATCCCTCTCTCTCTCTCTATCTCTCTCTCTCTCTCTCTCTCTCTCTATATATATATATATATATATATATATATAATATATATATATATATATATATATATATATATATACATATACCTCTCTGAAAATAATAAGATAAAAGGCCCGTATTCAAAGACGTTTCCTAACATTTTCCTAACTTTTTTCCTAACATTTTCCTAACATTCTCCTAACTTTTTCCTAACATTTTCCTAACATTCTCCTAACATTTTCCTAACTCCTAACATATTCCTAACATTCTCCTATCGTGTTTTAAAAGTCTTGTAGAGGCTTCGCATGATTTTATTTAGTAAGAACGTAAGGTAGTTTAAGTCAAAAAGTGATACCATTGTAAGTAACGTAATATATCGCAAAATATCAATGTTATTAACTTATTACCTGGATTTACGACACACTTTGTCGTATTAATAACTATCTACATAAATTTACATAATATAAGTTACTATTAATCCACTTACCTTACTATTAGGGAATTTACCCTGAAATTCTTTTAACACAATCAGATTTTTTATTTTCTATGGTCTGTTTGTGGCGGGCTATCGATTCAAAGAGGAAATTCAGTTGGTCCGGTGTGAATAATTCAGCCATTATTATACCAAAAAAAAATTACACAAACAAAAATGAATTTGATGACAAAATACGAAAAACAAAATTGTGTAAATGATTTAGCAAAATGAAAACAGTGTTGCACTGATTAACAGGTCTTCATTTAGACACCTTTGGATTCGTACAACCTGGTCCACGATCAAACTTGAAACGCTTGATACTGCTTTATTTATGAAAGCTGTTACAATAATTGAACATTGTATTTGTATTAACTCTAGTGTTTACTGAAAACATATGTAATTAAAGTTTCTAATATATTTAACATTCGCCAATGCAAGGCCGCATTGTTGTTTATGACAAAGTGTGTCGTAAATCCAGGTAATAAGTTAATAACATTGATATTTTGCAATATATATTACGTTACTTACAATGGTATCACTTTTTGACTTAACTACCTTAGGTTCTTACTAAATAAAATCATGCGAAGCCTCTAAATGACTTTTAAAACACGGGAACGATCATTTAAATTTCGTGGCTTAAAACATTTCCCTTACCTAAACCTAAGGTGAGTGTTAGGAGTTAGGAAAATGTTAGGAGAATGTTAGGAAATGTTAGGAGAATGTTAGGAAAATGTTAGGAAAATGTTAGGAAAAAGTTAGGTGTTAGGAGAGGTTAGGAAAATGTTAGGAAAATGTTAGGAAAAGTTAGGAGAATGTTAGGAAATGTTAGGAAAACGTCTTTGAATACGGGCCAAAGTGTCGCTTATTCAAGGACAGATGAAAAGTAATATTATGGGATAAGGGACTAATAATAATTACTAGGACCAAGGAGAATCTGACCCTAAGCTATAGAAGATAAATCATAAACAGTAGATATAAATAAGATTAAGTAAGATAAACTATATTTAAGAGATAAGTGGGGAAATCAGTGAATGAAGTAGGCTAGCCAAGATTTTGGAAAGGACTGGTACTAACCTCACAGATCAAACATCGGAACAACGAAATACAATGGAACAAAAAATATTGATTAAGAAGGAAGGGCACTTAAGAGACTAGATTAACTTTCAATAATTATCATTTGTTACCTGCTAACCTAGCATATTCATATTAATCAGTCCTCACAAAATCACTTGATTCATGCTTTGAGAAAAAAAGCTTTCACTTTTCCCTCATTCAGATCATAAATATTTCTGAAGACAGAGTAACATGAATATGCTATATTTGCACGTAGTGAAATATAGTTTTTGAAAATTAATCGAATCACATAAATGCCCTTCCATTCTGACTTAAAAAAATTGAGCCCTACACCAATCAAAATTAAAATATTAATTATTTAAATTTCCTAATAGATTTTATGAATCATAAAAAAAAAACATTCAAAAAAGATAATATCATTAAACAATAAAAATAAATAGTTTAAAGTAAATTTGTAATTTACCTGGGGCAGTAGCTTTACTAGGAGTGATAACCGTGTTGAAAATAGCCTGCCTCCAAGAAGAGGGCTTCTCCTCTTCATCTGATTCCGTCTCGGATTTATAGCCATTATTAACAAAACCTGGATTATGACCAACCTTCATAAATCTAAACAAAATAAAAATTAAAATAGATTAAAAAATCGGATACAGGGTACCTCTGAAGTTTTCCTCATAACTTCAGAATCACAACAAGACCTAAGGTGTGATTTTTGTGCCAAGTTGCAACTCTATAGCATGAACACAGCGGGAGTTATGCGTGATACAGACAGATAGACACACACACAGATAAGGCATTATGAAAACCACTCAGAATGTCATGAAAACGTCTGAAACGGATAATTAGCAACCTCAGTTTCGGATTTACAGGATCAACACAATACTTTTTGTTATACCTAACAAAGTAGGTCAGGAAAAGTAAAAAGATATATATAAATAAAAACAGGTTAATTACACAAAAGTCCTTTATTGTTTAATATATAATAACTAAGCTTTCGACTAAAAATTAGTCATCATCAGAGTTTAAAATTATAAAATATAAAATAAAATACAAATTTACAAATTACAAAATTACAAAGCTTAGTTATTATATATTAAACAATAAAGGACTTTTGTGTAATTAACCTGTTTTTATTTATATATTTTTTTATAAGTCCACAAAAAGAAACTTCTTAATTTTAAAAAGATATAATTTAAGTCTTTTGATGGAGTGCAGATCAATATAGATTTTAAATCCAATGTTTCCCTTCCATTGTGGGAGGCATCTTAAGGTATGTAGGACATCATGGATAAACTACAACCGGATCGTTCGTAAATAATTTTATATCCCTGAAGATGCCTCCCATAGTGGAAGTGAATATCGCCGCCTCTACCTAAAGACCTAAATCTTCATGACAATAACCGCAGAAGCTTTTATATAATTCAGAAATTATAAAAACTCTTCATTATCTAAATATTTAATTAAATTAGCACATATACCATTAATATTTATACAGCCATATTTTAGTTTTTAATAGAAACAAAAAAGAAAAACTGCTAGCAAGTAATTTTTTTAATATTGTTATTGTAAAAAATATAATTATAATTTAATTATTATTTATTTATTTTGTATTGTGTTATTGTATATTATATTGTAAATTATTATTATTGTAAAATATGATAGTGACATGTTGCCATTGTACTTTAAAAATTGTACTTAATGAAAATATAATATATTTGTTTATTATAAGAATGATATGATTATTAAATAAGGTATCTGTTCAAGTTTTTGAATATTTGTTCAATATTTGTATCAATGTTATGCTAAAAGACAATAATTTATTAATTATTAACAGGTTTAATAATATGGTCCTAATAACATACATAGTTGTAATAACTAGGTACTTAATAAAAAGTGTTTAAGTAAACAACAAAATATCTAATTTAGTCTAGATTTTCTGTGGTTTTTGAAAGCTATTACTTTTCAAATAACTTTTTAATCTTAATTTTTTTTCTTCAAACCTATAGTTTAGCTTCTGAAAACCAATTAACTGGCACTTCGTGACAAAAGATCCTTTAAAATTCTTATAGAAATAAATTATATTGACACTCAGGTAAATTTACCAAATTTTTTTCAAAAAGATGTGTGACCACAGTTGACCACAGAAAATCTAGACTAAATTTGATATTTTGTTTTTAAACTTATACCTTAAACACATTGTGGATAATAATCAATACGAAAAAGCCTCTCCACAAAGTTAATTTAATAAAATTCAAAACCGGCTTTCAACCTAAACGGTCATCATCAGTGCCGGAGAGAAGAATATATAGATGTAGGTGAGTCTATGATATTATGACTGATATTATGTTAATTTAATTTTATTACATTAACTTTGTGGAGAGGCTTTTTCGTATTGATTATTATAATACAGTCCACCTGCGCTTTACCTTAACAACATTGTGGATAGTTATTATGACAATGTAGATAAGTGTTAATAATGGGCACAACCTCATCTTTAACTACAGACGCCTTGCAACTCCTAAAATTTCCCCTAATCTCTAACTCTATATGGAAAGTGGCTCTTGGTCAAATTTGCTGAAACTTTGCTAAAAGGATAGGGACATTTTGCTCAGCCTTTGAATCTAAAAAGTGTAAAAACCAATGACATAAAAAAGTCACGCAAAAGCTCTTAAGGAACCCATAAGGATTAGATTAGGCTTTTAGTCATCCCACTAAGAAAAATGACGAATTCCAAAAAAACAGAAGCCTTAAACATATAAATCTGAATTACTAATAAATAATTTAACAAAGAAATAAAAATAATACAACATACATGTTCTTCATGGGTCCAGCTTTTTCTTCAGAGTCAGAATTATTGTCTTCAATTGCAGAGCCAGAACTACTGTTAGTATCATCCTAAACAGGCAGACAAAAAAACTCAAGATTCACATGAAAATTTCAGTTAATGGACTAAAATAAATAAAAGGAAATTAAGAAATTTTTCTTTTGTATTACAAGGTTAAAGGCTTACAGGGACGGCTTTGATAAACATAACCCCAAAGGACTGTATTATGTATGGAAAGTTATAAAACACATAAAAGGTTAATTGTCAAATAAAATTAGAAATAATACTATTGCACAATTTAATATCCATATGAGAGAAAAAAAGCTGCTGAATTAAGCTGTGGAGATAAGTTTACCGATCTTATTCCTCTAAAAAAAATCTGGAGCGGTGGTCCAAATGTCAGGCAAATCTTCTTTGTAATGTATGTTTCTGAGCTAAACAATCCATTTTTTGCTTAGGGTTCCGGTTTATGCTTTATAACCTAAGCAGTACCTAAATTATCAAGCAATGCTTGCAACTCATTTTTGCTGAATCATTTTTCAAAGAAAATGTGCATAATTATGCTGTTGTTTATACAAAACTATGCCTCTAAAATTGGCAGTGCACATCATTATTTGCACTAGTTTATTGGTTTCATGGTTGGTTTCTTTAAAAGTTTTTAGTGAAAATAAGAGATAAGTGCACCTTGCAAATAGTTGCATTAGGAGGAAGTGACAATACTTTGAGCACAGGAGATAAATCATCCCTCGAACCTTTCCTCTTAAGAAGTTGATCAAAGGAATTAGTCAAAGATCTCTTAGCTTTCATAAATATAGTGCCGCCTCCAAGATAATGGTTTAAAAATTCATGTCTGAAACAGAGTTATCATCATCATAAAACAATTACGTTGACTTAAAAATAAGAAAATATTTTTAAAAAAATTAAAATGTGTCTTTTTGTAAATTTGTTCATTCCACATATCCGTTTATGCTACTTTTAGAGCATTTTATTGAAATACATTGGGATATAAAAACAATCCTTAATATAGTGGGAGGTTTTAGTACTTTTTACCTCCAAGTGCAATAATCTATTTAATATCCTCCAAGGAGGTATCGTAAAGTAACACATGAAATTAAATCCAAATTCTTTATTAAAGAAAAATAAACACAAGTTATACATTTTAATTAACTAGAATAAAATGGCTTTTAGTTCTATATCACAATAAAAACAGCGTATCAATTAATGGTAGCTATATATTCAGCCAACTCTGTGGCCATCTTCAGGCTTTTAAACATAAATCTTAAAAAATATACATATCACAATCAACTAAATTAGAGAAACACACACATTATACAAAATTTAAAAAAAGGCTAACAAAGAATAAAATTATTAAACATTAACAAAAATTAACTTGGTCTGACTAGAAAGAAAAGGTCTAGAAATATCTGATCTGACTAGAAATATATAGCTACCATTAATTGATACGCTGTTTTTATTGTGAAATAGAACTATAAGCCATTTTATTCAAGTTAATTAAAATGTGGAAGTTCTATAAGAGAAGTAGTGAAACCAAAGAGTTTTATCAAGTTATACATGTCAAGTCATGACTTTAAATATAAATAAATAAATATCTTTATTTGTCATTAAAAAATACAAATTCTATGACAAAGTCAAGCTTATACGTAAATTAAAATTAGTCTTAAATAAAAAGGAAACAGAAAAGTTACAACTATTACAAGTATAAACATACTAACACATACGCATTATCAATTATATGTAGTAATCCTTTGCAATAAGCTATGGGGTTGGTAAAAAGGACCTAATGGTGTAGCCTACTACAAATCTTTTAACTCTCTAAAACTAAAATCAAACTTGATATAATATTACTCTCACTACTCCATCTATTTTTCAAATAATGCAATGAGGAAACAACACAATTAGCCATAGATGCCAAAATTAACTCAAATGTGCCTACTAATTTTTTTTTTTTGGAAAATCTTTTCTAATTTTGGGAGTGAGTTTCTTTGGCCTATATTCATAAAGAAAAATATTGAGATGGCAACCTTTTTAATGCTGCCGAAAAAAAATCAGCCTTGTTAATGCCCTGAACTCTATTGTTCATGAAATATGTGTGACATCATTAACCCACAAAAATGACCCCAAAACATTTCAAAAAATCACAAATCTTAATATAGTGTGGCTGACATTATTTAAACATATACTACTATGTATGTTTTACAAATTTACCAAGTTACATTACATTATTTAGGAACGCAGCAGCGTTTGGTCCCCCCAAGTCAAGAAGAAGAGTTAAAATAGCCCGCTTAGTCAGTAAAAAAAGTCAAAACCTATTAAAGCTGCCAGTGTATATTATATTGTACGCAACAAAGTAGGGTTTTTGAGGGTCTGTAGCGTATAAACAGCTATGTGTACATAAATAATATTATAATATCTTTGAAGGGCGTGCCTTGTAGATCAAAAATAAAAAAAATCATCCATATCAGCCAAGCAGAAATGGAGAAAAAGTGGTTTGAAAATGGCATTTTTGCTAACTTCTTATTCTTCCTGCACTTTTGTTTGACGCACCTACAGCCTAAACTACAGAACGGATTTTGATGTATGAGGACTTTTTAGATTTGTCTTATGCGTGTGCATTCCCATCTAATAAAATATCAAATTCGACATTTTTACGCAAAACGCAGAGTAAAAAACTAAGCTAGAGAACGATAGTTTTATATGTTTACGCACCTACAGCCTAGACTACTAAACGGATTTTGATGTATGAGGACTTTTTAGATTTGTCTTATGCGTGTGCATTCCCATCTAATAAAATATCAAATTCGACATTCTTACGCAAAACGCAGAGTGAAAAACTAAGCTAGTGAACGATAGTTTTATATGTTTACGCACCTACAGCCTAGACTACTGAACTGATTTTGATGTATGAGGACTTTTTAGATTCAATAAAAAGTGATATAATACGATATCAATAAATAGTAATACAATACCATATCAATAAATAGTGATATAATACGATATAAATAAATAGTGATATAATATGATATCAATAAATAGTAATACAATACCATATCAATAAATAGTGATATAATACAATATAAATAAGATATCATAAATAGTGATATAATGCGATATGATATAATATGATATCAATAAATAGTGATATAATATAATATCAATAAGTAGTGATAAAAATTATAAGAATAAATAGTATCAAATTTAGTGATATAATGTGATATGAATAAATAGAGATAAAATATTATATGATTGATATTAATATAATAATAAATGGTGTCTATAATAAATATTACCTTTAACTGGGGTTTCAAAAATTATTAATTGATTTAAAATTGTTTGCATTATTATTATGATATAACATGACCTTAAAATGTAAGTACCTGGCTTGGGGTGTATCATGAACATGTGATGCCTGCTTAGCTTCACAGTGTGCTCTCAATAACATCATGAGTAATTCTAAACGCTCCCTAGATGTACTCGGTTCTAGAGCAGCTGCACCAGCTAGCTTGGTTTCAACTATGACCTGCTCGTCTTCAGGCAACATATCTACTCTTTTCATGACGGCATTCACCTAGGATTAATTCATATGGGTGTTTAAATAGTGGTTTCCGCAGAACCCTGATAAGCAGCAAGGCTCAAAACGAGCATAATTAATTACACTGTTAATGGAATACTGCCAGGAACATATCTGATTAATTGTATTTTATTGTGGTAATAGGCAAAGAATAATAAACACAATTTTTTTTTTTAAATTATAGTGTTTTATTCAGTATTCAAAATGTTCTATTATAACAAAATCTCGGTCAAAACAAATAACTTTGCTTTATCATAATTATATAAAAAAAAATGCTTAGAAAAAATTGTCATTGGTTTAAATTTTTTTTGTAATACAAGTCTACATAATTTTGATATTTATTAAATAAAATACCGAACATAAATAATATTCGGATTATTTATTTACCCAATCTCATAAGCTCATTTCTCTTTTAGAAATTTGCTGAGAATTGGTTGAATCAAATTAGATATCCTGATATTAGATATTCTGATTTTCTATTTGTGTCTCTGTTGATTACTTTTTTGTTGTCTCTGTTGATTCAAGTTTACTTTTCATGAAATGTCTAAACTAAACATATATTTTAAATACTGTACAATTGGTCTCTGACCATTTAAATGTTAGATAAATAAATAACATTTTTTAACTACACAAATGTATTCATCTTATTGTATGCAGAAAATTTAAATATACAAATAACACATAATAGAAAGAACTATTTCTTAGTACCAGACAACAATAGAACTTTCATTTAGTTTCTCTATAAAAATAAAAAAGTTAGTTATGTAGTATACAAAGATTTATAATTGTTATGATTTACCTGGGCTTGAATATCGGGAGAAGATAATTCGACTTCATGACAAAGTTTGTGATACCAGACTAGAGGACAGTGTTCACACGACATGACAGGCCCGTGAGATACTTTATTTCCATCTCTTTTACCAGATCCTATTGCTTGGGTTATGGCTAATAATAACAGAAAATAAAAATAATTCAATTTTACCTAAACAGATAATTAATAGACCAATGATAAATAAAACAGAGGACTTTGGCTCCTAGCTGCTAGCAGCCTTAGTGTACAACTGGGAGGACTTTGGCTCCTAGCTGCTAGCAGCCTTAGTGTACAACTGGGAGGACTTTGGCTCCTAGCTGCTAGCAGCCTTAGTGTACAACTGGGAGGATTTTGGCTCCTAGCTGCTAGCAGCCTTAGTGTACAACTGGGAGGACTTTGGCTCCTAGCTGCTAGCAGTCTTAGTGTGCATCTGGGAGGACTTTGGCTCCTAGCTGCTTGCAGCCTTAGTGTACAACAGGAAGTAAAGTGAGCCTAAATTAACTACCTTAGAAAAGTAAATTACTTTTCACTATTTGTATAGAACCTACTGAATAAACAATAAGGAACCATTCAATTCGTCAGGAAACACCCATTGCAATTTCAATTTACAGAAAAACACCCATGTATATGGGTTCCAAAATGTATAATAAGTTACCACAATATGTTAAAAATATAAATCAACAATACAACAAGTACAAACATATTAAAAACCCTTTCCAGACTTATAGTAATCTGTATTCCAGGCTTTCTTATGTTATGCTAATACTTCAAAAACACATAAATAAGTATCTCAAATAAGTATTCATAATTACTACCTATTACCCTTGAATATGACTTATAACATGAGTTTCATTATTAATCTATTAAATTTATTTAGTGTTAAGGAAATAAAAAATAAATGGTTACCATTGACAACATCAGTAGCAACGGAAGCTGATTCACACTTGAACACATAGCCAATGTAATGAGGCTGTTCTAAACCCGACTCTTTGCAAATAAATGCAAAGTGAGATCCATGCTTTACACCCTAAAAATAAATCAATAATCAATAATTGATAAATTTTAAAAAAATTGTGATAATTAAAAATGGGGGTATCATAGAGCGTTTCTCAGTCTTTTTGACCTACAAACCAAAACCCTGCTAATATGGAAAATATTTGCGAACTTACTTATAGAATACTGTATTACTAAAATTGTCAATTATTATGTGCATAAGCCATTTAAAAAAGCTTAGTAAATAATATTAAGTCAAGAATTTATATTGTTTATTTATTTATTACTCTCTCTGATTTATATAACTATCTCAGGACAAAACAAGAGACCTTTGCTCTCTTTGCCACTCAGCGACATCGGGGCTAGGGGCAGCTTCACTTCTGACTTAATTAGTTTGTCATATTACAGGTTTATATAAGTGTTATACTGCCAAGATATAAACGAATTTTCAAAAATTTTAGTCAAAAAACGTGATTTGTTTTCATTATATCAATCAATGACATTATGTTTAGCTGAATAAAACACCAAAGTCTCTCCACAAATCGTTTATTATTATAAAACAGAGCCGGCTTTCGATCTCTCGATCATCATCAGTGCCGGTGAGAAGAAAAGCAGAGGCTTTAATCAAACCCTTTAGTTAGAGTCCGCTATATGACTCTAACTAAAGGGTTTGATTATAAAACAGAGCTGGCTTTCGATCTCTCAATCATCATCAGTGCCGGTGAGAAGAAAAGCAGAGGCTTTAATCAAACCCTTTAGTTAGAGTCCGCTATATGACTCTAACTAAAGGGTTTGATTATAAAACAGAGCCGGCTTTCGATCTCTCGATCATCATCAGTGCCGGTGAGAAGAAAAGCAGAGGCTTTAATCAAACCCTTTAGTTAGAGTCATATAGTGGAGAGACTTTGGTGTTTTATTCAACTATATCTACTAACTCCACTGCTCAGTTTTATTGTCATGACATTATGTTTGTTTGACATATAAATGTCAATCAATAAAATCAGAACTAATACTGATAATTAAATGAAACTTTGTATTTTTGTGAACCATACATAGTTGTACATGCGTAAAAAATGTCAGCTTGATCTTAACACTATATGAAGATTTGTGACTTTTTAAAATGTTTGTGGGGAGTTACACATATTTCATAAACAATAGGATTCGAGACATTAACAAGGTTAAGTTTTGTTCCAAGTTCCATTTCGATACGAGAGAGCGTTTGAAAGTTATCGCGTATCATAGAAACGCCCCCAATCTCATAAGCTCATTTTTTCTTAAAATTTTGCTAAAATGTCTATAACAGAAAATGTATATAATTTACCTGAAGACAGCTAATAATGTCTTTGAAAAATTTATGGAGAAGGACTTGTTTCCTATCGGGACTGATAAGGCGAAGATCAGAACGTCCAACATGAAATACCATAGTCCTGTTGTGATCATCTTGATTTGCAGGTTGAGTTGCTGATGCAGCTGCAGCTAGTTCCTACATATTATATCCATTTATTAACATATATAAATTCGATTCATTTTAATTGACACATTTAATTTATTAAAAATATAAAATTTATTGATACATAAATTTATAAATAATTTATTGAGGACTGCAGTCTTTATAAAAATAAATAAATAATTTATAATTATTATCAACAGTCCATAAACTCATACGCATCCCAGGTTAAGGTCTCAGTTTATGAAAAGAAATAAAATAAATATATTTTAACAAATAAAAGATTACAAATGAATGTCACATCACTTATCAAACACATCCCTTAAAGTTAAATCAATTAATAGAAAAAATAATCTTGCCACAAGTTTAACTTTAATTTGAGAAATTTTAAATTATAAGCGTAATTTATATTTAAATAAATTGTCGCCAACTTTACATAACCCTATGAGTGTTATGGTTGCCCCTACCATCTGAGGTGGTTTCCACAGGGGTAATCTCTGGTGACCCTAAGGCTCTAAATGGGCCTTATTATTATAATAACTGTATTAAAATAAAACTTTGCATATTAATTTATTATATAAAAGAATGTACTCATGCACTCAGTTGGATTTAAATATATATATATATATATATATATATATATATATATATATATATATATATTATATATATATATATATATATATATATATATATATATATATATATATATATATAATCAAAGAAACCTATACTACAAGATGGGAAGACTTTTGATTGGCACAGTGATAAAAGATCGGCTAGTGTGACAATTGACATTAGGTACCCTAACTGTACTTACTCCTACTGAAGGTAGACTAGAGATTCCCCACCCCTCTACATTCCCTATTGGAGTACTTATTCATAATACACCCAACAAACAGCAGGTATTTTTCAATAACGTCATATTAAATCACTTTATACAACACAGAATTAAAGAATATTTGCAATATTCTTCTTCAATATAAATTTATTTTACTTAATTTAAAATAAAATAGTCAAAAAAAATAATTTAATATTAACGTGAAATCATAAATATTATGAAAAATCGATAAAATACATTACCAATATACAGTTATGGTACTAAGCTACCCAGACAATAAGAGCCCTTGTACTTTTGTATAAAAATTACCACATAGGTGTCAAATTTCAAATTGATACTTTACTTTTTCTGTGTTTTATAAATTTTTGTTGTCATTAATAATGGATAATGGCATCACGTTAGAATAATACTATGTATGGAAGGAGCATAACTGAGAAGAGCAAAGCCGGTTCACTGGTTGTCTTAAGTAATGCTCCCACATAACAATATACAATTTTCTTATAAAAAAAGTTGGCAATACTTAAAGTAGCTGAATTATTATTCGCGATTCAAAGAGATAGTTGTAAGGTTGGCAATACCAATGGTGGGAAAACGAAAGGGTGATCAAAAATTTTTTATCATAGAATTAGCATGAGAGCCAATAAAAATTATTTCTTCATTGTTAGTTAATTTGTGATAAATGCGGTAAAAATTAATAAAACGACTATCGGTGCTAAAAAAGTTGCAAATATTTCATAGATAAATACTTTGATTATTCCAGAATTTTAAATATAGAATCAGGTTCTTATCACTACAGACTTGGATTTGTCCAATTTAACCCAAAAATAATAAAACCTAAACGAATAATTTAAACAAACATTTAACAAAAAAGTGAATTTATTGAGTTATGAATTATTTTAGTGAGTAAATAAAATTGATTAATAAATTAAAACACCATTACGGTGAAAATCAGCTTGTTATCAGTTAATTTAAATACCTGTTACTACAAATTGAAAGAATTTAATGCAATAAAAAGGTAATTTTGTGTGTTTGTACAAATAAAATTAATTACAAGTAACATTAATGATTAATTAATAAATAAAACACTATATTGTGATTTTCACATTCTTATCACTCAATTTAAATACTCATGACAACCCATTAAACCCCTATTTTTAAATGAAATAGTGATTTTACTGAGTTCATACGCCCTAAAAGTAATTAAATTAAATCACTTCAAGAAAAAATTTAAAGAAATAATCGTCATAAAGAAGAAAAACCAAAATAACCCTATATGGACTTTAACAACGATCGCCCTTTCGTTATCATTTTCTTATCAACGACGGTGGCGCTGCTACGGACTTTGAATCGCGAATAATTTATTACTACTTAACGATCGAGTATTCATAAAATACTAATATAATTGGTGTATTATTTTTTTTTCAGTATTTTAAATTGTATTTTCACATTTTTAATTAAAATTGTATTAAAGTAGTCCTTGTCAACTAAATTTAGATTCTCGTATTCTACTACCCTTTCGCTTATTAAATACCAATTTTATTAAATATTTAGTCCTTAAATATTTGTCCCTTAAGATCTTTCTTCATTAGTGGATATTTATGACACGTTAATAAAATAATGTTTTGTTGTTAGATTGGTACCCCTACTTAAGACCACTAGTGAACCAGCTTTTGTGTTATCAGAGAAATTCCATTGTGTTTATGGTCCTATGCTCCTTCTATATTAGTATAGAAAGGGCAATTACAGAAAAGTCATTTCTCAGAAAGCACTTCTACACCTGACAATTTATTTTCTATCATTTGATACTACCGAGTTTTGCAAAACATGAATAGTTGACACTATATAATTGTGCGAGAGACACCTAGTAAATGTAACAAGCATTTTAATTGAAGGTCAGAGTGAGCTCAGGCTCTGCCAGCGCCTTGATGAGTTAGACGTAACGAAACAGAGTGGGACATGACATCATGTCGAGTCATCAATGATGACAAATATCGAATGATGAAACAGTTCCCAGATGCAGCATTGCATTTTGCTTGTTACATTTCCTAGGTGTCTCTCGCACAATTATATTGTGTCAATTAATTTTTGTACCAAATTTCAACTTTCTTGCATAAAAAATTGTGATGAATGATAATAAAAGACACTCACCCATAGAGAAACAACAAAAAACTAATCGCAAGACCTTAAAATCATCTAAAACTAATAATTCAAGTAAAGTCTCGGTTGTGGCAAGTAGTTATGGCAATTAAGAGCAAACACAATACTTTGCCTATATAACTACGGTACCAATTAGCAAAAGTACAAATAAAAATTAGTAGATATAATTATAATAAAAATTATTATTATTAATTCATCAAAATAGAAACACGAAACAAGGAAAAGCTTAATTTACACAATTTTATTAACAAAAACCTCTAATCACTTCAATAGTCTAAGCTGAACAAAAAAATTCAATATAAAATTAACTAGTATTACAAAAAATATTGTTTTAAGCAATATGAAATTACTTATTAAATAGTATAATTTATTGTAATTAAATTAAAGCTGACCAAATAGATAAAAGCAATCTGGTACAAAAGCTCACATCCCAGGTGAATACAGTTTTTGGTTTTCCACTTATGTTTCATTGTCGAAACGGTAACAAACATACTTGTTTGTCAATTATCCTGGATTATTAAATAAGTAGCATATAGAGGTTTTACTGTATACTTCTATTAATCCATGAGTTGCACTAGCACACTTATTAGTCAGCCTCCACACCTCAAGTTTAATACAGAGGTTCTACTGTATAGTTCTATTTATCTACGAGTTGCACTAGTACACTCATTAGTCAGCCCCCACAACTCAAGTTTAATACAGAGGTTCTACTGTATAGTTCTATTTATCTATGAGTTGCACTAGTACACTCATTAGTCAGCCTCCACACCTCAAGTTTAATACAGAGGTTCTACTGTATAGTTCTATTTATCTATGAGTTGCACTAGCACACTTATTAGTCAGCCTCCACACCTCAAGTTATACAGAAGGTTCTACTGTATATTCTATTATCTATGATTGCACCTAGCACACTTATTAGTCAGCCTCCACACCCCAAGTTTAATACAGAGGTTCTACTGTATAGTTCTATTTATCTATGAGTTGCACTGGTGCACTCATTAGTCAGCCCCACAACTCAAGTTAAACAGAGGTTCTATGTATAGTTCTATTTATCTATGAGTTGCACTAGTACACTCATTGGTCAGTCTTTCAGAAACTAAAATTATTCATAACAAAAAAATTTGTTAAGATTTTTTTCTATTTATAGTCCCATTAGTTTTACAAAAGTAACCAAAATAAAAAAAATCAAATTATCTACAGCACCATAAAATAGCTAAAGTAATGCAAATATAACAATAAAATAAAAATAAAAAAGCAAATAATAAGGCTGCAGTTTTTACTAACAATAATTTACTTTACTCAAACTACTTACTCTTAATCTTTCCTGAAATATTAAAAAAAATATTATAAAACTAAATATAAAAAAAGAGGAAATTAATATTTATTCAAAACAAATAAGTATCTATGACAATAAAAAAAAATCTATAATACCTGAGCCAGCGACTATAGATACTTAAACAGTAAGACTGTCGACTCAATGGTGGAAAAATTTGGATTCCCGTCAACACTAGCGCGGCGAGGGACCTACCTTTCAATTGAGTGGGCGTATCTTGATTTCCCGCTTTTTGCCCACAGTCAGTTTGAAATTTTTATACTTTGTATAGTTATACTTCTCACTAACCCTACCACTTTAATCTTACACCGAACGCTTCTGATTATTTTTAAGTTTTTTCATTCAAGTAATTTATTAATTTAAATTGATTCAATCAGGTAATAATGGAAATAGTGGCTAAAAGTTTACACGTGGTAAAGATAGATTTTGGCATTTAATGCAGCCTGTTATTTTAATTACATAGGCAAGATGCGAACATGTAATTTAATGTAATTACCTGATAAATCGACTAAATTAATAATTAATTAAATGAAATTTACTTATCTGCCATCAGTAGGTTCTCTGGAAGTTTAAAAAAGGTTTTCTATTTACTTTTAGTTTCTGAATTTTTAAAATACAGAACATGCAACGGCGAACCGTTTTTTGTGAAAAATACATACAGAAAACAATCATTTTATAATAATAATAAATGTAGCTGTCATAACCAAGAATTGCCATGGTATTTATAAATTTTAATATAAAAATATAATCACGTTCATTTTGGGAAGCTATTGGGGTTAGTTTATGAGTTGTCCGCACCGGTCCGCGCAGCGCTATTTTAGTAGCTTGCGATAATCGAATCCAAACTTTTCCTCATTTAAGTTAACCCCCCCTGACCTGAGCAGACTCTATGTTTGACAGTAGCAAACAAATAACAAAAGTAATTATGTAAATATGTAACTAATGAGTAATACTGCTAAAAATACTATACTAGTTGTGTTTCGAGTAGTAGGTGTAAGTTCTAAGGGTGTGACTTAAGGAGTATTTGAGGTTAATTTCGTAAAGGGGGGGGGATTTGTTAGATATCTATTTTATATACTTGTTATCAAAAGTAACATATGTCATTCACAGGCCTTAAATATATCATTCTTAGTTTGTCAGTCAATGTTTTAATTAATAATCAATAATAGTACTGCACTATAATACGACCACGGCTAAAATCAATTGACAGCGGCGCAAATATCTGTGAGGGAAAGAACTTTATTGGTTCAGACTGACACGCTTCTTCCCCTCCACATCATGCCAACCTCGTACTAAAGAATACCTTTTTCGTAATAAAATCATAAAAGGCAACACTGGTTGTAAATATTTGTAACCTCGCGACGCTTTTATTTCCCTCATTGTGCATATTGATCTGTTTGAGTTGGTTTCATTTCATTCCAATCTGTTCAATTCATCCAATTATTGCGGAGTTTTGATTGATCTGAGTGTCTATTGCATGGACAATTGACGTATTTTTCAAGCATTCCTTGCTATTTGAGTAAAGCGCAGAGTCTGTAGTCTGTCAACCAAAAGACACATTTGTTTTTGGAAAAATGCATGTCTTTCAATAGATGCCATTCTTAACTTTTTAAGTATGAATGCTATTGTGTCATATTATTTTTATAAATATGAACAATACGCATTCAATTATACAACTTGACACAAAAAGCAGTTTGGTTTTGGAAAAAAGTAGTTATAGCTGACGATTAATTTAAATCGTCAAACTTTTATCATAGAAGCTATTATGATCCATTGCATTACGTAATTAACAACTTAACTCCACTTAATTCATACTTCCCGAACAATTTAAGCAACACTTAGTTGATAAATTTATATGATGCAACAATATTCCTACTTAAAAAGTAAATAAATATTTTTTAAAAAATAAAAAAATACGATATCAAATATAACAAATAATAAATTCAAAACATAACCTGACTTTCAGTTTGCCAGAGTAGGGATTTTTTTTGTTATTTAAAAGAAGGGATTTTTTTGTTAAAAAAGAGGGTTGAGATTTTGGCGCGCTGTCAATTGATTTTAGCCGTGTGTCGTATTATAACACAAAACAATCATTTTTAAACAAAATGAGCTGATTTTCAAAATTTCATAGACTGCACTCTGTGACATAATTAAAAACAAACTTGAGCTTTATGTCTTCATTTGACAGTAATTAACCTGAATAAATAATTATAACAGAAAAATGCAAAAACAAAAACTGTAGAGTTATTCCTGTTGATCCTAGAAAAAAGGGTATATATATATATATATATATAATATAATAATATATATATATATATATATATATATATATATATATATAATACATATATACACATATACATATACACTTTTGGATCCAACCTCTACTGTCCCCAAGGAACTAGTCTCCTCTTCTATTTAGGAAAAGAATGTTACCTTGTTAAAAATTTGTTAATGGAAAAAAGGTAATAATTACCAAAGTTTCTGGTTTCTTAA
>JACMZG010000002.1:36205177-36216514 GCA_018340805.1 Microvelia longipes | reverse complement strand
CAATGGCTCCTTGGATGTGATAGTTTCCATAAGCATTTACTACTACTACTTTTCTTTTCGGTCTTCTATCTGTTTTCTCTATTGCTTTGTTCCCCCATCTACATTTGCATCAATAGAATTATTTGTTCAATTTAGCTAAGTTTGAAATCATAATCTGATATAAGACATTTTAAAAGAATTTAATTCATCAAGTATCTTCTTTATATACTTTATGTCGCGGTATGTTTTCATACCAATCAATTATGATTGTGTGTTGTGTGTTGCATTCTTGTCCCTATATTTCTTAAATATTTCATCAATTTCCTGTAAATTTTCATAGAGTTTTTTAAAAATATTCATGTAATTTTATAGAAAATTTGAAAAAAAAAAAGTGAAAATAATTTTTTTTTTAAATATCCAATTCTTGATCTAAAAATTGCAAACCTAGAAAATTATAAAAAATAATATGTAAATTTATTATTTTTTATTACTTTTTATAACTTGTTTTAAAATAAAACTACATTTAAAAAGAAAATATAATTTTAAAAACAACATTTATTTTTTTATACAACAAAGAAACATAAAACTTGAATCACAAGAAATTAATGTTTTTATTGTTAATTTCATTACTCATCTCTTGGATTTGTACCATTAACATGTACATTCTGTGAGCCACGATTTCCTGTTCTGACCAATGACTATTGTTCTCCATTATTTTCGCTGGCAATACTCTTTGATACTGCTCATAGAGAGTAGTCATTGGAATTTGATCATCCATTATCTGTTCTGAACATCTATGTGTTGATGTTTTTACCAGATAAGGCAAATCCATCGTTTCCAAATCTGTCGTAATTGATGATGATGATGATTGCTGCGATGTCGAAGGCTCTGTATGACTGTGTTCCACTCTCTCTGTGCTCTTAATCCCGCTTCCATTTTGCGACTAATTCAGCTAAATAATTAAAATTTGTTACCAAACTTTCCTGTTCTGCAGTTGGCAATGCTGAATATTTCTCCATTCCCGACATTAAATCAAAAAACTGTTTTGAATTGTTTTCATGGGACATGTGTCTCGTAACCGCACTAGACACATGTTTTGAACTAGTGGTGTCATCAGCGCATTGTCATATTGCTTGATGAAATTCATTTTGCGAATCACCTGTTGATTGTCTAAAGTGACTGGATGGAATTGGGTTCATTGAATTGTAAACTGAATTCAATGCTGGTTGTAACATCCATGCATTCCTCATTTTATTTTTCATCGTGTTCACAGCATTCAACGTTGTAATTGTTGGAGTTGAGGAACTGATTTCTTGATGCTGAACTGTTGCATCTTCATCATTATCATCATCATCAAAATCCATCAACAAAATTGTTGTTGATTCACTGTTTTCTGACATCATTCATCTGACATAATCTCTTCTTGTGAGAAATCGACTTGAACTTCTGTTGATATTGTCGAGTTGTTCATGATAATAGTTTTTTAAAATTTATAAAAGACAAAAATAATGAAATTAGCTGCTTTATATATACTTTATTAAAATACCACAACGTAATATATATTTAGCAAATCAAATTAATTTCATATAATACCACAACGTAATATATTTTATACAAAACTTATTTATTTATTAATTATCTGCAAAAGTAATAAATAGATTAACTTACCAAAAACATTAATTAGAGATTCATATGAGATTTATATATGATGTATATAGTTTTCATATAGGTTTTATAGAGATTCATATATTTTTCATATGGATATAAGAGATTTATATGATTTATACAGATTTCATATAATTTATACAGATTTCGTATAATTTATAGAGATTTATATAGGTTTCATATGAGATTTATATAGGATTTAAAGAGTTTCATATGTTATTAGAGATTCATAAGAGAATCATAAGAAATTCATATGAGATTTATACAGATTTCATATGAGAGTTTTAATATGGTTATTAGAGATTCATATGATTTATAAAAAAAAAATATTTATTGCATCTGCATTGTACCTGCATTGCATCTGCATTGCTATTGTATTACATCTGATTTTCAATGTAATATTTATTATAAAATATTTTAATTATACCTATTTTAATACTCAATTGGTAAACCTATTTAATTATGTCTATATTTAATATATTTTTTATTTAATACCAACATTTGTGAGTTTATGTGTGTCTATATTCAATATATGTGTATATATTAATTCATTAAATAGGAAAATTAGTCCATTATGTATGTAAAAATTATTTATATACGTGTCTATGTTCAATATCTGTACTGTGTGTATGTATAAAACATTATGGACACCTAATAATTACCATATAACATCATATAATACAAGACCCTATGAAACCCAATAGGACCATATAAAATGTATATGAAAACCAATAATAACCTATAAATACCATATAAAACCCTATAGTTACCCTGTAAAACCATATAGTTACCCTGTAAAACATAGTTACCCTGTAGTAATCCTATAGATACTCTAAAATAACTTAAAATATCATTAAAACCAGGTAAAAACTATATAATGAATGATAACCCATATCATATGAAATCATATAAAAACCAATGAAAATCCTTGAAAACTAAGAAAACTAAGAAAAATCCATGAAAAATTCTAAAGATCATATGAAATCATAATAAAACCACAGAAAATCGGTAAAACCATATACTATTCTGTGTATAAAATCATAGAAAAATACTTAAAATATACTATAAAATTCGTTACTTTCATCACTTATACAGATATCTACTACTAATAATGAGTAATAAAAGGAAAAATTATCCCAGAAAACAGTAGAGCAAGCAGGGTTGCCAAGGAGCAAGCATGTTTGCCAAGGAGCAAGCATGTGCCAAGGAAGAAACTGAAACTCTGTCATGAATAAATTGTATATGTTCAATGGTGAATCCGATATTTTTAACGATGAACTTATATTTTCATTAACGTAACTGATATTTTCAATGATGAGTGTTTACTTTCTATGATGTATGGTATGTTTTCAATAATGAATCTTATATTTCATGGAGGAAGTGACTGTTTTTTTTCACCATGAAGTGATATTTCTCTATGATAAAGTGACTATTTTTCATTGATGAACTCTGTATAATCTGTGATGCATGTTATATAATTTGTGTAGAAACTCATATTTTTAACAAAGAGTTGTATATTTCTCATATTGTCTCAATTTTCTATGATAAATTGTATATTTTCGATGATGAATCCGATATTTTCATGATCAAATGTATATCTCTACGATGTAACCAGTATTTTCAATGATGAATGTTGTATAATCTATGATATCTCATATATCTTCAGTGATAAAACTTATATTTTCTATGATAAATTGTATATTTTTCATGATGAAACTTATATTCTAATGAAGAGTTGTAGATTTTTTCTGGTTTTTGAACCTATTTGTTATGTTTTCAATGGAGAATCTGATATTTTCATGATGAAGTGTCAGTTTTTTTTCATGTGAATATTAAAAATCCCCGGGAACACTTAAATTCATACGGTGAATAATGACTACGCTTGTTCTGTTGTACATGTCGCATTTTACAATTTTATTGTATCTAATGTATACATAGTACATATAGTAGATTGTATTCACTCACGGCTTATGTATGAAGTGTAAACATTTAGTGACACAGACCCTATCATAGTACTATGTAGATACAGGTCAAATGCACATGATACATGTACAACTATTTATTCACCGTATGAATCATTTTTAATATTCACATGAAAAATGACACTTCATCATGAAAATATCAGATTCTCCATTGAAAACATAACAAATAGGTTCAAAAACCAGAAAAATATACACTCTTCATTAAAAAATATAAGTTTCATCATGAAAAATATACAATTTATCATAGAAAATATAAGTTTTATCACTGAAGATATATGAGATATCATAGATTATACAACATTCATCATTGAAAATACTGGTTACATCGTAGAGATTATACATTTGATCATGAAAATATCGGATTCATCATCGAAAATATACAATTTATCATAGAAAATTGAGACAATATGAGAAATATACAACTCTTTGTTAAAAAATATGAGTTTCTACACAAATTATATAACATGCATCACAGATTATACAGAGTTCATCAATGAAAATAGTCACTTTATCATAGAGAAATATCACTTCATGGTGAAAAAAAGTCACTTCCTCCATGAAATATAAGATTCATTATTGAAAACATACCATACATCATAGAAAGTAAACACTCATCATTGAAAATATCAGTTACGTTAATGAAAATATAGTTCATCGTTAAAAATATCGGATTCACCATTGAACATATACAATTTAATTATGACAGAGTTTCAGTTTCTTCCTTGGCAAACATGCTTGCTCCTTGGCAACCCTGCTTGCTCCTTGGCAACCCTGCTTGCTCTACTGTTTTCTGGGATAATTTTTCCTTTTATTACTCATTATTAGTAGTAGATATCTGTATAAGTGATGAAAGTAACGAATTTTATAGTATATTTTAAGTATTTTTCTATGATTTTATACACAGAAGTATATGTTTTTTACCGATTTTCTGTGGTTTTATTATGATTTCATATGATCTTTAGAATTTTTCATGGATTTTTCTTAGTTTTCTTAGTTTTCAAGGATTTTCATTGGTTTTTATATGATTTCATATGATATGGGTTATCATTCATTATATAGTTTTTACCTGGTTTTAATGATATTTTAAGTTATTTTAGAGTATCTATAGGATTACTATAATGTTTTACAGGGTAACTATAGGTTTTACAGGGTAACTATATGGTTTTACAGGGTAACTATAGGGTTTTATATGGTATTTATAGGTTATTATTGGTTTTCATATACATTTTATATGGTCCTATTGGGTTTCATAGGGTCTTGTATTATATGATGTTATATGGTAATTATTAGGTGTCCATAATGTTTTATACATACACACAGTACAGATATTGAACATAGACACGTATATAAATAATTTTTACATACATAATGGACTAATTTTCCTATTTAATGAATTAATATACACATATATTGAATATAGACACACATAAACTCACAAATGTTGGTATTAAATAAAAAATATATTAAATATAGACATAATTAAATAGGTTTACAATTGAGTATTAAAATAGGTATAATTAAAATATTTATAAATATTACATTGAAAATCGATGTAATACAATAGCAATGCAGATGCAATGCAGGTACAATGCAGATGCAATAAATATTTTTTTTTTATAAATCATATGAATCTCTAATAACCATATTAAAACTCTCATATGAAATCTGTATAAATCTCATATGAATTTCTTATGATTCTCTTATGAATCTCTAATAACCATATGAAAACTCTTTAAATCCTATATAAATCTCATATGAAACCTATATAAATCTCTATAAATTATACGAAATCTGTATAAATTATATGAAATCTGTATAAATCATATAAATCTCTTATATCCATATGAAAAATATATGAATCTCTATAAAACCTATATGAAAACTATATACATCATATATAAATCTCATATGAATCTCTAATTAATGTTTTTGGTAAGTTAATCTATTTATTACTTTTGCAGATAATTAATAAATAAATAAGTTTTGTATAAAATATATTACGTTGTGGTATTATATGAAATTAATTTGATTTGCTAAATATATATTACGTTGTGGTATTTTAATAAAGTATATATAAAGCAGCTAATTTCATTATTTTTGTCTTTTATAAATTTTAAAAAACTATTATCATGAACAACTCGACAATATCAACAGAAGTTCAAGGCGATTTCTCACAAGAAGAGATTATGTCAGATGAAATGATGTCAGAAAACAGTGAATCAACAACAATTTTGTTGATGGATTTTGATGATGATGATAATGATGAAGATGCAACAGTTCAGCAACAAGAAATCAGTTCCTCAACTCCAACAATTACAACATTGAATGCTGTGAACACGATGAAAAATAAAATGAGGAATGCATGGATGTTACAACCAGCATTGAATTCAGTTTACAATTCAATGAACCCAATTCCATCCAGTCACTTTAGACAATCAACAGGTGATTCGCAAATGAATTTCATCAAGCAATATGACAATGCGCTGATGACACCACTAGTTCAAAACATGTGTCTAGTGCGGTTACGAGACACATGTCCCATGAAAACAATTCAAAACAGTTTATTTGATTTAATGTCGGGAATGGAGAAATATTCAGCATTGCCAACTGCAGAACAGGAAAGTTTGGTAACAAATTTTAATTATTTAGCTGAATTAGTCGCAAAAATGGAAGCGGATTAAGAGCACAGAGAGAGTGGAACACAGTCATACAGAGCCTTCGTCATCGCAGCAATCATCTATCATCATCAATTACGACAGATTTGGAAACGACGGATTTGCCTTATCTGGTAAAAACATCAACACATAGATGTTCAGGACAGATAATGGATGATCAAATTCCAATGACTACTCTCTATGAGCAGTATCAAAGAGTATTGCCAGCGAAAAATAATGGAGAACAATAGTCATTGGTCAGAACAGGAAATCGTGGCTCACAGAATGTATATGTTAATGGTACAAATCCAAGAGATGAGTAATGAAATTAACAATAAAAACATTAATTTCTTGTGATTCAAGTTTTATGTTTCTTTGTTATATAAAAAATAAATGTTGTTTTTAAAATTATATTTTCTTTTTAAATGTAGTTTTATTTTAAAACAAGTTATAAAAAGTAATAAAAAAATAATAAATTTACATATTATTTTTATAATTTTCTAGGTTTGCAATTTTTAGATCAAGAAATTGGATATTTAAAAAAAAAATTATTTTCACTTTTTTCAAATTTTCTATAATTACATGAATATTTTTAAAACTCTATGAAAATTACATAGAAATTGATGAAATATTTAAGAAATAGGGACAAGAATGCAACACACACACACAATCATAATGATTGGTTATGAAACATGCGCACATAAATATATATAAAGAAGATACTTGATGAATTAATTCATTTTTAAAATGTCTTTATATCAGATTATGATTTCAAACTTAGCTAAATTGAACAATAATTCTATTGATGGCAATGTAGATGGGAACAAAGCAATAGAGAAACAGATAGAAGACGAAAAGAAAGTAGTAGTAAATGATTATGGAAACTATCACATCAAGGAGCATGTGGATATCAACAACCAATTACTGTTGGAGTACTTGGAAGAAGATGAAATTAATGTCTTCGGTAAGATATTTTAATTATTAATCTTATTTAATATTACTTTCAGATGAAATAAGGAAGGTATTGAAAGAAACAATACCAGATTTTGATGAGAAGACAAGATCATGGCCACAGAATGAGTATTGGAAGAAGACAATAGAAATGATAAATTTGAAACTGGAAGAAATATTATCTGATTCTATGAATCCTTCGATGATGGTTATGGTTGCGGTGATAATTTTGTTATGTATGTCGGCGACAGACCATGAAAATGATTATAAATAACAAGTTAAATGGAAAATGATTGTTTTATTTAATAAATGTTGTTATTTAATGTTTTTTATACTAATTTTACATGTCATGTGCATGCACTAGGCATGTTGTCAGCATGTCATGAGCAAATATTTTTTACTTTATATATCATGACTATTGAAGACGAATAAATTTGATGACGACAATGATAGTGGTTATATATATGTTTTTTTTTTTAATGTAAATAAATATTTTAAATTGTTTAATAATCTTTTTTTTTTTTTTTAATATATGTAATTTGTCCAAATTTTTAGACTTTGAAAAAATATCATTTGTCTTAGAAACTGGACATTTAAAAATATTTTCACTTTTTTTTTTTAAATTTCTTTAATACATTTACAAGATAAATGCATGCCATGTGCAATACAGATGCAATTTTTAGTACTTTGATAAATTAATTCAAAAAATATTTTCACTTTTTAAAATTTTCTAATACATTTAGATAAATGCATGCCGTGTGCAATACAGATGCAATTTTTAGTACTATGATAAATTAATTCAAAAATTATTTTTCACTTTTTAAAATTTTCTTTTTTGATTCTTACTAATAAAAATATCTACATTACAGTAAAAATAATCATTTTTCAAAATTCATTTATGAAGTTACCTAAAAAACCAAAATTATCAAAATATGTTAAATTAATTCAAAAATATTTTCACTTTTTAAATTTTCTTTTTTTTTTGATTCTTACTAATAAAAATATCTACATTACGGTAAAAATAATAATTTTTCAAAATTGTTTGAAAGTTACCTAAAAATAAAATTATCAAAATATGTTAAATTAATTCAAAAATTTTCACTTTTTAAAATTTTCTTTTTTGATTCTTACTAATAAAAATATCTACATTACGGTAAAAATAATTTTTCAAAATTCATTTATGAAGTTACCTAAAAAACTAAAATTATCAAAATATGTTAAATTAATTCAAAAATATTTTCACTTTTTAAATTTTCTTTTTTGATTCTTACTAATAAAAATATCTACATTACGGTAAAAAATAATTTTTTTCAAAATTGTTTGAAGTTACCTAAAAAACCAAAATTATCAAAATATGTTAAATTAATTCAAAAATATTTTCACTTTTTAAAATTTTCTTTTTTGATTCTTACTAATAAAAATATCTACATTACGGTAAAAATAATCATTTTTCAAAATTCGTTTGGGAAGTTACCTAAAAAACCATAAAATTATACCGACCATATAATTTGTAATTAAGCTTCAAGTAGCTTACCATAAAATTAGAATGCTTATTCCAATAATTTAAGCATAAAATTTCATTTAAAAAGCTTAAAATTACCTTAAAATTCTAATTTTCATAAATTCTAATTTTATACTTTAATATTTTATTTATTTCATTTTCATATTATCGCGCTTCATTTTAAATTTGGAAATTTGTCATACCTACTTTAAATGGAAATTTCTATTAAAGCTTAATGATATAGCTTATTATTAAACGACAGAAAAATTCTAATTCGTCTAATTTATATTACGAAAAAATTTTTACTAATCTTTTATCATTTCATAGAAAAAATTCAAAACTCTTTCCAAAAATATTTTCACTTTTTCAAATTTTCTTTACTTATTTCATCTAATTAGAATATTTACATTACAGTAAAAATAATCATTTTCAAAAATTCTCATTCAAAGTTGCTCAAAAACATGAGACAAGTCTAAAAGAGGAACTTTGGAACCTTATATCGTCACCAATTTTCATAATAAAAAATTTTCATAGTCACCATGGCATTCCTCATATTTTTCTGATATTTTTCAAAAAAAAAATTTTTCAAATATCTCAAATTTTTATTTTTCAAAATTTTTCAAAATTCTTTAAAAAATCCAAAAAATCCCGCAACCGCGACAGTCACACTAGATGCGGCAAGTCGAGACGGTCACAACGCACCCTTTTTTGTCACTGTAACCCTTGGTTGCGGCGCTATTTCAATTTTAGTAATAATGAGCTTTCCCAGCCATGGCCTGGAGTGCCATAGGGGGGGGGGTAGCACACGGGGACATTTCCTAGAATTTAATTTCCGGGATTTCTAGACCATGTCCTGGTGCGGCTAGGGGGGGGGGGTAGCACACGGGGACATTTCCTAGAATTTAATTTTCCAGGATTTCTAGACCATGTCCTGGTGCGCTAGGGGGGGGGTAGCACACGGGGACATTTCCTAGAATTTAATTTCCGGATTTTCTAGACATGTCCTGTGCGCTAGGGGGAGGGGGGGGGTAGCACACGGGGACATTTCTCAGAATCCATTTCCGGGATTTCTAGACCATGTCCTCGTGCGCTACGGGTCAACCCCCGTTTCCATGGCAACCATGCAGTCAATCCCCGTTCCATGGCAACCACGAAGTCAATCCCCCGTTTTTCCATGGCAACCAAAGTCAATCCCCCTTCTCCATAGCGCACCTTGCCCAATTCCTCGTGCGCCCCGGCAGGGGGGGGCCCCCCCCCCCCTTGCCGCCGATTGCGCTTCCACAATCTTACCTACTTGACAAGTCCCCCTATAAAAAATCTTCGTGGTCCCCCCCCCCCAACTTTATATTTTTTTCATAATGCCCAGTGGTTTTATGCACAATCACCTTTTTTCTTTCTAAAAATTGGAAATTAAAAAGATTTAATAAAGATGTTAAAAGACATTAATAGCACACCTCCGCATGAAAAATTATTTAATCCTTTTTTGTTTTATAAAAGAATAAAATTCCTAGAACTCCTTTTCCCCAGAATGTGGCCCACCAAATATCATGTTTACAAAAAGATTGGGTGAAACACTTAACCAAAACATACTAAAAAAACATCCTAATTTTAGATTCAATTTCGGATTTAAAACCAAAAAAAGCCCAACTATCCCCATACGCAGTATGGTTTCATGCGAGAAAGCATCTTCAAGATGTTTTACACTAAACAATAAAAAATCCCAATTCCCAACACAAAGGGAATTTTTTTAAAGCAAAAACTCCCAGTAATAAAAGGAAATAACAGATTCAAAGAATAATCATAGATTTCCTTCAAAGATTTTGTAGATCAAGGAGATCTTTAATAATTATACACTTTATTACATGAAATTGGATGTTCTTTTTGTCCTAGCAGATTTTTTTCGAAAACTTTTAGAAAGAAACCTGTTTTATCAAGAATAGAAATTTGATCATGTTACCAAATCTCACCTTCCAGGATTTGCATGCAACTCCCTGCCATTAAAGAAATCTGGAGTTAAAATTAATATTGTAAAAAAACTTCCAGAACTTTTTATGATATTTTCCCTTAAAAATAGAAAAGAGGAATTTCGCGGTGGCTTTTTTTTCGGGACGTTTTGGCGGTTCCCCACGATATTTTTTTAAGAATAGGCTTTTCCGACGGAGTTTTTCTAGTTTATTTCAGGAATTTTACTTTCCAGATTAGAAATCTTCAAATCTTCAATACCCCTGAAATGATTTTAGAAACTTTAAATAGAAATCAAGAAAATCACGCAGAAGCTAATTTCTAATATTCCGGGGCCTACCTATCAGAGTTCCCCCAGCAAAAAGTATTTAAAATATGTGGATTGCAAATCCCCTATATGCAAGCGCGGGATGCCTTTGCTCTTTCCATCTTTTTGGTTACAGGAGATTCTCTGAGTGTAATTTGATTACGAGTTTTGAAAACGCATTCCAGATCCAAAATGGAACTTTATATTTTCCATCTATGAAAGTAACTTTGCAATATCCTCCCCGTGCGAAATAATCACATACAACAAGCAAATATTATCCCATTTTGCTCGCAGAACCATTTAAATATACAACCAGAGATGCTGTCTCCCATATCA
>JACMZG010000002.1:36177742-36199886 GCA_018340805.1 Microvelia longipes | reverse complement strand
TATGACTCATCACAAAGAAAAAAAAATTATGAAACTCATCACAAAAAAAATAAAAAAAAAAAGTATGACTCATGACTCATCAAAAAAAATTTCAAAAAAAAATTTGACCCCAAAAATTTAGAAAAAAAAAATTTGAAAAGAGGTGACTCATACTTAAGAATATCACAAAGAAAAATAAAAAGTATGACTCATCAGATGACTCATCAAAAAAAAAAATTATTCAATACGATGATTCTTATCTCATCACAAAGAAAAATAAAAAAATTTAAAAGTATGACTCATTAGATGACTCATCAAAAAAATTTTTAAAAAAAATTTGACTCCCCAAAATTTAGAAAAAAAAAATTTGACCCCCAGGTGTCTCATAGAGGTGACTCATACTTAGAAATCATCACAAAGAAAAATAAAAAGTATGAACTTATCTGATGACTCATCAAAACAAAAAAAATTATGACTCATACGATGAGTCGATGTTATGTTCTCATCAAAAGAAAAAAAAAAAATTTTAAAAAGTATGACTCATTAATGACTCATCAAAAAAAAAATTTTAAAAAAAAATTTGACTCCCCAAAAATTAGAAAAAAAAAAATTTGACCCCCCAAGGGTGTCTCATACAGAGGGGACTCATACTTAAGAATCATCACAAAGAAAAATAAAAAGTATGACTCATCTGATGACTCATCACAAAGAAAAAAAATTATGGACTCATACGATGATTCATGTTATGTCTCATCACAAAGAAAAAATAAAAAAATTTAAAAGTATGACTCATTAGATGACTCATCAAAAAAAATTTTTAAAAAAAAATTTGACTCCCCAAAATTAGAAAAAAAAAATTTGACCCCAAAAACTTGAAAAAAAAAATTTGACCCCCAAGGTGTCTCATAGAGGTGACTCATACTTAAGAATCATCACAAAGAAAAATAAAAGTATGACTCATCTGATGACTCATCACAAAGAAAAAAATTAAAAATACGATGATTCATGTTATGTCTCATCACAAAGAAAAAAAAAAAAATTTAAAAAGTATGACTCATTTAGATGACTCATCAAAAAAATTTGAAAAAAAAAATTTGACTCCCCAAAAATTTAAAAAAAAAAATTTGTGTCTCATAGAGTGACTCTACTTAAGAATCATCAAAGAAAAATAAAAAGTATGACTCATCTGATGAACCATCACAAAAAAAAAATTATGACTCATACGAATTAATGTCTTCATCACAAAGAAAAATAAAAAATTTAAAAAGTATGACTCATTAGATGACTCATCAAAAAAATTTTAAAAAAAAATTTGGACTCCCCAAAAATTTAGAAAAAAAAAAATTTGACCCCCCAAGGTGTCTCATAGAGTGACTCATACTTAAGAATCATCACAAGAAAAAATAAAAAGTATGACTCATCTGATGACTCATCACAAAAAAAAAAATTATGACTCATACTGAATGTTACTCATCACAAAGAAAAATAAAAAAATTTAAAAAGTATGACTCATTAGATGACTCATCAAAAAAAATTTTAAAAAAAAATTGACCCCAAAAAAAAAAAAAAAATTGACCCCAAAAATTTGAAAAAAAAAAAATTTGACCCCAAATAGGTGACTCATACTTAAGAATCATCACAAAAAAAATAAAAAGTATGACTCATCTGATTCATCAAAAAAAAAAAATTATGACTCATACGATGATTCATGTTATGTCTCATCCAAAAAAATAAAAAAATTTAAAAAGTATGACTCATTAGATGACTCATCAAAAAAAATTTTTAAAAAAAAATTTGACTCCCCAAAAATTTAAAAAAAAAAAATTTTGACCCCCCAAAAACTTGAAAAAAAAAATTTGACCCCCCAAGGTGTCTCATAGAGGTGACTCATACTTAAGAATCATCACAAAGAAAAATAAAAAGTATGACTCATCTGATGACTCATCACAAAGAAAAAAAATTATGACTCATACGATGATTCATGTTATGTCTCATCACAAAGAAAAAAATAAAAAAATTTAAAAAGTATGACTCATTAGAGACTCATCAAAAAAAATTTTAAAAAAAATTTGACTCCCCAAAAATTTAGAAAAAAAAAATTTGCCCCCCAAGGGTCCATAGAGGTACTCATACTTAAAATCATCACAAAGAAAAATAAAAGTTATGACTCATCTGAGACTTCATCACAAACAAAAAAATTATGACTCATACGATGATTCATGTTATGTCTCATCACAAAGAAAAATAAAAAAATTTAAAAAGTATGACTCATTAGATGACTCATCAAAAAAAATTTAAAAAAAATTTGACTCCCAAAAATTTAGAAAAAAAAATTTGACCCCCCAAGGTGTCTCATAGAGGTGACTCATACTTAAGAATCATCACAAAGAAAAATAAAAAGTATGACTCATCTGATGACTCATCACAAACAAAAAAAATTATGACTCAACGATGATTCATGTTATGTCTCATCACAAAGAAAAATAAAAAAATTTAAAAGTATGACTCATTAGATGACTCATTCAAAAAAATTTTAAAAAAAAATTTGATCCCCAAAAATTTAGAAAAAAAAATTTGACCCCCCAAAAACTTGAAAAAAAAAATTTGACCCCAAGGTGTCTCATAGGGTGACTCATACTTAAGAATCATCACAAAGAAAAATAAAAAGTATGACTCATCTGATGACTCATCACAAAGAAAAAAAATTATGACTCATACGATGATTCATGTTATGTCTCATCACAAAGAAAAATAAAAAAATTTAAAAAGATGACTCATTAGATGACTCATCAAAAAATTTTTAAAAAAAAATTTGACTCCCCAAAAAATTTAGAAAAAAAAAATTTGACCCCCAAAAACTTGAAAAAAAAAATTTTGACCCCCCAAGGTGTCTCATAGAGGTGACTCATACTTAAGAATCATCACAAAGAAAAATAAAAAGTATGACTCATCTGATGACTCATCACAAAAAAAAATTATGACTCATACGATGATTCATGTTATGTCTCATCACAAAAGAAAAAATAAAAAAATTTAAAAAGTATGACTCATTAGATGACTCATCAAAAAAAAATTTTAAAAAAAAATTTGACTCCCCCAAAAATTAGAAAAAAAAAATTTGACCCCCCAAAAACTTGAAAAAAAAATTTGACCCCCAAGGTGTCTCATAGAGGTGACTCATACTTAAGAATCATCACAAAGAAAAATAAAAAGTATGACTCATCTGATGACTCATCACAAAGAAAAAAATTATGACTCATACGATGATTCATGTTATGTCTCATCACAAAGAAAAATAAAAAAATTTAAAAAGTATGACTCATTAGATGACTCATCAAAAAATTTTAAAAAAAAATTTGACTCCCCAAAAAGTTAGAAAAAAAAAAAATTTGCCCCCCAAGGTGTCTCATAGAGGTGACTCATACTTAAGAATCATCACAAAGAAAAATAAAAAGTATGACTCATCTGATGACTCATCACAAACAAAAAAAATATGACTCATACGATGATTCATGTTATGTCTCATCACAAAGAAAAATAAAAAAAATTTAAAAAGTAGACTCATTAGATGACTCATCAAAAAAAATTTTTAAAAAAAATTTGACTCCCCAAAAATTTAGAAAAAAAAATTTGACCCCCCAAAAACTTGAAAAAAAAAATTGACCCCCCAAGTGTCTCATAGAGGTGACTCGATACTTAAGAATCATCACAAAGAAAAATAAAAAAGTATGACTCATCTGATGACTCATCACAACAAAAAAAAATTATGACTCATACGATGATTCATGTTATGTCTCATCACAAAAAAAATAAAAAAAAAAAAGTATGACTCATTTAGATGACTCATCAAAAAAAATTTTAAAAAAAAATTTGACTCCCCAAAAATTTAAAAAAAAAAATTTGACCCCCCAAAAAAAAAAAAAAATTTGACCCCCCAAGGTCTCATAGAGGTGACTCATTACTTAAGAATCATCACAAAAAAAATAAAAAGTATGACTCATCTGATGACTCATCACAAAGAAAAAATTATGACGCAACGATGATCATTATGTCTCATCACAAAAGAAAAATAAAAAAATTTAAAAGTATGACTCATTAGATGACTCATCAAAAAAAATTTTAAAAAAAAATTTGACTCCCCAAAAAATTTAGAAAAAAAAAATTGGACCCCCAAAAACTTGAAAAAAAAAATTTGACCCCCAAGTGTCTCATAGAGGTGACTCATACTTAAGAATCATCACAAAGAAAAATAAAAAGTATGACTCAATCTGATGACTCATCACAAGAAAAAAAATTATGACTCATACGATGATTCATGTTATGTCTCATCACAAAGAAAATAAAAAAATTTAAAAAGTATGACTCATTAGATGACTCATCAAAAAAAATTTTAAAAAAAAAATTTGATCCCCAAAAAGTTTAGAAAAAAAAAAATTTGACCCCCCAAGGTGTCTCATAGAGGTGACTCATATTTAAGAATCATCACAAAGAAAAATAAAAGTTGACTCATCTGATGACTCATCAAAAAAAAAAAAATTTTGACTCATAGGATGATTCATGTTATGTCTCATCACAAAAAAAATAAAAAAATTTTAAAAAGTATGACTCATTAGATGACTCATCAAAAAAATTTTAAAAAAAAATTTGACCCCAAAAATTTAAAAAAAAAAAATTGACCCCCAAAAATTTGAAAAAAAAAAAATTTGACCCCCCAATGGTTTCATAGAGGTGACTCATACTTAAAAATCATCACAAAAAAAAAATAAAAAGTAATGACTCATCTGAGGACTCATCACAAAAAAAAAAAATTATGACCCATACATGAAATGTCTCATCACAAAGAAAAATAAAAAATTTAAAAAGTATGACTCATTAGATGACTCATCAAAAAAAATTTAAAAAAAATTTGACTCCCCAAAAATTTAAAAAAAAAATTTGACCCCCAAAACTTGAAAAAAAAAATTTGACCCCCCAAGGTGTCTCATAGAGGTGACTCATACTTAAGAAATCACAAAGAAAAATAAAAGTATGACTCATCTGATGACTCATCACAAAGAAAAAATTATGACTCATACGATGATTCATGTTATGTCTCATCACAAAGAAAAATAAAAAAATTTAAAAAGTATGACTCAATGACTCATCAAAAAAAATTTTAAAAAAAATTTGATCCCCAAAAATTAGAAAAAAAAAATTTGACCCCCCAAAAACTTGAAAAAAAAAATTTGACCCCCAAGGTGTCTCATAGAGGTGACTCATACTTAAGAATCATCACAAAGAAAATAAAAAAGTATGACTCATCTGATGACTCATCACAAAGAAAAAAAAATTATGACTCATACGATGATTCATGTTATGTCTCATCACAAGAAAAATAAAAAAATTTAAAAAGTATGACTCATTAGATGACTCATCAAAAAAAATTTTAAAAAAAAATTTGACTCCCCAAAAAAGAAAAAAAAATTGACCCCCAAAACTTGAAAAAAAAAAATTTGACCCCCAAGGTGTCTCATAGAGGTGACCATACTTAAGAATCATCACAAAGAAAAATAAAAAGTATGACTCATCTGATGACTCATCACAAAGAAAAAAAATGACTCATACGATGATTCATGTGATATGTCTCATCACAAAGAAAAATAAAAAAATTTAAAAAGTATGACTCATTAGATGACTCATCAAAAAAAATTTTAAAAAAAAATTTTGACTCCCCAAAAATTTAGAAAAAAAAAATTTGACCCCCCCAAGGTGTTCAATAGAGGTGACTCATACTTAAGAATCATCACAAAGAAAAATAAAAAGTATGACTCATCTGATGACTCATCACAAACAAAAAAATTATGACTCATACGATGATTCATGTTATGTCTCATCACAAAGAAAAATAAAAAATTTAAAAAGTATGACTCATTAGATGACTCATCAAAAAAAATTTTAAAAAAAAATTTGACTCCCCAAAAATTTAGAAAAAAAAAATTTTGACCCCCAAGGTGTCTCATAGAGGTGACTCATACTTAAGAATCATCACAAAGAAAAATAAAAAGTATGACTCATCTGATGACTCACACAAACAAAAAAATTATGACTCATACGATGATTCATGTTATGTCTCATCACAAAGAAAAATAAAAAAATTTAAAAGTATTGACTCATTAGATGACTCATCAAAAAAAATTTTAAAAAAAAATTTGACTCCCCAAAAATTTAGAAAAAAAAAAATTTGACCCCCAAAAACTTGAAAAAAAAATTTGACCCCCAAGGTCTCATAGAGGTGACTCATACTTAAGAATCATCACAAAGAAAAATAAAAAGTATGGACTCATCTGATGACTCATCACAAAGAAAAATTATGACTCATACGATGATTCATGTTATGTTCTCATCACAAAGAAAAATAAAAAAATTTAAAAAGTATGACTCATTAGATGACTCATCAAAAAAATTTTTTAAAAAAAATTTGACTCCCAAAATTTTAGAAAAAAAAAAATTTGACCCCCCAAAAACTTGAAAAAAAAAATTGACCCCCCAAGGTGTCTCATTAGAGGTGACTCATACTTAAGAATCATCACAAAGAAAATAAAAAGTATGACTCATCTGATGACTCATCACAAAGAAAAAAATTATGACTCATACGATGATTCATGTTATGATCTCATCACAAAGAAAATAAAAAAATTTAAAAAAGTATGATCATTAGATGACTCAAAAAAAAAATTTTGTAAAAAAAAAATTTGACTCCCCAAAATTTAGAAAAAAAAAAGTTGACCCCCAAGTTGTCTCATAGAGGTGACTCATACTTAAGAATCATCACAAAGAAAAATAAAAAGTATGACTATCTGTGATCATCACCAAACAAAAAAAATTATGACTCATCGATGATTCAATGTCTCATCACAAAGAAAAATAAAAAAATTTAAAAAGTATGACTCATAGATGACTCATCAAAAAATTAAAAAAAATGACTAAAAAAAGAAAAAAAAATTGAAATATGACTCATCTCATCACAAAGAAAAAATAAAAAGTATGATCATCTGATGACTCATCAAAAAAAAAAAAATGATGCATGGGAAAAAAAGAAAAAAAAAAAATTTAAAAAAAAGTATGACTCATTAGATGACTCATCAAAAAAAATTTTAAAAAAAAAATTGAAAAAAAAAAAAAAAATTTGACCCCCCAAAAAAAAAAAAAAATTTGACCCCCCTCTCTGGTGACTCATCATTCACAAAAAAAAAATAAAAAAAGTATGACTCATTCTGATGACTATCACAAAAAAAAAATTATGACTTGCGTGGGTGGAGGGTTCCAAAAAAAAAAAAAAATTTTAAAAAGTATGACTCATTAGATGACTCATCAAAAAAAATTTTTAAAAAAAAAATTTGACCCCCAAAAATTTAAAAAAAAAAATTTGACCCCCCAAAAACTTGAAAAAAAAAATTTGACCCCCAAGGTGTCTCATAGAGGTGACTCATACTTGAATCATCACAAAAAAAATAAAAATTGCTCATCTGTGACTATGAAAAAAAAAATTATGACTCATAAAATGAATCACAAAAAAATAAAAAAAAAAGTATGATCATTAGATGACTCATCAAAAAAAAATTTAAAAAAAAATTTGACCCCAAAAATTTAGGAAAAAAAAATTTGACCCCCAAAACTTGAAAAAAAAAATTTTGACCCCCAGTGTCTCAATAGGTGACTCATACTTAAGATCATCACAAAGAAAGAAAAAAAAAAAGTATAGACTCATCTGATGACTATCACCCAAACGAAAAAAAATTATGACTCATACGATGATTCATGACTCATCACAAAGAAAAAATAAAAAAATTTAAAAAAGTTGACGCATTAGATGACTCATCAAAAAAAATTTTTAAAAAAAAATCTTGACTCCCAAAATAGAAAAAAATGTGACCCCCCAAAAACTTGAAAAAAAAAATTTTGACCCCCCAAGGTGTCTCATAGAGTGACTATACTAAGAACACTCTCCACAATGAAGAAATAAAAAGTATTGACTTCTATCACAAAGAAGAAAATTTAAAAAAGATATATGACTCATCTGATGACTCATCACAAAGAAAAATTAAAAGTAATGACTCATCAAAAAGAAAAATTAAAGTTAAGACTCATGCTGACTCATCACAAAGAATCATAAAAATGACTCATAAAAAGTATGAACTCATCACAAAGAAATAAAAAAGTATGACTCCGATGACTTCCAAAGAAAATATGACTCATCACAAAAAAGAAAAAGTATGACTCATCACAAAGAAAAATTAAAGTATGACTCATTATGACTCTAAAAATTTAAAAAGTATGACTCAACTCAAAAAAAAAAAAGTATGACTCATCGATGACTCATCAAAGAAATAAAAAAAAATAAAAAAATTTCAAAAAAAAAGTATGACTCATAGTATGACTCATCAAAAAATAAATTTCAAAAAAAAATTGCGTGGGTGAGGGTACCCCCAAAAAAAAAATTTGAAAAAAAAAAAAAATACACACAAATAAAAATATATACACTCATTATATATTACATACACACACACATATAAAAAGAAAGTATAATAAAAATTAAATTTATGAAAAATATTCAATAAATAAATTTCTCTTGTTTCGTAACAAAAATGAGTTGATATCGCCTTTTTAAAAAAAAAATTTAATTAAAAATTAACTTGAAAAATATTTTGTATACACATTAATACACACATAATAACTATATACACTCATTATATATACATACACACACATAAAAAGAAAGTATAATAAAAATTAAAATTTATGAAAAAATATTCAATACATAAATTTCTCTTGTTTCGTAACAAAAATGAGTTGATATCGCCTTTTTAAAAAAAAAAATTTAATTAAAAATTAACTTGAAAAATATTTTGTATACACATTAATACACACATAATAAACTATATACACTCATTATATATACATACACACACATTAAAAGAAAGTATAATAAAAATTAAAATTTATGAAAAAATATTCAATACATAAATTTCTCTTGTTTCGTAAAAAAATGAGTTGATATCGCCTTTTTAAAAAAAAAATTTAATTAAAAATTAACTTGAAAAATATTTTGTATACACATTAATACACACATAATAAACTATATACACTCATTATATATACATACACACACACATTAAAAGAAAGTATAATAAAAATTAAAATTTATGAAAAAATATTCAATACATAAATTTCTCTTGTTTCGTAACAAAAATGAGTTGATATCGCCTTTTTAAAAAAAAAAAAATTTAATTAAAAATTAACTTGAAAAATATTTGTATACACATTAATACACACATAATAAACTATATACACTCATTATATATACATACACACACACATTAAAAAGAAAGTATAATAAAAATTAAATTTATGAAAAATATTCAATACATAAATTTCTCTTGTTTCGTAACAAAAATGAGTTGATATCGCCTTTTAAAAAAAAAAAAAAAAAAAAAAAAAAAAACCAAAAAAAAAAAAATAGAAAAAAAAAAAAAAAAAAAAAAAAAAAAAAAAAAAAAATAAAAAAAAAAATTTGACCCCCAAAAAAAAAAAAAAAAAATTTGACCCCCCAAAAAAAAAAAAAAAAAAAAATTTGACCCCCAAAAAAAAACATCAAAAAAAATTTGTGCAAAAATTTTAGGGGGGTCCCCCCCCGAGGGGGGTTGGTTCGAGAGCTCACATCTACCTACTAGATTAACATAGCATAATATTTTAAAAATATAATGTTGTAAATTTATAAAATTGCATGGTTTGCCATGAAATATTAAAAATTACTAGAAGTTACACAATATTATAAATATTTACTAGAAGTATATACAGTATTATAAATAATTACTAGAGGTCTATACAATATTTTAAATATTTACTAAAGTCAGAATGATTTTCAAATTCAGTCGTAATTACATAGGAAAAATTAATAAAAAAATTTTAGAAGATAGAAAGTTTCTAAATATTTACCAGAAGTCACATAAAATTTCTAAATATTTACTAGAAGTCACATAAAATTTATAAATATTTACTAGAAGTCGGATAAAACCTTTAAAAATTTACTAGATGTCATGAAATATTTACAATGATTTACTAATATCTAAGTTAATTTTATAGAAATTATATAGATGTTGTTGTAATAATTTGAAAAATGACTAAATATTGTTGAAATTTCATAAAAATTACATAGTTGTTAAGAAACTATTTTATAAATTAGATAATTACCATAACTATTTCAATAATTTATTAGTAAAGTATTCAATGAATTACTAGAAACTCACGGTTCCTCTTACTGCTCCTCTCACTGATTATCATTCTGATTCTCATTCTTGCACTCATTGATGTATATGATAACTATAGGATTTTACAACATATTATTGAAATAATTTAAAAAGGGTAGATATTGAAGTAATTATTAAGAAATTTATTATCAGTCGGTAAATATTATAAATATTTACTAAACGTATTTGAAAATGTATAAAAATTCTTAAAAGGGATGGAAATAATATAAATTTTTATTAGTAGTATGTGAAAATTTATCAAAATTATAGAAGTCTATACAATATTATAAAAAATTACTAGAAGTCTATACAATATTATAAATATTTACTAGAAGTCATATAAAACTTTAAAAATTTACTAGAGTCATGTAATATTACTTGAAATCTATGAGGTTTTATAGAAATTTATTTAGATGTTGTTGTAATATTTTGAAAAATGACTAAATATTGTTGAAATTTTAAAACTTACATAGTTACTATTTGAACTATTTTATAAATTACATAATTACCGTCACTATATTAGTAATCTATTAGTAAAGTATTCATCAAATTACTAGATTTCTCACTATCCTTCTCACTGTTTCTCTCACTACTCCTCTCATTATGACACTTATTCTCGCACTCATTGCTCCTTTCATTGCTCCAATCCTTCTAGCACTCATTGCTCCAGTCATTGCTCCATCATTCTCACTCACTCCTCGACTCGTTGTCATCCGAATCATTCTGCAGTCATACCCTCTTTTTTCCTCTTATCCATTTATTATATGGTTTTGTATGATAATTGCTGAAAATAAATAGAGTTATTATTATAATGTTTTATACATACACACACATATATATATATCAATAAATATGTAATAACCATAAAATTTATCAATACACACACACATATCAATTAATATGTAATAAACCATAAAATTTTATCAAATAATACACACATATCAATTAATATGTAATAAACCATAAAAATTTTATCAAATACACACATTTCAATTAATATGTAATAAACTATATGAATTATCAAATATATACACATTTCAATAAATATGTAATAAATCATAAAATTTATCAAATACATACACACATATCAATTAATATGTAATAAAATAAAATTTATCAAATATATACACATTTCAATAATATGTAATAAACCATAAAATTTATCAATAAATACACACACATATCAATAATATGTAATAACCATAAAAAATTATCAAAATACACACATCAATTAATATGTAATAAACTATATAAATTTATCAAAATACACACATTTCAATAATATGTAATAAACATAAAATTTATCAAATACCACACATTTCAATTAATATGTAATAAACATAAAATTTATCAAACACACACATTTCAATTAATATGTAATAAAAATAAATTATCAAATACACACATTTCAATTAATATGTAATAAAACATAAAAATTTATCAAATAATATAATTAATATGTAATAAAATATAAAAATTTATCAATACACACACATCAATTAATATGTAATAAACATAAAATTTATCAAATACACACATTCAATTAATTATCAAATTTCAATAATATGTAATAAAAAAACATAAAAATTATCAAAATACACACACATTCAATTAATATGTAATAAACCATAAAAATTTATCAAATAAATACACACATATCAATTAATATGTAATAAACCAAAAAATTATTAAATTATACACATTTCAATATAATATGTAATAAATCATAAAAAAATTATCAAATACACACAATTCAATTAATATGTAATAACCATAAAATTATCAAATACACACATCATTAATATGTAATAAACCATAAAAATTATCAAATATACACACATTTCAATTAATATGTAATAAAACCATAAAAATTTATCAAATACACATATCATATGTAATATGTAATAAACCATAAAATTTATCAAATACACACACATTCAATTAATATGTAATAAATCATAAAAATTTATCAAATACACATACACATTCAATTAATATGTAATAAACATAAAATTTATCAAATTCAATTAATATGAATAAATCATAAAATTATCAAATACACACATATCAATTAATATGTAATAAACTATATGAATTTATCAAATATATACACATTTCAATTAATATGTAATAATCATAAAATTTATCAAATACATACACATATCAATTAATATGTAATAAACCATAAAATTTATCAAATACACACATTTCAATTAATATGTAATAAACATAAAATTTATCAAATACACACATATCAATTAATATGTAATAAACATAAATTTATCAAATACACACATATCAATTAATATGTAATAAATCATAAAAATTTATCAAATACATACACATATCAATTAATATGTAATAAAATATAAATTTATCAAATACATACACACACATATACATGCTAATAAACATGTAATAAACAATTAAATGCGCCACTGGAATTATCGAGATCAATTCCCTCTACATGCTGGCAATCAAAATTTGGAAAAGACGGTGAAAACATCCTTACGGTCAGATACAGGATCGAAACCAGTTTGTCTCAATCTATCGGAACAATTGCCAATTATGGTGTCACCAGATGTAAGAAAATCGCTATCAAGCCACCATGAATCTGATTTGCAGGCAATGGGGACTCAAAGACTGGTACAAAGTATCCAGACCTATATGCAATACACAAAAATGAGTGGATGTGATAAATTGTTATTTTAATAAACTTTATTAATCAGATTTTATTTTATTTATTTATTTTAAATAGAAATGTGTTTAATTTTTATTAAGTATTATAAAGATTTTATTAAGTAATTAAATATTTAGTTAAAGTTGATGAATTAATTTAAAAATAATAATATATAGACAAGGAGATAAGAGTCTATAATAATAATAATAATAATAATAATAATAATAATAATAATAATAATAATAATAATAAATAATAATAATAAATAATAATAAATAATAATAATAATAAATAATAATAATAATAAAATAATTAATGATTGTGATAATACGATAACGATAATGATAATGATAAATGACAATAATAATAATAAGTATAATAATAAACAATAAATAATAATAAATAATAACACGATAACGATAATGATAATGATAATAATGACAATAATGATAATGACAATAAGTAATAATAATAACGATAATAATAATGATAATAATAATGATAATAATAACGATAATAATAATGAATAATGAAAAATAATAATGATAATGATAATATGTGAATGAAATACTTTTACTGATTTTATTTATACATGTTATTAGTTAGACATACACGTTTTGCAAGTCATATGCAAACCAGATGCAAGTTTAACAAAGAGTATGATTAATATAAAATCCAATTTTGTTAAAAAATATGTCAATGTAATAAATTGACCCATACATAGGTAAAAAGATATATAAAAAAAAAAAATATTCACTACAACACTAAAAATAAAAAAAAAAAATACTAATCAATACGTTACTTATAAAAGAAAATTTATCAAAAAAAAAAATTCAATAAGCGACTTACAAATGAAAATTTAACAAAATATTGAAAAATTACTTGAAAAATATTTATATATGCATTAATACACACATAATAAATCATATACACTCATTACACACACACACAATACAATAAAAGAATATATAATAAACAAAAATGAAAATTTATGAAAAAATATTCAATATGCTAGTTATAAAAGAAAAATTTACCAAAAAATAATCTATACGCCACTAAAAATTGAAAAAATACTTAAAATATCTTTTTTATTTATTTATACACATTAATACACACATAATAAACTATATACACTCATTACATATATTTATACATACACACACACATATTAAAAAGAAAATATAATAAACAAAAATTAAAATTTATGAAAACAAATTCTATACGCTACTTATAAAAGAAAAATTTATCAAATAATATTTTAAGACACTTGAAATGAAAAATTATTCAATACGCTACTTACAAAAGAAAAATTTACCAAATATATTCTATACGCCGCTAAAAAATGAATAATTACTTGAAAAATATATTTTTTTTTTCTTTATACACATTAATACACACACACATAATAAACCATATACACTCAAAGATACATACATGCACACACACACACACACAAAAAATATATATAATAAACACACAAATTTTCAATTCATTTGTTGTCTTGAAATTAATTTCTAATATTCTACCAAGTATCCAACTTGATCCTAGCTCGCTTCTTATTGATATTTTTTCGTTCAATTGTTTTATTCCATCTGTGAAAAATGATTCTGTGAAATTGAGCACGATTGAATAATCTACAAGTTTTTGTTTCTTCGTCTTTGATAAATTCTGCATGAGAACCGAATTGAATCTTAACTTGTTTCATTTCTTCTATATTAAAGGACAACTGCTTAATTATACAATCCGGTAACACAATTTTCTTTATATTCCACCTTGATACATCTATTTTCAATATTATATGACAACGAAATAAGTCTGTTTCAATAAGTACTTTTTTCTGAATCATTGAGAGTGCCACCGACTTGTATTTCAATAAAATCTTCTTCATAATATTTGTCTACAATGTCAAAATCAAACCAATTTTAAAATTGCAATTGATGTGCACACATTACAAAGAATATGCAATTAAAAGCATCTTTAACAAAGACACTTGAAAAATCTATAATAGATTAGACTCATATGACTCATACTTGATGACTCATACACGATGACTCATACCCGGTGACTCATAGGGGTGACTCAAACGATTAGACTCATACAACACACACATGATGACTCATTACGATAACTCATACTATCAAAATGCGCGATAATTATAATCTCATAAAAATCATTGAAATCTCATAAAATGCGCGATAAGATAACTTCAAAAAAAAATAAATAAATTATAAAACCCAAAAAAAATGACTGAAAAATAAAAAAAGAAAAAAAAAAAGTATGAATCAAAAAAAATTTAAAAGTATGACTCATTCGATGACTCATCAAAAAAATAAATTTCAAAAAAAAATTGCGTGGGTGGAGGTACCCCCAAAAAAAAAAATTTGAAAAAAAAAAAAAAAAAAAAAAAAAAAAAGATAAAAAAAAAAAATAAAAAAAAAAAAAATTGACCCCCAAAAAAAAAAAAAAAAAAATTGACCCCCAAAAAATTCAAAAAAAAAAATTTTGCAAAAATTTGGGGGGGGCCCTGGATTGCGGGGTGGTTCGATGCGCTCACCAAAACTACTTCATCATCCAATTACTATTGAATTCTTGATTAATGGAGAGAGATATTTCGATATTCTAACATGATCACCGACTTTATATTTAGGTTTCATGATTGCTTTTCCATCATTTTGTCTCGATAACCATAGTTTTCAATTGATTATTTGTAGATACATCTACGGTCTTGCTCCATTTAATCCCTTATGACTTGAATGATTATAACTATGAATAAGTTTCGGTAACATTTATCCAAGTTTTATTACCACATGTACAAAGTATTTCTTTTAATGCATCACGTAATGTTCGATTAAATCTTCAACATGTGCTGCTTGAATTGTGAAAGTACAGAATAATGGTTGATTTTCAAATGTTTAATTAGATTTGAACTTTGGAATTATAAAATTCCTTACCCAAATCAGTTTGTAATTATCTGGATGTTCTACTTTAAAATTGATTTCATGCAGGTTCCATATCATTAGCAGATTTTGATTTCACAGCAACAGCTCTTGCAAATCTACTGAATACATCTATACAAGTAAATATACTTGTATCCTTTATTTATTTTCGAATATGGGATCATTTCCATCAAATCCATTTGCCATAAATCGTTAATACCATATGTTTTATATGCTCTTGTTGGAAATCTTTTCAACATCGGCTTGTTCAGACTGTACGCTAACTGGCTCGATAACCATTTCTTGGTCTTTTTCTTGATTTTTGAGCTGCTTCATCAATTTTTCACTCCGCGAAACTTTCCGGGTTTTTCGGATTGTCCACACTGTCTTTAGTTTTCCCATTACAACAATTCGATGATAATTTCAAGTCAAAATTAGGTAATGACTGTAAACCGCCCATTGTTTATTTATTTACCGAAATGAGTCATCCTAATGCAGCTAATGCAATTGGTAATTGCAGCTATAAATCCCCTTCTTGTTTATTCATGAAAAAAATCTCATTGCTCTTTTATTTCTTGCATTTAAAAGTGCTAGCAACGACTTTTTATGGTGCTTCAATGTTTCCTTTCTACTATGACTCACATTTATATTTCCGCGAACAATATTTTAATAATTTCAAGTAAATCATCAACTACAAATGTTGGAAATGATTTGTAAAATTGCCATTCTTGATGATTTTGGCGATTTGATTAATGTAGTAAAAAACGGAATACTGCGTTCTAATTTCATTTTTTGTAATAAATACTATTATCCGACATTTGTTTATATTGATATCATCTTCCATGTTTCAATTTCAGCTTCTTTCCAGTCAATTTGCCAGTTTTTTTAACATATTACGTTTTTCTTTATTTTCAACAAAGCATTTTCTTTTGATTGTTTTCTTACAGACACTTTCTTTGAATCGTTTTGGAACTTTCAGCAATGATAATATATTTCTGATCTTTAATAACATACATGATTGGTTTCTGTTTTATATTAACTTTAGATATTTGAAACACTTCATCACTCCAATTACTATTGAAATTCTTGATGAATGGAGAAGCTGATATCTTTGAAATTCTTACATGATCACCAACTTTATATTTGGTTTCTTATTGGTCCTGTTTTTTTGTTTACTTAACCATAACTTTATGAATTATTAGATGAAACATCAACTGGTCTTGCTCCATTTAATCCTTGTGACTTGTATGATTATAACTATCAATTAGTTTCGGTAAAACTGTATCCATGTTTTATTACCAGTATGCACAAAGTACTTTTTCATTGCATCTCTCAATGTTCGATTAAATCTTTCGACATATGCTGCTTTATATTGTGAAAATACAGAATAATGATTAATACCAAGGTGATTAATGATACTCTTGACTTTTGAATTGTAGAATTCTTTACCTAAATCCGTTTGTAAATTATCTGGATGTCCATCTTTAAACATAGATTTCATTGCAGATTCCATTTCAACTGATGATTTTGATTTATAGGTATAGCTCTTGCAAATCGACTAAAATATCAACACATGTTAAAATATACTTGTAACCTTTATTAATTCTCGAATATGGAATCATTTCCATTAAATCCATTTGCCATAAATCATCAATACCAAAGGTTTTATACTGTCTTGTTGGGAATCTTTTCAACATTGGTTTGTTCAGACTGTATGCTAACTGGTTCGATAACCACTTTTTCGTCTCGCTTTTTGAGTTTTTTGTCTCTTTCCACAACTTTTCACTCCTTTGAACCCTGCTGGATGACTCGGGTCTGTCCAAATATTCTTCATTTTGTCCATTACAACAATTTGATATGAATTTTACGTAAAATCTTGATAATGCTCCTAGATTACTCATGTTTATAGAAAATTCGATAATACTGATAATACAATTGGTATTAATGCTCCTAGAAACCCACCACTTTGTTTATATATTACATGTCTCATTAATCTCTTATTTTAGTATTTACAAGTGAACAACGATTCTTGTGTCGTTGTAATGTTTGCTTTTTAGCTTTATTTAAATCTACATTACCACGAAAACATTCATAATAATTTCATCAAATCATCAATAACAAACTTGGGAAATGATTGTAACAATCTAACTCTTGACCTTTTGGAGTCTTGAGTAATGCATTAAAAAACGGAAGACTATTTTTATATGACATAATATTTATTTAATCACATTTAAATGATTGTTTATAGCTTCATCCATTTTCTTTTTAATTGATTAATCTTTGATTGTCCTTTTGTCACTTTCTTAACATTCTTTGATTGTTTCATTGGATTGGTTTCTTGATTGTCTTTTATCGCCTTCTTAATTGACTTGTTGTTGTGGAAAAATGTACAAATATACACTTGTTTTCTTTTCAATCAGGAATGTAGAATCATGGTGTAAAAGACCATTTGGATAGAAAAATTTTTAAGTATAAAAATTGAAAACATTCAACTTCAAATCTCTGTTACAGTTGTTATGATTAATTAAATTTATTGGTTAATTTTTACATGAATTGTCAAAAACAATAAAAGTTCCTATGAACCAGAGATTTTCACGGGGATTACTATTTCTAAATTATAATCCAATTTGCGTAAATTATATTTTCAAGTGGCAAGTTGTACTTGTGGGAAATAAACTTTAAATTTAACACTGCATGGACAAAAAATTTTTTTGTCGTTGCGCTTTAATTTTTTTTTGGAAACCATCGGTTTCCTCATGCAATGTTTAGTCTTCATACAATTTTTACTCGAATCTGTCGACCAACTTGTGAGATATTTTAAATCAAATTTTGTATTAATACGTTATATTACGTAATTGAAATTAATAATTATAATAAGATGATGAAAACAAAACAAATTGTATTAAATGTACATATATTACAATGATATTCAAAAAATGTCAAAACGGTTATAATTATTATTGGAAAAATTGAAAATTTCGGTGTCCCTTTTCAAACTCCAACGTTTCTGCATCATTTCTTTGTTGAAGTTGCGGCCGTACGCTTTTCAATCTGTTCCATTTCTTGATGTAGTCTTTCACCGTGTTCATCAGAAAAAAGTGCCTATATAAGGCTCATATTATCTTTATGTTTTAATAATAAATGCATCTTAATGGTGACATGGGACAGCCCATATTTTGATAGCTGGACATTAGCGAATCTACTTTTTCTCTCAGTCTGTAGTTACACTTTTTCAAGACGTTTGTTGCAATATTCACAAAAATTTAACCAAGCTGCAAGCTGTACGTCTGTCATCGTTGAGGGAAAATCCTTATTTTTCATAAGATATCTAAATTTTCTGGACCTGTGAAGATCCCATTTATTAACTGATTTTTAAAATGAGAACATATAAATTGAAAACAAGCGCTTTCTTTATCGATAGTTTTCACGAACTTCTGAAAGATACCTAGTTTAATATGTAGGAATGGAAAAGCAATCTTCTCAATAGGTACCAAGGGTTTCTTATCAAAATTATCACGTTTAGGCCATGTTTTTTTAGAATCAAAATCCAGCCCACTATTTCTGGAATCAAACATGCAATGAAAGCATGGATATTTAGCATATCCTGACTTTAATCCCATGATAAATTTAGGACTTTCAAATCGCACATAATGAGCCAGCAATTAGAGTGGTAGTTGATTAATTCCAGTACTTTTTCAATGGAAGACCGATCCTCTTTGGTTTTGGCAACGCAATTGGAATTGTAGGATGAGATGGTTTTATAACATAAGTGCAGCTTTTAAACCCGTTATCGAAAGTTTAAACAGGCACCAACATTACTTGGTAATCAACATCCAAGTATTGCAATAAACCTTCGATATCATTACAATAAAACAAATTCGTCTGTTTTTTGTAAAAAAGCCTGGACATCTTTACTTCGTGATTGATTTCCCTAAACGTACTTCGTGAAGGTTTTTCTTTAGGTATGGATCTTTCCTAAGCATTGACAAGGCATTTTTTGACATTGATTTGCTAAGTTTTAATTCCTTACAGAAGTTCATTAAATGATTTCATAGACCATTTAAAATCATTATGATTATGATCTGAATCATTTTCCTTCTCTCTCCAATGATTCGCAATCGGAACGTATCAGAAAAAAATTTGACGATCAGCTAAATCGGGTAAATGCAATTTTGGGATTTTACAACTGTCACAATCAAAGTATTCACCATTACGTTCCAGTGGGTTTTGTAATTGAACAGAAATAACAGACTCCATAAATAACTGGCTTGAGTTTCTCAGTCCAATAGCAGGACAGGAAAATGGAAACTTGTACCAGCATCATTTCTTATAACGATATAATTTCCTCTGGCATTTAGTGCATATATATGAGGGAGTGAAGTCCTTATCAAAATCGGAACAATGGTTTTGAAATATGTCCAATAAACTTCTTGCATTGTGTAGTAAAATTACGTCTTGCACCCGAAATAAATTGCGCACATACGTAACAAAACTTGTTGGGGGTCATTTGATGTCCACGCTGTTTCATATTTATCTAATATTATAATATATAAATACTAATTTAAATATTTCATACCTTTTTGATAATAAAATAATAATTAAAACAAAAATTAATTTAAATAATAAAAATTTCTTTTAATCAATATAAACTTTTTTTCTAACCGATAATTTTAAAAAATTGGATTTTTACTTTATTTTTGTATTCTTTCATTTGTGAAAATTATTTCAAGGCAAATTTACTTGAATAAAACTTTAAAATCATTTAATTAGATCAATATTAAATGATTTAATTAATTTAATTAACAAATTAAATTAAATTTGTTTAAATCAAGTGTTTGCAGACTTTGTAAACTTTTCAAAAATGGATGATGTAATGTTTGTCAGAAAAACAAAAGGAAATGTTGAATCATATCAAGTTAATCAAACCAAATATTACTATTGAAGATGATGATGAATTTACAATATCATTCATGAAATGGCATGAAAGTACAACTATTCCTAAAATTATTTCATCAACAAATAATTGTATTTCACTGAATTATAAAGATTATTTGAACAGATGTAAAGTTGATTTGGCAGATAATTTGTCAAGTATGTTTAATATTGAACCATTTATTGAACCGATGGAAGAAATATCAAACAATGAAATAATTCTTTATCGTCATAAATTAGAAGAAACACTTCAATCTGGACTTCATGCACTTATTCAAATTCAATTTCTAGATAGTTTAGTAATTCTTAGAAATGTAGAATGTAATCAGAAACTTAAATTTGATCCATCTACATTGGAAAATATGTCATTTTTAATGGATAATCTAGTAAAGTTACATAATCTTGAATATCCAACAGTAGTAAATGAACTTTTTGTGAATGAAAAAGAAAAGTTAATGAAGAAATTCAAAGATGATTTAAATCCTGAAGTATTTAATCAAGTTCAAATGGATATTAAGCTACAAGCTCTATCAATTGCATTGAGAAAACAACATCAATGTCTAATTGAAAGAGATTATGAAACTTTAAGTAATTTATTTTTGATATATAACTAATTAATTTCTATTTTAGTTGCCAAATGCAAACAGATAACAAATTGGAACATAATATATGTTATAATTATAAATTTTATTGACTTACATGTCTTTTAAATAAAAATAGAAAGAAGTCAAACTAATTAATAACAATATTTATTCATTTTATTTTGACTTTTGAATGGAATTGATTTTCCAAATCGGGTTAACATTATCTTCGAGTTTCTTAAAACCATCAATTTCAACTGTTATTATACAGTTTTCTTCTTTATCAAAAACTTTGTTGATTTCTTCAACTGCTTTGATGAATGTTTTTTCTTCTATTTCCATTGACATATTGATTCTTTTAAGAAATCCATTAATTGTTTTCAAATCATCTTCACTTATTCCTGTTACGAGCATACTGTAGGCACATTTCTGTAGATTCACTGGTTTCTAAATAAAATTAATAATTGTTAATGATAAATAAAAAAGTACTTGAAAGTATACATAATCGAATTCTTGAAGAAAACCATTTCATATTTGTAAAATAATGAAGGTTTTTCTACATTCGAATACCATCGAAGAAGCGTTATCTTTGGTAAGAATATCAACTTTCATTTTCTGAAATTATGATTAATGATTAAAATATTCTCTTTATATAGTTTCTAAAACGTGTGTGTATCTTTTAATGAAATTGAAATAGTAAAACAAACGAATATTCTAGAATATTCTTATTAATTTAATTATTTAATGTTA
>JACMZG010000002.1:36147653-36176802 GCA_018340805.1 Microvelia longipes | reverse complement strand
GAGTAATACATCAAGATTTAGACCATTTCTAATATTTTAATATTTCTATACATTTTTCATATATGTTTGAGTATCTGTTGCGAATGAATATCTTTTTCAAAAAAAGATATTATGTAGGACTTTGAATCACTCGACCTTGATCTAATAGATTTATGCACTCAAATATGATTTGTATTCTCGTTTTTCTAAATGATTACCATTCGATTACGAATCTAATTCTATATTTTATATAATACACAGATAGGGTTACTGGTAAAATTTATCATTATTTACTAAAGATATGAAATTTTCTCGAGAGCTAGAGGATCACAGGATCAAAAATACTAATCTGTAATATATATGTAATACAATCATATCTTGTAGGTAAATATTTCCTAAAATTAAATTCTAAACATATTTTAATATATGGTTTGTCGTTGCGGAATATCTGCTTTCTCAAAAAAAAGTATGTTGGACGCATGGTTCTCTAGACACTAGTATCATATGAAGTTTTCAAACCAAAATATTTGTATCGATTCAAAAAATGATCACATATTGTATTCATGAATATATTCATAATTTTAAGTAGTTTCTACTGTTAATAAAAAATTTCAAATTATTTGAGATGAGATAATAAATTATCGGTGAGCTATGAGATCCCAAAGGATGTTTAGAATACTAAATGTGTAATATTTATTGCTTATTACAACAAATTATCTAGTATCACCATCTTCTAAATGTAAATTCTTAAATATTTTTACATTATATGGATTTGTTCAGGCGCAGATATATCTGCTTATCTCAAAAAAAGTATGTAGACAATAGCTCACTTCGACCCTTTAGATATGATGATATTTTCAACAAATGATTGTATATTAACTCGTTCGAAATGGTACTTTCTCGATTTCAGATATAATTCTACCAGATATATTTCACATGGTATATACTGTAATTATAAATATTAGGTATGTTAAAAGAATATGAAGTTTTTTTTCTAAAGGTGTGCGGCGCTTGAAATATGTTCATTGTAAATAATATCTAATTTATATGATTAAAAGAATAACCTAATTAAATTAGTCAGTAAAATTGAAATTATTAAATTAAAATGATTAATTAACAGTGAATCATCGAGATCTTTATAACTCTGTAAATATATGCTAATCAACAAATTTGTACCAATTTCCTAAATTAATTCTAACTTGTTTCATATATGGTTTGTCGGGCGATATCTGATTCTCTCCAAAAAGATGTAGGCATGGCTCATCGACCTTTTATCTATAGATGTCTCAACCAAAAATGATTGTTATCGATCCGAAATGATAAGTCGATTAGAATTAATGTCTACACATTTTCACAGTAGTTTACCTTTGTAAATTATCATTTAAAAGATGAATTTCCCGGGGCTGGCTACCAAAGTTATAGACTAGATTCTCCCTATCTGTAAAATTATTATGCTAAATTCAACAATTATCTTCGTCCAATTCCTAAATATAATATTTTTTCTAAACTTTTATATATGGTTTGTCTGGGCTCAGAATATAGTTTTCTTCAAAAAAATATGATGAACACTGGACTCAGCTAGACATTGTCTTATATGATTTCTTCAACTCAAATTGTTTGTATTCTCAGATATTCTGGAAAATGATTACGATTGATTCAGGAATATAAATTTACACATTTTATTCACAAGTAGTTTTACTGCTAAAATTATCTCAGATATTTCAAAGATAGATAAATTTCCAGGGAGACTGACTCACTAGGTTGCTAAATTATTATCTGTATAATATTTTGCTAAATAAAATTTTTATGGATAACAATCTTCCTAAATTTATAATCATAACTATTATTTAATGATATTGATTTGTCGGTAGCCGAATTATCTGTTCTCTCAGATGTATGGACTGTGTACTACTACCATAGATACTATAATTTATAAAATAACAAATGATTTATTCGATTCCGATATAATATATATCATTTACGATTCTAAAAGAAAGTAGTGAAATATATTCTACACAATTTTACATAGTTTACTTGAATAAATATTATCTATTTCAAAAAGATAGAAAATTTTCCGGAGCAGAGACTCACCAAAGGATGATTATTAACTCTAGTATAATAATTATGCTAATACAACAAAATTTAAAGTACTATCGTAAAATTAAATTCTAACATTTCTTAATTGTTATGTGTGGCGATATTAGCTTTCTCAAAAGTATTGTAGAGAGCCACTAGAGAATACTGATCAATAGATCTAATGAATATTTAACCAAAAATTGATTGATCGATTGAATATTTGTACCATTCGAGTTCAATGAAATATATCTACACATATTTTTTCAAGATTAGTATTACCTGATAAAATATATCCATATTATTTAAGATTGGAAATAATATCGGAGTGTGAACTAACAAGGATGACATATTACTAACATCTGTTTATGATGATAAGAATCAAAAAATTTATTAATCTCCTAAAATTAAATCGTAAAATTTTTATTTATATGTTTGTCGGGCGATAAATATTTATTATTCTATCCAAAAAGATTGATAGATTGGCACTGGACTTACTTGGAATTAGAATTTATAGAATATTATCATAACCGAAAATGATGATATTTATTTCGAATTGAGTACCATTGAATTAGATTAATTTACACATTTCTTACAGTAAGGTTTACTGTAAAATTATCATGTATTTTCAAAGATAGAAATTTCCCGTGTATTGAGGGAATCACTATAGGGTGACATTAACTAAACTCTATGTAAATAATTTATATGCTTTAATACAACAAATATTTTGTACTCAGTTCTAATTAAAATTTCTAAAACTATTTTATATATATGTTTTGATCAAGGCCGAAAATATTTGTTCTTCATCCAAAAAGTATGTGGCGCATGTGTCATCGATCTAGATCTATAGAAATTTTAAACACCTAACAAAATTTCAAGTGTATCACGATTCGACTAATTGTTTTATACTATTACGATTTTGAATATTCATAGACATATTTTTCGTAGGAGTTTTACTGTAATAATTATCATGATGTCAAAAATGATAGACAATTTTCCGGAGTGAGACTCACAGTGATGAAAAATTACTAATCTGTAATATGTATGCTTAATACCAGACAATTTGGTTAGCATCTTCCCTAAATTATATTATAAATATTTTCCTATATGGTTTTTTGTGTAATCTAGAGAAAATATCTGCTATATCTCAAAGTAATGTGCGCACTGGTACTGACCTTAGATCATATAGATTTCCTACCAACATGTTGATCGATTCGAAATGATACATATCTGATCAGATTAAACTCTATACATTTCAATGGGCTTTATGATTATAGTATGGCTTCCGTTAAAGATTAGGTTTGCTCGTGGTTGCGGCGTCTATCATCGAGTGATTCTATATTATTCTCTGTAAATAACTTTATTATCAAATTTAGGTCCATCTTCCTAATATTAAATTTAATTTTTTTATATATCTGATTTTTCGGCCGAAATATCTGGTGTTCTTCAAAAAAAGATGTAGGCCTTGGCTCTCACATCGACCTTGATCTTAGATTTCTCAACATATTGATTGTATCCGATTTCGAAATCAGATACCTATTCGAGTAGAAAGCATTTATATGTTCACATCTCTTTTCGTAGGTTTGTTGTATATTTGATTCCTAGTTCAAAAAGAAATTAGATATTTTCCGGAGCTCTCAGATGACATCACTCAGGTATGACATCTAATTCTGTATAATAACTATTTGCTTATACCACAAATTTTTAAATTGGTACCATCGTTCTAAAATTTAATTACTTCATAAACATTTTTCAATATATGGTTTGTGGGCGAATATCTGCTTTCTCAAAGTATGTAGGCATGCTTACTCGACTTGATCTATTTCTCAACCAAAATGTTTAGTATCGATTCGTAATTGATACTTCGATTAGTATGATTCCATATCATTTATTCACTAGATATGTTTTACTTGTTTCAAATTCATTTGTCAAAGATGAAGAAAAATTTCTCCTCCCCCCGGAGGCTGAGGATCACCAAGGATCGACATTTAATACTCTGTATTATTTATGCTATAACAAAATTTAGTACAATCTTCGTAAAATTAATTCTTACATTTTTCATATAGGTGGTTTAGTCGGGGCCGAATATCTGCTTTCTCATAAGAATAGTATGTAGAATCGCATGTGATTCACTCTCGACCTTTGATCTATATAGATTTTCTCATACTCAAAATGTTAGTATGATTTCGAAATTTGAGCTAATTCATCGATTCCGAATTTTTAAATTTTACAATTTTTCACTAGTAGGTTTATATGTAATTTCCATATTTCGAAGATAGAATTTACGTGTGGACTCACAGGATGACATTACTAATTACTGTAAATAATTAATGTAATAAACAATATAGCAAAGGTACTCAATCTTTCATAAAATAAAATGGCTAAAATTTTTTCTCTCATGGAGATTTGTCGGAGACGAAAATTATCTGCTTCTCTCAAAGTTGTTGTTCGCACTTGTTCTAACTGATCTATGAATTGTCTAAACAAATGATTGTATCCGATATCGTGAAATGATACATTCCCGATTCAGACTTTTATTATTACACATTTTTTCAAGTTTAGGTTTATGGTAAATTTTCTATCATATTTTCGAAAAGATAAGAAATTCAGGAGTGAGACTTAAGGATATTTATTTACCTTGAATAAAAATAATTATGCATAAATAATAATTTGGGTTACATCTTCCTAAAAATTATTTAAACATTTTTTCATTATATAGTTGTCGGGGAAAAATTGCTTCTCTCAAAAGTATTGGCGTCATCGAAGCTCATGAACACTAGATCTATAGAATTTCTAAACTGTTTGTATCGATTCGAAAATGTATAATTCGATTCAGAGAATAAAATCTTTTTATAATTAACACTTATATTTTTAACACGTAGGTTTACTGTAAATATATCATATTTTCCAATAAGATGTGTGAAAAATTCCGAGCTGAGACTCACGGGTGACAATTACTAATCTCTGTAATAGATTTATGACTTAAACACAATTTGTACATCTTCTTAAAATTTAATTTAAAATATTTTTATATATGGATTTTCTGGGCGAAAAATTGCTTTCTCTCAAAGTTTGTTAAGCGCACTGGGCTAAATCATTTGATTATAATTTCAACTCAAAATGATTATATGTCAGATTCCTGTATAAATTGAATATACTCTAATATTAGATTTTGTGAAAATCGTATCATTTATTCTCTCACGTATGTTTACGTGTTATACAATTATTTCCATTAGTATCAAATGATGATAATTTTCGGAGTGGGAATACAGGATGACAATATACTCTGAAATATTTATGCTAATACACTGAATTTTAATGGTACCTATCTCTAAATTAGTTTAATATTTTTTAATATATTGGTTTGTCGGCGAAATATTGCTTCTCTCAAAAGTATGTGTTGGTCATCGACCTGGTTTTTATTATTTCTGAAACCAAAATGTAATGTTTTTCGATTCGAAATGATACCTTCGATCAGGATAAATTATTAAATTTTTCACGTAGTGTTTACTGTTTGTTATCTCATTATTCAAGATAATATAAATTTCGACGGGCTGAGAATCACAGGTGACTTCTAACTTGTATTTAATTATGCTATTCACTAATTTTTTTGAGTACAATTTTCCTTAAATTTAATCTTAATTTTTATATATTTGGTTTGTTACGGGGAAAATATCTGCATTCATTTCAAAAAGTATGTTAGAGCGCAGTGCTAACTTAGCTTGGTGCTATAGTTTCTCTAATCAAAATTGGAATAGTATACCCGATTCTTGAACATTAGTCATTTCGATTTCGAAGATAATTCTAACATTTTTCTAGGTGATTGGCTGTTTCTAAAAAATTATTCAGTTCATAGAAATTTAGGACTGAGATCAATCAAGGATGAATTTATTAAATCTGTAAAGTTAATTTGATATAAATAATTTTTGTAAAATAGATTAGGACAATCTTCTAAAATTAAATGTACTAACATTTTCATATATATGTTATTGAACGGTAGCGAATTTATATTGCTTTCTCTCAGAAGAGTATTAGTGGTTCGCATGGATCTGTCTGATTTAATATTTCTATAATCCAAAATATGATTGATACCATTACGAAAATTGAGCATTTCGATTCAAGGAATTAATTATTAATATCATTTTTCACATAGGTTTACTGTATAAATATGTTCGTTAAAATAGATAGAATGTTTTTCGTGTGATGCTCGGCGTTTATCAGTTAATTCATTAATAATATTTCTGTAATATTAATGCTAAATACACAATTTTGGTACCAATCTTCCTAAACTTGATATTCTTAAGCAGTATTAATTGATATGTGGTTTTTTTGATACGAGAAGAGAAAAATAATGGTTTCTCAATATTGTTATGTAGACGCATAGGCTCATGCTTGAATTTTATTTGATTTCTCAAACCAAATATGTTTAGATCTCGATTTCCGAAATGATTACCATTTCCGTATTTGAATATTATTCTACACATTTTTTCATACTCAGTAGGTTTGCTAGATAAATTATTTCATAGTTCAATAGATAGAAAATTCACGGAGTTGTATACTAATATCAGAGGATGACATTATTTAACTCTAGTGTATATTATGCTTATACATACATTTCAAAGATAACCAATCTTTTATAAATTAAATATTTAATCATTATGTTGTCTATATGGTTTGTCGGGAGAATAGTGCTGCTTTCATTCTCAAAAGTATTGGACTGGTCAATACGTCCTGATCTATTAGATTTTCTCAACCATGATAATGATCTGTAGATCACGATTTCCCCTGAAATGGATCCATTTCCGAGTTCAGATATAGTATACAATTTTTCACAGTAGTTCTGTAAAATTATCCATTATTTCTCAAAAGATTAGAAATATTTCCCTTGAGTAAGACTCACCAGGATGAATATTTTACTAACTTGTTTAAAATAATTTGTAAATACAACTGGTTAATGCGAGTGGATACAATTCTATATTTTAATTATAAATATATTATATATGGTTTATTAGTCGGTTTGCGAGATATTGTCTTTATTTTCGCATTATAGTTGATTGGTGGAATGGTCTTCTTCGGGGAGTGGGAAAATGCTCCTAGGTTGTTTATATTAAAGGGTGATTTTTTTTTTTATACTCAACCAAAGAATGATGATATAGAATTCGATATAAATGATTACGTTTCGATTAGAATTTTTACACATTTTTCACAGTAGGTTTACTGTTTAAATGTATCCATTTTCAAAAGTGAATAGTAAATTTCTACGTGAAGTGAGACATCACGTGACATATTTATAAGCATCTGTAACATTATTTATGCTATACAACTATAATTATCATATTTGATTTAATATTTGTTGGGAATATCCAATATCCTAATTATTCTAACATATTATTATAATATGGTCTATGTTTCGGAGGAAATCTATGTGTTTCTCTCAAAAAATGATTTGTGGTTGTCGAGCACTAGACATTTCTACTAGAGTGTGAATTATTCTCTAGATCCCAAAATATAATTATTGTTATCTCGATTGAGAATCGCTCATTCGATTCGTGAAGTATTAGTTCTTGACAATTTATATTACACTGGGAATTTACTGCATTTTAATTGACTTCCGATAACACTAAGAGTTAGATAGTTTTTTCTCCGATGTTGCGGCTGTCTTAGTACGGAGATAAGATATTCGATCTATTGCTTCTGTATAGTATTATCATAATACATACTAAGTTTTGGTCGCATCTATCATAAAAATTATAATTCTAAAAATTTTTTTCATATATGTCGTTGTCGGAGCGATATCTGTTCTCTCAAAAAGTATGTAAGGTCGCGCGTGGCTCACTCGACTTTAGTCTTAAGTTTCCAACCAAAATGATTGATATACGATTCGAATAATGATACATTCAGATGCGAATATAATTCTACAATTTTTCACAGTAGGTTGCTGTGTTTAAACTCTATTAGTAAGTTCAAAGATATAGTAAATTTACGGAAGCTGAGATCACCATGTATGTGATTACTAATTGTAAAATTTAATTTATGCTTATCAACATTTTAGAAAGTATTAAAAAAGGTAAATTGACCTAACTATAATTACTAACTTTTTTCGATATGTTTGTCGGAGTGCGAAAATATTGTTCTCTTCAAAAGGATTTTTGTGGCGCAAATTGTGCTTAACTACGATAGTTCATATAGAATTTTTCATATCAAAATGATTAGATCGCGCTTCGAAAATGATGCCATTCGTAGTCAGAATTATATTATACAGCGATTTTATCATAATGTGGATTACTGATATTAAATATGTTCGTTAGATAGATATAAATTGTTTTTCGGTAAGGTAGCACGGCCGTCTTGCACTAGAGATAAACGCAATATATAAATCATTGGTAAAACTACTTTTATGCTAATACATACAATATATGTTTGTCGGGTTAACCATATTCCTAAATTAAATTCTTAAAACATTTTTTCATATATGGTTGTCGGTGCAGATATATTGAGTTGCTATCATAATTAATTATGTTTTGGACACTGGGCTCATCGATCTTGATCTTTAGATTTGCCAAAAATTGTTGTAGTCGATTTCTGAAATAGATATTATATTCCCGATTCGAATTCTAATTCTACAATTTTTACATGTTTATACTGTTAAAATATATAATAATGAGTTCAATGTAGAATATTCTCGAGAATGTGGATACCACAAGATGAACATTAACTACTCTGTCAATAATTTGTATAAACATTTCATTTTTAAGGAAAAGGTACCACTTTATTAATATTCTATAATATGAATTCATACTACATTTCTTATTATATGGTTGGTCGGGCGAAAATGATTGCTTTCTCAAAAAGTATGTGCGCATGGACTCACTCCGACTATATACTTATAGATTTACCTTTACACAAATGATTGTATCGATTTCACGTAAAATTCTTACTGTTTAACTATACATATTGCTACATCTTGCTCCTCAGTAGGATTACTTTAAATTAGCGAATATTTCCAAAAGATAAGACAATTCTCCGAAGTGAGAACATCACCAGAATGACATTACTATTCTTGCTAATAGATTATGCTTAAATCAACAAATTTTCGACATCGTCCCGATAAATTAATTTAAATTTTCATATTATGGGGTTGTGGCGTCGGAAATATTGTTCTTCAAAAAAGAGTATGATAGGACTGGCTCACATCGACCATTTCTATAAGACTTTCTCATAAAATAATGTTGTATCGAGTTATAAGAATAGACTTAATTCGGTTCAATATATTCTAAATTTTTAAGTAGTCTCTGGCGTGATTAAATTACTTAGGTAGTTACAGATAAGAACAATTTACGCGCTTGAGATCACCAAGAGAATCGTCTATAATAACTCTGAATAATCTTATGACACCTCTCTGTAGATCACAAATTTTGGTACAATATTCTAAAATAAATTCTAATCATTTTATCATATGGTTTGTCGGGTAATATTCTCTTCCGTCTAAGAGTATGTGGCGATGGCTCACTTGATCTGTTATAATATTCTCAACCAAAGTTTGATTGTATACTGATTCGAAATGAGTCCATTTCGATTCCAGACTATATAATTTAAATTTTTTCCATAGGGGTTTAACTGTTATATAATTATGTCTCGTTTAAAATTAAGAAGTATAGAGAAAAGTTTTATATCGGGATGCGAAGGCTGCGAATCTTTCAGAGAGATCTCAATATTATAATCTTTCGTTAAAATTATGCTAGTTGAGCACAACATGATTTTACTTGGTCACCAATATCCGTGTGATAATGATATTCTAACATTTGTGTGATATTAATGGATTTTGTTCTCTGCAAGAAGAACACGCTAATATCTGTTTCTCTATTTCTTTCAAGTCTATGACTTCTCTCTTAGGATTTGGCGCACCTGACCATTGAGTTATAGCATCTATCTACATAATCGAAATCAGTTCTGTTTTCGATTCTGACAATGCATACATCTTCGACTCTTCAGATTTTTATATATTCTACATCATTTTTACGAGTAGGTTATACTGATACTTTTAGTGATATGTTTAAAGATAGCAAAATTCGTCGGAGCTGCTCGTAACCGTAAGGCTTCTAATTATTTAAGTCTGTATATTATTTTGCTATTACACAAATTTATAATGATAATTGTAGTAGTGCATCTTCCTAAAATTAATTAAGAGTATTTTTCATATATGTGTTATCTTAATCTTGTCGGTTCAGAAGCCACTCGTGAATTCATCTGAACTTCTCCTCAAAAAGTATTGATTATTAACGCACCTGAGGTAATAGATACTCTTTTAGAATCTATTGATTTCAGTCCAAAATGTTGTGTTTCACCGATTTCTCAGAAGCAATGGATTCTCCATTTTTCGGATTAGTGAAATATATTACTACTACATTTATCTCAATGTGTAAGCTGTATGTTTTATTATGTCATGTATTTCAAAGAATAGAAATTCTCGCGCTCGCGCATCACCAAGTGATGCAATAATTACATACTCTGTAAAACTCAATTATGCTATACAACAATATTTTCAATAAGGTCCAATCTCAAAAATTGTACTTACTAATTATTTTTTCCAATTGTTATGGATTTGTACGGAAGCCGAAAATATCTGTATTCTTCAAAAATTATTGCCGCTGTTCGAATATCCAAAATCGTACTGTTATACATTTTAAACAAAAGTGATTTCGTATTCTGGATGAATTAATTAAAGATTTAACCATTCGATACGTGTAATTATTATTATTACATTGTTTTGTAACTGTAAATAAAGAGTTCTAACTGTGTTATACATAATATTCCATTAATGTCAATAATAGGAAATTCCGGAGCATGAGAACATCACAATATAGGATGTTTATCTGTAACTTTGTAATAATAATCTTTGCTAAGATAACAACAAATTATAAAAGTACCAAATATCATTACCTTACGATATAAATTGCTACATATTTAAGAATATTTATATTGTTTTGTCTTCGGAATTGAAGCTAACTGTACCAGAAATATCTAGCTTTCGTACTCGAAATGAAAGTATTGATTGGCTGCACGCCTACATTCGAATTTAGATTCTAAAATTCTCGCATAACCAAAGCTCCCGAATGTATTCGGTTTCGAAAATTGATACCATTCGATCAGCAATGTACTCTCAATATATTCTATTCTTCTTATCTGCACTGGGTTTTACAATGATAATAAAATCTGGCATTTCTGTTAAAAGATTTAGTAATGTTTCTCCTGTGGGCGGAGATAGTTATGCGAGGATTCTATTTTTATTCTCTGTCTTGATATATAATAAGGTATGCAGTAACAACGTTAATTTTCGCTATCTGAATTATATAGGTAAAACTCTAATTCTAACAGTATATTTCTTTAGCTCATGCGTTTGGCGCTGCAGTTAATTTAGAAAATTGTGCAAAAGTAGTGATTGATTCGCTCTTGTTCACCCGATCCTTGGATACTAGATTTATCACAAAATGACTCTTAATTTGATTTCTCGAAATGTGTCACTATATTTCACCGTAATATTCAGTAATTTAGATAATTCTAAGACATTTATAACAGTAGGGTATTTGTCTTGTGATTAAACTAAATTCATAGTTAAGAAATAATAGTGAACAAAAATTTATCGGGTAGTGAGACATAACAAGAGGATGACACTAATTACTCAAGTCGTGGTAACTAAAATTAAATATGCTTACAAATAATACATAATTTGAGAGTAACCAATCTTCCATAAAAATTTATATGATATTCATTTTTTAAAATAAATATTGGATTGTACGTGTAAGAGACTTAGATAATATTTCGATATACATACTTTCAATAAGACGCGTGTGAGAATGCTCATCATCGACCGTGTAAGAATTACATTTAGGATTTCTAAACCAAATAAATGGATAGTATAGATGTTGACAATGTAGATTGCCAATTCGATTCAGGATGATAATATCTAATAATTTTCAACATGAGGTATTACTGAGTTTGAATAAAGATATGTAAGAATATTGAGAATATGATATCATGGAATATATATAGGATAAGTATTTGAATAAGGGTGCGGGCGGCTTTTATCTGAGGATATTGCTAATTTATAATCTATGTAAAATATAAGACTTTCTGATGTATAACGACAATTGTCTGTAACAAAAATTCCATAAAGAAATTGAGATGACTAAACATTTTAAATATTGAATATGGTAGATAGATCGCGGGCGCGATAAATATGTGGTATACTCTGTAAAAATGAGCATGTAAGCCAGCTAGGCATCATCTCGAACCTATGTGATCTACTCAAGAATAACTCTCATTAACGCAATAGTGTACATATGTATCTTATATTGCAAATTAAATCCATTCGGATTCTCACTAGTAATACTCTAATTCTATCTACTCATATTGCGTGTATCTCAGTAGGTATTACTAGTAAATAATTAATCACAATATTTACAAAATGATAAGAAAAAATTTCATATCGGTGTAGAGAACTCAAACTAAAAGGGGTGTGCAAATTTACAACTATGATAATGGTCATTATGCTAATAGTACAAACAAAAATTTACATAAAATCCTAGGTACAAAATTTCTACCTAAATTGAAATATAAAACATATTTTCATACTAATGTATATAGTTGGGCGAAAACAATATAAGTGATCTGATGACTACACTTCATTAAGAGTTTAGTGAGACGCAATGGCTCCATTCGACCTAGATCTATAGATTTTCTCTAATTCCAAAATGACATATTGTATCGATTTCGAAATGATACCATTCGATCAGATACTCTATATTTAGCTACGTTTATCTACTGAGGTATATTTAGATATAAATATATGCTTCTCCTGTTAAAAAGAGATATTAGAAGTTTTTTTATCTGTGGGATTTACTCGCACGGCACGCTTTATTGAATGGAATCCTTCTATTAATTATGTGTGGTAAACTATTTATGTTGTGTCATACAAAGCAATTTAGTACATTCTTCTAAACTTTAAATTCTAAACTTTTTTTGCCTATCAAATGGTTTGTACGATAAATAGCGCCACGAAAAATAATCTAGTTTTCTACTTCAACCAAGAAGTAATGGATAGAACCAGGGTATACAGCGACATTGATCTATAGGTTTCTCAACGAGCAAATGATGTTGCTAGATGAGCACGCGAGTCTCGAGAGGTTGCATACCCATTAGATTACAGAAATAATAAGTATCATACTCATATTTTACACAGCTCTACTGTCTGTAATGAATTAATTATGATACAAAATATGAATAGATAATTTATACACTCTGAGACTGAAGATCTCTACACAAGGATGTTTGAAATATATAAACTCTTGTAGAATAACATTATTAGTTGAATTACAACAAATTTAGTAATAAATTGAATTTTGGTATTAATATTGGTACACTAATTCTTTCCATAGAAATTTAAATTCTTATTTTCTATCAAATATTAGATGTGTTTGTGGGCAAATATTTGCTTCTCTTCAAAAAGTATAGTAGTATCGCGACTAGGCTCTAATCTGAATCTTGATATCTATCATGAGTTTCTACCTCAAATTTTATTGTTTCACGATTCGAATTGATAACAATTATTCGAATTGTGTGTCTACCAAGTGTTTCACATAGAGGATCTACTGTCTAATATTAATATGCTTCTTAATCAAAAGATAAGGAAAGTTTTGTATATTCGGTTTGTCGGCGCTTCAATTCGGTATATCATTTATAATCTCTGATAATTACTATTGTGTCAAAGTAAACATAAACAAATTATTAGAAGGTGCAAATCTTCTAAACTTAAAGATTCTAAAATGTTTTTGAACAAACTATAGTGGGTTTGCGGTGCGAAATATCTGTTCTCTCAAAAAAGTAGTAGTCGCACTTTGGCTCATCGACCTTGATCTCTATATATTCTACAAAAAATGATTGTGATGCGATCGAAATAGATACCATTGTTCAGCAATATAGATCGTGCACATTTTCAATGGGTTTAGACTTTTATAATATGCTTCGTTAAAAGATAGAAGTTTTTCCGAGGGGCGGGCAGTTCATCGAGAATCTCAATTAAATCTCTTAAATACGTTCAATGCGTCAAGTATACAGGTTGTTGCAGGTACCACATATACTGAAATTGAATCTCTAAACATTTATTCATAATGTTTTTCGGACGCGATTCTGCTGTCTCTCAAAAAGTAATGCTTGGAGCAATGGTCACTCGACTTTGGTTCCTATATTTCTCACAAAAATGATTGGTATCGATACTGTAAATGATAACCAATTCGATATATGAATTTATAAATTTATTAATTTTTCACTGATAGGTTTGCTGTTAAATAATATTTATCATAGTGTCAGAATTAGAAAAATTTAACAGGAGCTTGAGACTACCAATGTGGAATGCACATTACTAACTCTGTATAATAAATATATGCTATACATACCAGAATTTTATGTTCCAATTATTTACTAATTAAATTTAACAATTTTCATTATATGTGATGTCGTGCTAAATATCTGATCTCTTTTAAGAGTATTGGTGGTATTGGCAATAGCTTCATCGAGCTTGATCTATAGATTTCTCAACCAAAATTGATATGTGTTTCGATAATATCGAGAAATTGATAGTGTGTGTGTGTGTAAATATTTTGATTACTGGGTTTACTGTATAAAAGGCTTTTATCGTTTAAAGATAGAAATTTTTTCGAGGGTGCCGGCCTCGTTCAATCGGATTGTAATATTAATTTTCTCTTGAAAAAATAAACTTAGTGCTAAATACAGATATTCAATGTTTATACCATTGCCTTAAAATAATATTCTGAACATTATTTTTCATATATGGTGTTTGTCTGAGCGAAAATAGTCTAGACTTCTACTATCAAATAGCTTATGTAGTCGAATGTCTATTCTGTACTTATCTATGATTCTAACAAAAATGAATGTATACGTATTGCGAATAAATGATAGCTCCTCTCGACTATCAGATTGATTAATTCTACACTTTCACAGATAGGTTTGCTGTAAAAATTATTAATTTAGTGCTGAAGGTCTGAGTGATGTAAATGTATTTAGAACAAAATTTTACGAGTAGCTGGACTCACAGGATGACAATTCTAAATCTGACAATAAATTATGCTATATACAACAATTTACGGTACCAATTCTTCCTTAACATATATTTCTAAAACATGTTTCTCTTATTAATTATTATCGGATTATGTCGATGGCGATATCTTACTTATTCTCTCCAAATATAGTATGTGGTTACCGCACTGCTCACTTCTCGACTTGAATCTATAGACTTTATCAAACGCTAAAATTTTACGATTCGAAAATTGTACATTCGTTCAGATATAATTTCTACCTCTCTCTCACACTGGTTACTGTGAATTATATGCTTTTACGTTAAAGAGTTAGATGATTTTTCGGGTGCGGCAGCTTCATTCTCGAGGATCTCAATTATTAATCTCTGGAATATTATTTTGCTTAATACAAAAAATTTATAAGGTACTAATCTTCCTAACAATTAAAATTCTAAAATTTTTTTATATAATGGTGTTGTCGGAGTCGAAAATATCTGTCTTTCTCAAAAAGTATGTAGCGCATGGCTCATTCTGACATTAAGTGCTATAGATTTCTCAACAAAAATGATCATGTATTCGATTGAAAATGAATACCATTCTGTACAGAAATATAATTCTACAATATTTTTCACAGATAGGTTTGCTGAGTAAAATATTCATAGTTCAAAAGATAGAAAAATTTACGGATGCTAGAAGTCTCACAAGGATGACAATTTTAACTATGTAAAATATTATGCTTAATACAACAAATTTGGTACCAATCTTTCTAATTAATTCATAACATTCAATATGGTTTATGTCGAGGCGAAAATATTCTGTATTTCTTCTCAAAATAGTATGTGGTGAGCGCACTGCAACTCGACTTATGATTAGTAGATTGTTTCTCAGAACAAAAAATGATTGTATCGATTCGATAAAATTGATTTAACTATCGATTCCAAGAATAATATATACCTTTTCAACATGGGTTACTGCTATAAATATGTTCGTTAAAAGATAGAATTTTTCGGGGGGCTTTGCATCAGGATTAATTATATCTGTGTAATACTTATATGCTACAGATACATAAAATTTGGTACTCAATCTTCCTAAAATTACTTCTAAATTTTATCATTATATGGTTTGTCGGATGCAGAAAAATATCTGCTTCTCAATCAAAAAGTATGTAACGCACTGGCTCATCTACGATCTTGGATCGATAGAAATTTCTCAACCAAAAATGTTTTATGTTATCGGAGTCACGAAATATGATACTTCGAATTATCAGAATATATTCTAACAATTTTTTCACACTGCGTGTTTACTTTATTAAATATGTTTCGTTATAAAATAGCATGCTTTTTCGGGTGCGCGCAGTTCTCATCGAGAAATATCATATTAATCTCTGTTACATACTGTATGCTAATACTACAAATTTTTGGTACCTATTCTTAAAATTAATTCTAAACATTTTATTTCATTATATGTTTTTCGGATGGAAAATATCTGCTTCTCAAAAAAAGTGTATACTGTGGTTGCACTCTGGTCACTACGACCGTTGATCTTAATCATATTACATACCAAAATGATTGTATCGATTCGAAATGATACCATATCATTCAGGAATATAATTCAATACACGATTTTTCACAGGTAGGTATGCGTTAAATATATTTATTTCAAAAGATTAGTAAATGTTCACGGATCTGAGATCACACTCAAGTGACAATTCACGTAATTCTGTAAATAATTATGCATAAATAAGGACCAATTTTGAGTACCATCCTCTTTCTAAATATAAATTCTACCATTTTTCATATTATGCGGTTTTGTCTGAGCGGGAAAAATATCTGAATCTCTCTCACAATAAGAAGTTTGTGTTTGCTACTAGCTACTCGAACTGACTCACTCAGATTATCACCAAAAAATGATTGTATGCGATTCCGGAAAAATTCTGTATACCTCGATTCTAGAATTTATAAATTCTAACATCTTATGTTGTTATACTGTGTTTTTTACTGGTATAAAATATGCTTCGTTTAAAAGATAGAATTTTTCGGTGCTCGGCGTGTCAATAGAGTATGGTCATTTATCTCTGTAAAATACGATGTGCTAATACAAAATAGTGATGGTACCAATTTTTCTAAAATAAAATTGCTTAACTATTTTTATATTTGGTTTGTCACGGGGCGAAATATCTTGGCTCTCCTCTCAAAAATATGTAGCGCATGGCGTATACTCGACCTTGATCTATAGATTGAGTAGTAGTGAGTGAAACTTAAATGATTTTTGTATTCGATTCTGAAATATCCATCGATGTCAGAATATAATTCTCTAACCATTTTTCACGAGTAGGTATTGCTGTAAGTATTCGATAGTTAAAGATAGGAAATTTACGGAGCTGAGATTCACCAAGGGATGAGGTTAATAACTCTGTTATATTATTATGAAAAGTACAATCATAAGTTTCTTGATAGATACAATTTTTCCTAAAATTAATTGTCTAAACATTTTTTATATTTGGTTTTCACGGTGCCGATAAATTAATCGGGTCTTCGTCTCTCAAAAAATAGATTGACGCACATATTAGCTGTATCACTCGTACCTATTAATCTATTAGATTTTTTACAACAAAAATGATTATGTATCGATTTCGAAAATGATTCGAATATCTAGATCAATATAATTCTTAAACATTTATCACACTGGGTTTACTGTATAAAATATAGGTCGATTATAAAGAGTAAGAAGATTTTTGGAATGGCACACGCGGAGTTAATCGAGTTATCTCAATTTAATCTCTTTTAAATGACATTATGCTAATACAGGACAAAAATTTATACTTAGCTACCATTTACCTAAAATTAAATTACAAAACATTTTATCGATATATAGTTTTTAGTCTGGGTTGTCAGATTATATTATACTCTGTTTTATTCTTCCAAACATTAGTGTTGTAGGTACGCAACTGGCTCACTTCTGATCCTTTTGAGTCTATAGATGTTTATAACTAAAATGATTAGTATTCTAATTCGAATTAAATACGATTTACCAATTCGATTTCAGGATTATTTTAAACATTTTTGATTATATTGGGTGATTTAATGGTGTATTAAGCTAATGTATCGTTTTAAAGATAGAAATTTATTTTCGGGATGCGTGCGCATTTTCATCGTAGATGTTTAAAATTTTATGCTCTGTTCTATATTGTACGTTATTACATAACATATTGTACCATAATCATTCCATAATAAAATTCATAACATTTTCTAATATATAGGTTTGTCTGTTGCGCGAAAATAATCTGCTATCTTCTCAGAAATTATGTAGGCGTACACGGCTCTGCACTCTCGAACCATTTGTGTATCTATTGAGTTTCTCAAACCAGAAATCGTCACTTTTGTAGTACGCATTCGAAAACTGACACTCCCTCTCCGATTCAGCAATATGAATTCTACTACAACTTTTTCACAGATAGGTTGCTGTAAATTTATCATATTTCAAGAGAGATAGAAATGTGTCCCGGGATTGCTGGACTCACAAGATGCCAGATTTACCAACGCTGCTCTGTAAATAATTATGGCTAATGACAACAACATTGTTACGCGTACAATCTTCCTAAATTAAATCTCCTACAACACTTTTTCATTGATTAATTGTTTTGTTCGTTGCGCGAAAAATATCTGTTCTTCAAAAAGTTTGTGGTGCTACTGTCTCACTCGATACCTTGTTATCTATTAGATCTTCCAAACCATAAAAGTGTATTTATTCGATTTTCTGAGATGCTACATTCGAGTTCAGGAATTATAGTTTCTACAATTTTTTCACGTTTTTAGGTTTGCTTGTAAATTATTCATAGTTTCAAAGATAGAAAGATGTGTGACGAGCTTTGAGACTCAACCGCATAATGACTAGCTCTGTAAATCATGTATGCTAATACTACTCGAAACTTTAAGGATTTCCATATCTTCCTAAAATATTAATCTAAACATTTTATATTGGTTTCTCGATCGGGCAAGTAATAATATTCTTCTTTGCTCTCAAGAAAAGTAGTGGCGGACTGCTCAATGATGATCTAGTGATTTCTAACCAAAAATGATTTGTATCGATTCGGGAAAATGATTTCTCGATTCAGAAAATATTATTTACACATTTTTCACATTGGTTGTCTTTACTGTATTTATGTGGTGTAAAGCACTAAGATAGTTTTTTTGGTGTGTCGCGAGGGCGTTTAGAATCAACTCAATTATTAATTCTGTTTATACTTTTATTGGGCAGTACAACAAATTTGTTCCCAGCTTCCTAGAATTAAATTCTAACTTTTCATTGATATGTTTTTTGGTCGGGCGAGAAAATAATCTGCTTCTCTCAAAAATAGTATTGGTGGCGCTCACTCGCTCTCACTCGACTTGACTCCTATTAGAATTTATCAAACAAGATAGATTGTAAGTCTAGTATTTCGTAAAATTGTTATCATTCTATTTCGAATATTATTACTCACAATTTTAATACAGTAGTTTTGGCTTATGTGTTTTTTTGATATGGTTCTAGATTCAAGATAGGAAAATTCTGGACTGACTCACAAGGTGATACGATTACTAACTCTATCAAATATTTATGCTAGTAAAGACATTGTCATAATGGTCCAATCTTTCTAAAATTTAATTCTATATTTTTCTGTATAATAGGTGATGTCGGGCTGAAATTGCTTAATTTGTCTCATAAAAAGGTATTTGTGCGCCACTAGCTCAATCGTCCTTGACTTATAGACATTTCATAAAACACTAAATATAATGATATCGATTGTAATTATGATTTAGCGGCAGTGTGCGATTCAGAATATAATTTCTACACATTTTGTGGTACCTTATACTGGGCTTTACCATGTTAACACATGCCTTCGAGATTTTCACAAAGACTAGACATTTTTCGGGAGATAGACGGACGTTTTCATCGAGATGTTTTTATTATTTGTATATATATCTTGTGCATAATACAAATACATTTATTGGTTATCTAATTCGCTAAATTAAATCTAGAATTTTTTAGCTTATTGGATTTGTCGGTGGCGCAAATATGCTGCTATCTCTCAAAAAAGTATGTGTGGACGCTCTGGCTCACATCGACCCTTGATCTCATATATGATTTTCTTTTCAATATAATGATTGGTATACACGATTCGTATATTGATACATTCGATTCAGAATATTAATTCTTCATATTTTCATCTAGCTAGGTTTTGCTGGTATATGAATTATTTCATATTATTCAAGTAGAAAATGTTCCGGGCTGAAGATTCACTCACTAAAGATGCAATTTACTAAAGCTCCTGTTAGTAATTATGCTTAATACAACATTAAGAAGTTTTGCTACCAAATCTCCTAATCAATTTAATTGTAATAGATCCATTTTTACTAGTATTGGTTTGTCGGTCGTAGATATATCTCTGTTCTCTCAAAAAAAGTATGTTGGCCGCATAGGTCTCACTCGACCTTAGAATCGTAGTAGAATCTCAACCTAAAATATGATTTGTTGATCGGATTTAACAAATTAGATACCATTCTGATTCGAATTTATTCTCAATTTTTTCCACATTGTGGTTTACATGTTATAATAAATTATGTTCGTTAAAAAGATATATGAAGTTTTTCGAGCCGTGCAGGGCCTATCATCTGAGAATCTCATTTTAATCTCGGTGAATTACTTATGCTATTTTAACAAGCAAAATTTGAGTAACAATTTCCTAAATATTGATCTCTAAAACATTTTTTGCCCACTATATGTTTTGTCTCGGATAGCTCTGAAAAATATCTGCTTCTCTCAAAAGTATGTTGGTGCACTGGCTCACTTTCTGACCTTGGTGCTATATAAGTATTTTTCAACCAAAAAATGATTGTATCGATTCGAAAATGGATACATTCGTGATTAGACATAATTCTAATTTTTCACAGGGTTTATGATTATGAATATCGGTCGATTAAATTAGTGAGAACGTTTTCACGGGTAGCGGACGCCTTCATCAGAAGATTCCAATTATTCTCTTGTAATTACTCTATGCTAATTACAACACTAATTTGGTACAATCATTCCTAAAGATTACATATTTAATACATGTTTTACGATATATGTTAGTCTCGTGGCTCAAATATTTATCTGCTTCTTCAAAAAAAGTATGTTGACGCCTTGGCTTCACTTACCTTGTATCTATAGATTTTCTCAACCTAAAATAATGATTGTATCTCGCTTCTGTAAGATGATAGCCATTCGGAGTTCAGCATAATTCTAAACATTTTCACAAAGTATGTTTCTGTAACATACATACTTTCATGTTCAAAAAGATAGAAAATTTCCGGAGTGGACTCACCAAGGATGACATTACTAACTCTGTAAATAATTATGCTATAACAAAAAATTTAATCGATTTTGTACTAATCTTCCGTAAAAATTTAAATTCTTAACATTTTCTTTATGGTTTGTCGGTTGCAGAAATATATTGCTTCTCTCAAAAAAGTAGTGGTCGCGACTTGTCACTCACTTATATCTTGATTCTCAATCCAAAATTTGATGTAATCGATTCGAAAAATGATACTTTCGATTCTGACTATATATTCTACACAATTTTCACACTGGGGTTTATGATATAATATGCTTCGTGTTAAAGATAGGATTTTCGGGATGCGGCGCATTCATCGAGATACAGATACTACAATCTTAAACTCTCTGTAAATTCTATAGCTAAGCATACACAATATTTGAGTCATGATAACCACTTCCTAAAGTATTAATTCTAAAACATTTTACATATTTTTGGTATTGTCGGCTCAAAATATCTGTTCTCTACTCAAAAACAAGGTATGATAAGACTGGCTCACTCGAGCCTGTCTATAGATTTCTACAACCAAAAATGAATTGTATCGATTCTCGAAGATGATACAATTCGATCGGAATATAATTTTACAATTTCTTCACACTGGGTTTACTTTTATAAAGTATTGTGCTTCTTAATAGATAGGAGTTTTTGGGTGCGGCGCTTCAGTCGAGATTCAATTATATATCATCTGTAAATATTGAATACAACTAACAAGTCGAGTTACCAATGTTTTCCTAAAATAAAATTCTAACATTTATTCATATATTTTTTTCGGCCGAATAATAATGCTGATTGTGCTCTCAAAAAAAGTATTGTGGCGCATGGCTACTCTGACCGTTTGAGTCTATAGGATTTTCTCACAAAAATGATAATGTATGCGAGTTCGATAATGATACATTCACGAGCTTCAGAATTCATAATTTACACCGTATGGTTTTTCACGAGTGTAGGTGTGTGTGCTCTGTTTAAATTACTTCATAGTGTGCGCAAGAGATAGAAAATTCAGGGAGCTGAGACTCACAAGGATGACAATTACTAACTGTAAATATATGATAATGCTTACTAACAAAAATTCGTCTGGTACAATCTTTCTAAAATTAATTCTAAAATTTGTAATATATGGGTTTGTCGGGCGAAAATATCTGCACTCTCAAAAAAAAAGTTATGTGGCGCCTAGCTCACTCGACTTGATCTATAGTTGTGTGCTCTAGACCTAATAAACTGGATTGGTTATCGATTCGACATGATACCGTTCGCAGAATTGAATATAAATTGTTACAATTTCTTGTTATGGTTACTGAATTAATTATCTGCATTCGTTTAAAAGATACGAATTTTTCGGGATGCGGGTACTGGGTTCATCGAGGATCTCATGTATTATCTCTGTAAATAACTTGTGCTAATAACAACATATTTTTCCTTGAGTAGGTACCAATCTCCTAATAAATAATAAAATCCTATAACAAGTTATTTATATCTCTGTGTCGCAATTTGTCGGGTGCGAATAAATCTCTGGTTCTCTCAAAAGTTGTAGCGCACTGGCTTCACTGGACCTTGATCTATAGATTTCTCAACCAAAAATGATTTGATTTATCTATTTACGTAAATGATACATTCGATATCAGATATAAATTCTAACATTTCACAGTATTTGCTGTGTAAACTGCATAATTCATTAGTTCAAAAGATAGAAATTTTCACGGAGCTGAGGAATCACGAAAGGTATGTACAATTACTACTTGTTAAAAATTTATGGCTAATAACAAAAAATTTATATATTATCAACTATGAGGTACCTAATCTTATCTAAAATTAAAGATATATATAAATCATTTATTCATTTTAATGATTTTATGACGGATATGCGATAAATATTACTGTCTGCTTCTAAATGATATAATGTTGTATCGTCTAACTGTGTCACTCGACCAATGTAGATATCATATAGATGATACAAATACAAAAAAATGATTTGTACTCACGAATTCACGTGGTGAGTAATTTAGATCATTTCGATAATTCAAGAATTATTTAATTCATACATAGTTTTCACACTGGTATTTACTGTTTATTATATATGTATTCGTTAAAAAGATAGAAGTTTTCAGGGTGGCTTTCATCGAGTCTCCCAATTGAATAATCTCTGTTATCTTAAATGCTAATATCCAACAATTTGTAGTTCTAAAATAAATTATAAACCATTTTTTTTCATTTATATGTTTTTGTCGTGTAATATTGCATGCGAAATATACTAGCTTCATCATAAAAATATAGTATGTGTCGCACATAGGATCACTCGACCTTTGATCTTATATAATTCTTATCTATCCAAACTTAAAAAAATGAATTGTAGGCGTATTCTCGAAATTTAGATAACATTCACTCGTTATTCAAATTTATTAATGTCTAAAGATTTGTGTTTTTATACTGGGAGTTACTAGCTATAAAATATGATTCTGTTTTTAGAAATACTAGAAATTTTTTTAGTGAAGTAGTGGGTCTTCATCGAGTAATTGATGTCAGATTTTATTATAATCTCTGATCTATACGTGTGACTAAAAATTTAAAACATTTTACTTTGTACCATTCTTTGCTAATATATATAATTTCTTTATACATTATTTTACATATATGGTTTGTCGTGTGCTAGCTGTAAAATATTCTGTTCTCTCAAAATAGAAAGTATGTTAGTAGTACGACACGGTCTCTCATTACGACCTTGATATTAGCAATTATTTTCAATCCTAAATAAAGTGATGAATTTAGTTTGTTATGTACGATTCGAAATAATGATTACCAATTCGATATATCAGAATATAAAATTCTCACAATTTTTTCACATTAGGTTATGCTGGCTAAAATGTATTAATATTTTCAAACGATAGAAATTTTCCCGATGCTGAGACTCAACCAAGGATGGACAATTAACGTAACATACTGTAAAATAACTAATAAGTGCAATATACCAGCATAATTTGGTACCACATCTCTAGATACTAAAATTTAGCAATTCTAACATGTTTTCCATAATATTGGATTTGATCGGAGAAAATAATACATGCTTTCATGTCAAAGTATGTGGCGCAATGGCAGATTTTCCTACTCCGACCTTGATCTATAGATCTTCCATAACTCAAAAAATGATGTATCGATTGCGAGAATAGGATTACATTCGAGTCAAGCATATAATTCATACAATTTTTCACCAGTTAGGTATAGCTGGTAAAATTATTGCAGTAGTTAAATAAATAGGAATTTTCAACTTGGAAGCTGCGCATCAGAAAACGCCAAGGATAGAACAACTATACTTACTACTGTAATAATTCGTTGCTAATTACAACAATTTAGAGATGTAACCAGATACTTCTCGAGAATTATATGAAATTCTATAACTATTACATAATAATGAGTGTGTGTCGGCACGAAATATATGCTTCTCTTCAAAAACTAAGCTAAAGAGATTTGCATATTTTCTTAGTCGTTTGTGTCGCACTGGCTCACTCGACCTTGACTCTATAGAATTCTCAACCAATAAGTGATTCTGTATGATTCGAGGTGAATTACGATGTGTTCAGAATATAGAATCAACCATTTTTCACACTGGGTTACTGTATAAAGTATGTCTCGGATATAAAAGATAGAAGTTAGTGTTTCAAGGGGTGCGGCGCTTTTCGAGAATTATCTCAAATATATAATACATCTTTGATAAATACTTTATGGCATATAAGCACGAAGATTATTTTTATTGGAGTACTCAATTTTCCTTAGAAATTAACATCTACACATTTTTCATATATGTTGTTAGGTCGCGGGAAGCGGAAAATATCTCTTTCTCTCAATTAAAGATTATCGTGGCGCACTAGGTGCTCGACTAGACCTTGTACTCTAATATGATTATATCCTCATATACCAAATAATGAATTCTATCGATTTTCAATATAGAATACCATTTCGTGCTGAATTATATTTCTACAACTCGTGTGATCAGTAGAGTGCTGCTTGTAAATATTATTTCAATAGTATACAATGATTAGGCATTAACGAAGTGATGCTCACAACCCAGTAGATCATACAATTACTAACTCTATATACAATATTATGTCTCAATACACAAAACTCATAAGTTTACAATAACCTATTTGGTGCCCCGTCATTCTAAACATTAAATTATCATAAAGATTTTTCATATATTAATAGTTTTTCTGTGCGCAAAGATATTCATGACTCTATACAAAAAAAGTATTTAGGTGGGGCGACTAGCTCACTCGCACCTATGATCCTCATAAGATGTTTCTCATAAGCTCTAATATGTCTTGTATCGATTTGCGGATATTAAGTTGATACATTCGATTCTCTAGGAATATACATATCTACACAATTTAGTGTGTATACTGTTGTTTATATAACTGTATAAACATATGGGCTTCAGTGATTTAAAAGATAAGAATTTTTTTTCGAGATGTGCGAGCTTCATAGAGTGATGTTTCACAAAGTTTTATGCTACATTTTATAAATACTGTGCTAAATACAGACACAGTTTGAGGTCAACTGTTTTAATCTTTACTAAAAAATTAAAGTGTTAATTACACATTTGTTCATATAATGGTATTGTCTGGGCTCGAAAAAAATAATCGATTCTCATCAAAAAAGATATTTGTTGGATTAACATGGCTCAACTAGCATCGTTGATTCTATAGATTTCTCAATACAACATAGATGATTGTGATCTCTCAGATATTGCGAAATGTACTGACTAATTCCTCTCGATCAGGTATATAATATACGTCTCTTCACACAGGTAGGTTGTGCACTGTAAAATTATTTCATAGTTCAGAAAGAGCTACGCAAAATTTCACGTAGTTAGCTGATGATAATCCTCGAGTGGATGACCAAATTACTCTGAACTTCTGTATAACAATTTTATGCCTCAAATACAAACAATAATATTTTTGATATTCACGCAGGTACAATCTTACCTAAAAATCTAGTCGTTATAACATTTTTCAGTATATGTCTTGATTATAACGTATCAACGAGAAAAATATTTTGTTCTTCTCAAAAAAAGTATGTGAGGCACTTGGCTTAACTCGACCATTGATCTATAGATCTTCTCCAGACCTAAAAAATTATATGATATCAGATTTCTCACGATAAATGTATCCAGTTCGAGTTAGAATTATAATTCTACAATAATTTTTTCACCAGTGTCGTTTTTCTGTATACAGATTGCTTCAGTTAAAGATTTATAGACGGTTTTTCAAGTGTTCGAGCGCGGTTATCGAGAATCTCATTAATATCTCTGGTATAAATATTTGTGTCTAAACTACAAAAAATTTGGTACGAATTTATCCTAAATATACTTCAAATTTCATAATCTATTTTTTATTATATATTGTTTTGTCGATGCGTGATAATATCTGCTTTTCTACTCTATAAAAAATGTTGTTGGTGTGATGACTCTGGCTCACGTAGACTCTTATACATAGTAGATTTCCTCTAGACATAAATGATATAGCCTGTAATCTCGAGATTTCCGAAAATATGAGTTACCATTGTGCGGATTCAGAATTAATATATACTACAATTTTCACATGACTTTTTGATGTCTGTAAAACTTATTCATAGGTTCAAATAGATTAGAAATTTCACGGAGTCGAGAACTACACAATGATTTGAATATTAATTACTAAACTCTTTGTGATAAATAAATTATGGTTGAAATACAACTAATTAATGTGTACCTCATTTTCTGTATTTAAAATTCTAAAATGTTATCATGCTGATATTGTTGTAGGGGCTTTTGTTCAAAATATCTTCGTATCTGCATAAAAGTAATGGTGGCGCACTAGCTCATTCGACAATTGTCTACAATTTTAAACTAGATACTTACTAATAGTATGTATCAAATGTCGAACATCTGAAGTGACCATACACGACTCTCCAGAAATAATTAAGTTACTCACCAGTTGTACTCTAGGGTTTTACTGAAATTCTTATCATATAATCTCGCGTTATCGTTTTTAGAAGATATTATAATAAAAATTTCTCAGATGTCGGCGCTTTCAATCGAGGATGTCCAATATGTAGTGCTCTGTAAATATACTAATGTAGCTATTACAACACATTTTTAAGTAACCAATTTCTAAGAATTATACTTCTCTAAATTTAGTTTTATATGGTTTGCAGGCGAATTATATCTGCTTTTTTTCTCATATAATAAAGTCACTGAGATGCGCACTGGACTCACTCGTACTTATCTTAGATTTCGTAACATAATATGGATTGTAGCTGTTAACGAAAAATTAATTCAATTCTCCGATTTAGAATTCGTAATTCTACACACATTTTTTCAAGTTCTGTTATGCGTGTAAATAAATTTAAATATATACATAGAAATATAATTTATTATGAATAAATAAATATGTGTCAAATGGAGTAGAATTTTCCCTGGAGACTGAGTTCTCACAGGATAACAATTTACAACTCTTTAAATTACATCTACTGCTAAATTACAAAAAAGTGATTGCATTGTTTTCATGGGTTACCAGCTTTCTCTAAATATTAAATTCTAATCATATTGTTCGATCTCGTTTAGTCGATGGCTGAAAATATTTGTCTATCTCTCGAGTAAAGCAGTTTTTTGGCGACACTCGGTGTTGTGACTCCTTTATCTATGATACTTTTCTAATCACAAAATTATTGTAGTAATCGATATTTCAGAAAAATTAAATGAACCATTCGAATTTTCCCTTTTAATTTTAACTATTTTTCACAGTTAAGGGTTTTCGCTAGGATAAAATTATTCATAGTTCACAAATTAGGAAGTCATTTCAGCGGACGTGAGACATACACCCAGAATAGCACCGAGATTACTAAACTCTGTGATATTATGCCGGAATTACACAAACTGTGTTATGCCTTTTTTTGAAACTTTAAAGTGGATAACAAAATCTTCCCTATGAATTAAATTCTAAAATATATCTCTCAAATATATGAGATTATGTCGTTCATGATGCCCTCGAGAAATACTCTGCTAGTTCTCTCTAATATTATTTGATTGGAGGGAATCGCATCTGATCAATTCGCACCTGTTGCATCTAGTAGTATATTCTTCAAACCAAAATGTTTTTGTAATCGATGTTCATCGAAAAATTGATACCATGTGGTTCAGATATAATTCTACACATTTTTCACACTGGGTGTTATGTATAATATTGTATGCGTTAAAAGATAGAAGGTTTTTCGGGGTATGCTCGGTAGACATTCATCTCTAAGAATTTCATTTATTATTACTGTTAATAACTGATCTTTAGATCGTAATAGCGAACAAATTTGTACCAATCTTGCCTAAAAATGTAATCTGAACATTGTTTTTTCAGCAATATTGTTTGTCTTTGCGAAAATATCTGTATCTCTCAAAAAAGTTATCTGTGCGCCACTAGCTCAATTAGCAATCCACTTGTATTTATAGATTCGTCAAACCAAAATATGAGTTGTAATCGATTCCGAAAAATTATGACTCTCCTTTCGTATTCAGATTTAATTCCGTGACAAATACTTTGTAATTACTGTGGCGAGTTTATACTGCTTTATATTAGTTCGTTAAAAGATAATTTTTGTGGTAGCTCGGTCAGCTAGTTCATCGTGAGATTGTAAA
>JACMZG010000002.1:35939278-36146377 GCA_018340805.1 Microvelia longipes | reverse complement strand
AAAGGACAAGATTAAAAGCCAAGAGAAACAATAAACACAGTTTTGGCTTCAGTATTGAATGAACTAATTAGACATTTTAATGCTCTACTTGAAAATAAGTTTAAATCAAATTTCCTGATAATAATGCAATAATCAGAAGAGATGGAGAAATTGAAGCGCTTAATTTTGTACTTAATAATTTAATATCGATTTCCTCAAATAGTGTTGTTATAAATTTTTTTAAAATAATTTTGACTTGCTCGTTGAAACGTGAAGACGCTGAAAGAAGTAAGTTTTCTTTTCGTCATTCCCCTTGTCTTTTTTTGCCTATCTCGGTCAAGTTGGTGGTAAAAAAAGATTACCAATTATTATCTTGGAAGTATTCTGTTAATCTAATGAACACAGGAAGTACAATTATTGTTTATTAAAAGGAAAACTTTTTGTTAGTTAAGGATTTGTTTGTAGAAACTTGTATGTTTACACATTATTATATATTTATAAAAACAAAAAAATAAAATTTAACAAACAACTCACGGCTGGGAAATATTCAGACTGAAGAAGTGTCTTGAGAGTTTCAATAGAGCCGTATCTTCGAAGCCATCTTTAGCTTTCACTACTCCTTCATCCTCGCTTTTGTCTATAAAAATCCAAAACCCATAAACTTGCTTAAGAAAACAGAAATAAGAAAATTATTGTTCCCATAAATTTTAAACAAACCATTGGAGGAAATCTGTTTTAGGATTTCCTTAAAACAAGATTATTTCTTAAAAACAAAGATTTAGGATAAAGTCAAGTTACACATTACATATTAAATAAATAATACAATTAGATTTACAAGCTTGTTTGTCAAATCTAAATATTTCATTCATGCAATAGAAAGGATTTTTTGTGCAGTAAATTTTCATTCTTTTTAACAAAGGACTCTAAATATTTGAATAGAGGGCAAGATCATATGTATAATTTTACTCTCTAACAACATCTGTCCCATCTTCAGATTTTTTAATCAATGCAGTAGGAATTACAAGTAGTCTTTACTCTTTGTATTGTAAGTTGATAGAGCGATTATATTAATTTTTACATTACAAGGAAGGAACATTAAAAAATTAGACGAAATTATAGTATAGTCATAACACCCAAGTTGTTAAAGACATCTTCTGCCAGTGAGGCGTCAATATTTGGCGTTTAGAAATTATTTCATGCGATCCTTCTTCTGAACAACAATAAGCTTTTATACTTAGCATGACCCACAGATGTGATACCAATAGGCAGCCTGCTCTGTACAGGCTTCTACACAACCGAGAAATCTAATCTCTGAACAAAAAAAATTGGCTTATAATCTAAAATATTTCTTGTGCATGGTGTCAAAGCTTTTGCTCATCTATACAGGTTAGCGTCTTTCATATACTCCTTTTCCAGTAAACCATCTATAGCTCTTTTTATACCTTCATAACTGCTAGGTTGTGGACTTACCAGTCTGTATCCAAATTTATTGTTACTAAGTAAGTTATTACTCTCCAAATAATACACCATTTGCTCCTTAATTATAGTTTCCAACATTTTAGAAATGACAGGTGTTAAAGATAGCGGTCTATAGCTCAATGGATGCTCCTTGGTTTCGACATTAGGTCATCATCAGAGCTGTTTACAAACTGATGATGACGTAAAGTCGAAACCGGTCAGTTTATAATTTTTCTTTTTATACTATTGTGGTCGACAATAAATCTATTGTTATTAATTAAAGTGTTTCTTTTTATTAGCGAATTTCGAGAAGCCTTTGGGAAAAAAATCGCTAATGGGATAGGCGTCATGGCGGGAATTCGAAACTCGGACCACGACACCAAATCCGCTTTCAGAGGTCCCTATGGACGGAAAAAAAATTTTCGCGGACTTTATATATATATATTTATGAATTTGAGATTAACTTATATATTATATAATATATATTATATATATATATATATGTATTTCTAGACCACTTTCTTGTAAACACTCTATTTCTCGAACGGATTAATATTTTTTAACAAACTTGGTACAAAAATCAACCTTGGGAGGACACGAACCCTATTGAAAACCAGGTTTTTTGTGACGTCATTAACCCGGGTTGCTGAGTCAGCGAAAAGATTGTCAAAAAATCACCAAAATTCAGGGTTAATATTTTGCCGCGAAAAAAGGTCAATATTTTGTTTTTTGAGACGCTGAATCGAATAAAACCGGTCCGAAGTCGATACGACCACTCTAAGTGACCTAAAAATCGAAAAAAAACCATTGTAAATTACCAAAAACCAAAATTTAGGTCGATAAAAAATTAATTTTCGAGTAGGGTTGTCGTTTTCTTATGTAATTTTTGGGCGCTGAATCGAATAAACCGGTCCGAAGACGATACGACCACTTTAAGTTTACCAAAAAGTCGAAAAAAAACCACAAAAATATATAGAAAACCAACATTAAGGGTCGTTTGAAAATTTAAATTCGAGTAGGGTGTCGTTTTCAATGTTTGTTGGGCTCTGAGTGAATGGCAGTGGTCCGGAGTTCAATACGACCACTCAAACTCAGGGTACCTGGGTTCACATCCTGGAAGGGTCGATAATTTTTTATCGTTTTTTTTTACTTAATATAAGTTTACAACTAGAAAATAATTCTGGCGCGGTGGTCCGCATGTCGGGCGAATTTCCTTTGGATGCGAGCTCTCAAACCCAGAGTACCTGGGTTCAAATCCTAGTAGGGACAATAATTTTTTATCGTTTTTCCTAATATAAGTTTACAACTAAAAATAATTCTGGCGCGGTGGTCCGCATGTCGGGCGAATTTCCTTTGGATGCGTGTTTCCGTGCTTTTTACATTATATAAGTATACAACTAGTAAATAATAATTCCGGCGCGTGGTCCGCTGTCGGGCGAATTTCATTTAGAATGCGTGTTTCCGTGCTAAACAACCCATTTCTTGCTTATGCAAGAACCATGCCCATTGCGTGGTTCCGGTTCTGCTTTGAACCTAAGCAGTTACTCAATTGTCAAGCACTGCTCGTAACTCATTTTGTCTGTATTTTCCAAAGGAAATGCGCTAAAACCTTTAAAGATAACTGACTAGCTTAAAGATAAGTAACTAATCTTTAAACTAGTGCAATAATAGTGCGCGTACTTCTAATTTTAGAGGCATGTTTTGTACAACAATGGATGATTTGCGCATTTCCTTTGGAAAATACAGACAAATGATTACGAGCAGTGCTTGACAATTGAGTAACTGCTTAGGTTCTAAAGCATGAACCGGAACCACTCAATGGGCATGGTTCTTGCATAAGCAAGAAATGGGTTGTTTTAGCACAGAACACACGCATTCTAAATGAAATTCCCGACAGCTGACCACCGCGCCGGAATTATTTATTTACTAGTTGTAAACTTATATAATGTATAATAATGTAAAAAGCACGGAAACACGCATCCAAAGGAAATTCGCCTGACATGCGGACCACCGCGTCAGAATTTTAAACGTCATGATGAGTCTATACCACAAAATTTCTGTCGAAACTATTAATGATTAAATTGTACTACACAGAGGAGTAGAAACAGTGGGCTGAGCTTGTCCCCTCCTCCACTAAACACCACCCGTGGCAAAAATATATGTTATACCTTTAATATACACATTTTAAAAGTAAAAACAGTAATGTTTAGTTTTGACACATGACGGGTTATTTATAAGAATAAAACACATCGTTTTATTAGACTTTGACAGGGACTTAAATTAGTGGATGGTGATAGTAATTGAGGAGAGGTCATAGATCACCTAGCAAAAATGCCATGTCATAGGGCCCTTGTTGTTAACTGCCTTAGAAAGAAGGAAGTTTTCTACTTTACAAGTCAAAGTGCAGGCATTTTGTGTATAATCTACAGAAGAGTGGTGACATTTTTCTTTTCTTAGAAATTTACATGCTAAGCTACAAAGCTTTAGAAGTTTCTAAACCTTTAACTAGAAACAACTCGTACCCCACAGCCAGACTAAGCTTTCCTTTAACTAGAAACAACTCGTACCCCACAGCTAGACTAAGCTTTCCTTTAACTAGAAACAACTCGTACCCCACAGGCAGACTAAGCTTTCCTGCTTATGAAACCGTAAGACAGAAATATATTTTATTTTTTTGAATAAAAAAATATTTATATTTTATATTTAAAAATTTTAAATATGTATTTATTTTTTTTGAATAATATAATTGTCAGAATAAATGGAGAGTGCTAGAGAATGCTAATTTCCCCTTCCCACCAGTGCCTACCTTACTATATTTTATTTAATAGGGTGATTTGTTGATTTTTTTTTCTTCTTTTCATTTTTTCCTTATACTAGGCGGATAAGCTCTGCTTAGCTTCATTTTATTGTGTTAATATTATTTTGAAATAAAGTATTTATTTATTTATTATTATTTATAGATGTATTTTACATAAGCTAATATTAGGGTTCCTAAATTTTGCCTAAACTCAGGTTGACATATTGAAGTTTTTGAAAACATAATGAAGTAAAGCCATATAAAATGCTAGCATATTTGTATTCTATGAGATGTATTACTGCTTAGTATTAAATCCATTACCAGATATAGTAGTCAGTTATTTTCTAATAATAAATAAACAATAGGCAATAGAATGACTAATGGAATACTAATGTTTCCAAATCACATATCTTCAGCCAAAAATTGTAAAAGATAATATTTAACATTTTAGCCATCTGTCTATGTCTACATGTACATGACATAAGTATATATTTTTATTTTTAACTGAGCACACCAACTAGGAATACTAGGTCCAGGAACCAGGCCTGAATAATGTCACTCAGTTTGTACTGCTTCAAACCAAATTTATATGAAAACTATTTAAAATTTTGAATGATGAAAAAAGCATAGTCTGCCTATCAATTTCAATTCATTAAAGACCTTCATATGATTACACACGCTCAAAATTTTAAAAAATTACACACATTTAAAGTATCTTGAAATAAGTGGTTCCCTGCTGGTCTAAAACTAGAAGAGAACATTTTTTAAAGCTAACATAATTTCCAATAAATTAAGTATTTCAAGAGCTGGACCTGAAAAAATGTGACTCATTGAACTACATCAAACCAAATTTTTCTAAAAATATACATTAAATTATGAAAAAAAACATAGTCTGCCTATCTTAAGTGGAGCCCTTCATATGATTGCGCATGCTAAAAATTTTAGAATATCGCACAAATTCCAGTTTTCTTGAAATAAGTGGTTCCCTGTGGGTCGTGTGTAAAACATGAAGAGAACTTTTTTGAAAGGTGATAAAATGTACACTAAAAGGAGTGTTTAATCATCAAAATCAGATAACTGCAACCAAAGTTATGGCTCTTTCAAAAAACACCAAAAAAATGTTAATTTATGCAAAGTCAGCGAATGTCTTTGGAAAAATATTGACTTTTTGTGCATTTTTGGCCATTTAACAAATGTCATAACTTTAGTTGTATTTATCCGATTTTGACGAAAAAATACTCATTTTACAGAAAATTTTATCAGCTTTAAAAAAGTTGTCTTCGTGTTTTGCACACGACCTACAGGGAACCAGTTAATACAAAAAAAATGGAATTTGTTCGATTTTCTAATATTTTAAGAGAGCCCTTTCATATGAAGGACTCCACTCTGTATAGGTAGACTGTTTTTTCTCCTTAATTTAAGGTATATGTTCAGAAAAATTTTGTTTGAAGTAGTACAAAATGAGTCACATTTTTTAAGCCTGGTTCTAGGGCTAAAGTGTTTAATTGTCAAAATCAAATTATTAGAACCTAAGTTATGGAATTTACAAAATTACTTAAAAAATTTACAAAATGTGGATATTTTATTAAAGAAATTCACTAACTTTGCCAAAATTAACATATTTTTATGGTGGTTTTGTCAATGCCATAACTTATGCTGTAATCATACAATTTTGATAAATAAACAATAGATTTATTTGACTTTTTGTCAGCTATAAAAAAAATTTTCTTCTAGTTTCGCACGAGACCAACAGGGAACCACTTATTTCAAGAAAACTAAAATCTGTGGGGGTTTCTAATATTTTGAGTGTGCTCAATCATATGAAAAGCATCACTCTGGATAGGCAGACGTATTTTTTTTCTTCATCATTTAGGTATATTTAAAAAAAAGTTTTGAAGAAGAACAAAATGAGTCAGGTTTTTTCAGGACCAGCTCCTGGACTATAAACATTTACCTGAGAGTTATTGAATTCCTTCTGCTTTCTCATCTTTTCTAGGTGACTAAACTTATCTAGAGCATCATCTATAAACGAATCAGGTACTTTTTTATGTGACACTTTTATCTTACCAATATATAACACCTGAAAATCATTAAGCAAGTTTTTAGAAATATATACAATATATATATATATATATATATATATATATATATATATATATATATATATATATATATATATATATATATATATATATATATATATATATATATGAAGGAAATATGTCGGAGAAAGTTACATCTGACTTTTCCACAGGTTGGGTTGAACCAAGGATCTTGAATAGAAAGAATGACACCATAAGGAACTTTTCTGACCCCATGAACGTTGTATTAAATTAGAGCAAACTTACCTTCTCATGGTTATAGCAAAGAGTGTCAACATACAATTTACAGGAACAATGGTAAGTCGAGTTTGCTCCTCATCTTTCTTCGGTGCTTGTCAGTGTTTATTCTATTGTTTTAATTTTTTTATTAGGTGCCATTTATGTCTTTTCATTGATAAAAATTGAAATTGTCATTCTGAACACCACTTGTGGCGTTTTTGATGCTAGGTTCTTTCACGATAATAGATTTTCTTTTGTTCCGCTTTCCAGGAGATGTTTCTCTACCTTCTCTACACCACTTCAGAGAGCCCTAGTTTAAACTTAAATATCTCGAGTATAGTACACACCCTGTTTCATAAATTTGTCCAAAAAATCGAACCAGTCATTAACTTGATACTTCTAACTTTAACTTGATACTCTTAACTTGAATACTTGATTTTCGTAGGTACTGAGTTTCATGAATTTGGGTTTGACCAAGTATACAAAAAAGTGAACATCCATACACTTAATTATGGACTGTTATAAATTGTAATAACAATTAAATCGATGAAGACTTCAGTCCTTCTTTTTTAATTTATTGAAAAAAAATTAATGAACAGCTTTCACTCAGGGATCCTAAGCTTCTTCAGTTCTTGAAATTGACAAAAATGAAAAAGTATGCATAATTATAATTATTCATACTTTAATAATTATAACTTAATTATAATTAAGTTTTGAATGTTTTTTTATGTCACGTTAAAAACAAGACATTAACAATCTTAGCAGCATTTATTATAATATTATCTTAATTTTTCCTTTACCACCCTCCCTTTGGTAATTTCATTTTAAATTTATTTATTTAGTTAGACACGTGACATAAAAAACATTCAAAATATTATTAATTTTCAAACTTTTTCATTTTTGTCAATTTCAAGAACTGAAGAAGCTCAGGATCCCTTGGCGAAAGCTCTTCATCAATTTATTTTCAATAAATTAAAAAACTGAAGTTTTCATCAATTTAATTTAATTACCCATACACTTAGAATCAAATCTATGTTTTTAAACAATTTTTTTGCAAATCTCTAAGTGCTTAAAACAAGAACATTTTATGAAAAAAGGTGACGTAATATTTTTGAATATAAGAATGCTTCCCCTCCTATAATATGAGATAAGTAAATAATTTACAATGTTTTCAACATAAAAAAACAGCAAGATACGACATTGGAAAGTCCAAAAAATCGAAAAACACTCTTTAGTGCTTGATTATAACAGAAAATTTAAACTAAACTGGATCGTGTTGAGCTTATCCACATAAACTCTAACATTAATTTTGTTTTTTGGATCTTTCCCTCTTGTGGTGAAAGAAAATAATGGTGAAAGTTAAAAAATAAATTAAACAAGTCACACTTACTTCGAAAAATTGTGAAGAAGAAGGGGAAATATCAGGACAGAGTATAGTAGAATTAGATGAAGATTTAACAACAACTTGAGCTCTTCCGCTGGACTGACTGTTGGTCTGTACTTGTGCTGTTAAACGAGATGACTGCTCTCTCATCTGTGTAACAACGTCCATGATCTGAAACCACAATGATAATAAGAAGAAATAAAACCAAACAAGTTTTCGTCTCTTCTTTTAATTAACTATAATTAAAAGAAATTAGCTATTAAATTACTAAGTTAAGGATTTTTATAGAGTAAGATTTCATAGTTAAAACTATAAATTTATTGTATAAAAAATACACTATATTATAAAATAGATAATTATTGTATTGTATAAAAAAGATAATTTTGCATATTGTTGTAATATTTTATTGTATGTATTTTATGTAATTTTAATAAATAAATCGGCTGAAAATTTATCCACGTTGAATGGAAGAGAGGACCTTATGGTCCTAATTCTGCGTAGTTAAATAAATCAGTAATCAATCAATCAATCAATCTCCACTCATTATAATTACAAAAACAAAGCCGACTTTCATCCGTTAACGGTCATCATCAGTGCCCACATAACAAACAAAATAAATTGATACAAGATAAAAGACATGAAGAGTTAAAAAAAATAAAACAAAAGTCACAAAAACATATGATAAAACTTAAAACTAAACCTTGTTTAGCTTTATTTCTTCTGATCATAGCACTCCACAGCTCAATCCATCATACAATAATTATGTTGTACATGTAAGAGAATGATGTCAACTAAACAAACAAGCTTGGTTGTAAAGAAAGCTTCTAAAGGGATTTCAAACAAATTGAGTACGAGGCACCTCAGAACTATTCCTCACTACGCTTATTCTCACTACTTCAGACTAGCTTCGCTGTTTGAATAAAAAAGCGGTCACCCATCCTAGTATTGAACTCGCTTAATGCTGCTTAACATTTATGATCCAACAAAAACCGTAGATATACTTGCCGTATTGAAACGAAACTTAGTATGCTGATTCGTTAAATAAAGAGATACTCTTGTACTAAATTTCAAAACAATTAGAGCTTATTTTTTCGATTTTTAACAATTTTTTAAAAACGTACACAAGTCATTCGATAAAAATTGAACTAATGCTGATAATGAGATGAAACTTGGCACATATGTTAGTCTTATACATTAAATCGATCGCAACATAGTTCCGCGTTTCATCATTTTTCCAAATTTATGCTAAGTAATATTTTAAGTTAATGACGTCATAAAAAAAATATTTTCTGGACAGCACAACAAGACATAAAGTTTGATTGAGTTAAGTAAAAGTTTTAACTCTCTAACAAAAATACACAAGGAGATACGATGATAACAGACACACACACAGATAGTGCGTGTGAGTAATTTTTAACACACTTGTTAAAAAGTAAACAAGATGTTGAGGGGTGTATATTGTATATTCCCCTTCATTGCTGCTAAAGGATCAGCAAACTTTAGAAAATTGTCTTTGAAAATTCAATAAGATCACATACGAAATTACTTCGGACGTTTTTGCTAAAAACTTCAAGTCTCCAAATTTTAAAGACTTACATCAGCGCCCTTAGTATAGCATACTAAGAAATAAGACATTTTACAAATGCTAGTTTGAGCTGCCAGTGAATTTATATTAAATTGCAAAAAACCATTTTTACAGGGTGGGTTCGCCCATAAATTTACACTTTAATTTGATGTTATACTGGTTTTAATTATTTTATTTTCTTCAAAATACCTTCAACTCTTTAAGACCTTGCCGTTTTTTATTTAATTTCTCTAATTTTATAGTTTTTATAGGATGTGCTAAAAGAAAATAAATTAATATCACAAAAAAATAGAAAACATCCATTTACAAGATAGAATCAATAATCTGAGACATAAGCAAACACACCTTGTTACGGGACTATGATCTGAGACATATGCAAGTACCTCGTTACAAGCTTAATCTGAGACATATGCAAGTACTTGCTACAAGCTATAATCTGAGACATAAGCAAACACACCTTGTTACGGACTATGATCTGAGACATATGCAAGTACCTCGTTACAAGCTATAATCTGAGACATATGCAAGTACCTTGCTACAAGCTATAATCTGAGACATAAGCAAACACACCTTGTTACGGACTATAATCTCAGACATATGCAAGTACCTCGTTACAAGCTATAATCTGAGACATATGCAAGTACCTTGCTACAAGCTATAATCTGAGACATAAGCAAACACACCTTGTTACGGACTATAATCTCAGACATATGCAAGTACCTTGTTACAATCTGAGACATATGCAAGTACCTCGTTACAAGCTATAATCTTTGACATAAGCAAACACACCTTGTTACGGACTATAATCTGAGACATATGCAAGTACCTTGCTACAAGCTATAATCTTTGACATAAGCAAACACACCTTGTTACGGACTATAATCTGAGACATATGCAAGTACCTTGTTACAAGCTATAATCTGAGACATAAGCAAACACACCTTGTAACGGACTATAATCTGAGACATATGCAAGTACCTTGTTACAAGCAAAAAGTATATACCTTTACGTAATAAATAAGTACACAAAGTTTCGTTTGGGGACTAAATTATGGGGAGTTGCGACAGGGAGGGGGGCTGATAAAATGAGCAATGTATATATCACATGTTTAAATCAAGCAAATCTATATGCAAAAATAAACACTGCTTTAGGAGGAATAATTACAAAGAAATAAACACTTGTTGAATGTCTATTAAAATAGACCTTGGCTGTGCTTGCACACCGTGACTATACGCAAAATATTAAAAATGTATATGGCTTTAAAAGTATTATCTGTGATTGCTATGTACTGTTAAACACACTTGAATAGTCATCAAAAATGCCGCAAAATCAAAACACTTCCATTTCAGCGAATTTTTTAAGAAAACCTGAGGTTGGGGTGATGAAAGGTGTGGAGGTCGGGGTGGATTTTTGGAAGAGGGAAGTCACTGATCAAGAATATATTATTATTAAAACACAATAATGATCCCCTAAACTTTTCAAAATCGGGCTGATTTTTTTTACACAATTACTACTATGTATGATTAACAAAATATACGAAGTTTCAATTTATTATCAGCATTAGTTCCGGTTTTATTGATAGACTTATTTAAGATAATGTAAACCAAACAAGTTTTTGACTAATACATTTGAAAATTTGCTTATGTCTTGGCAGTATGCCACATATGTAAGCTAATAATATGGCAAACTGTTATAAGACAACAAACATATGGTCGCGGAACAGCCAAGAGGCAAAAGGACTATTGTTTAGGGCAGCAAACAAGCTAAACAAGGCTGAAAATATGTTTTAAAATCGCCATCATTGGACGAGAAAAAATACTATAGCCATCCTAAAAGGCATCCTTAAGCAATAAGATAATAAAACGTTCATTTTTTAAAGAAATCTCCGTAGCATAAGATAAATTAGTAATGCGTAGCATCAAGAACTCACGTCAGAAGAATACATCAAATAAAAATATTTATAATTAAACTCGCTTCGCTCGCTAGAGTAAATTGGGAATCATTCGTACATTAGTATTTTGAAGTGTAAATTCAAAACATAAAAAAGGGCTCGCTTCGCTCACTAAGTTGTGCATATTTATAATGATGAATAGTAATTAGGGCTCGCTTCGCACGCTAGATTGCGTGTATTTAGTATATAATATGCTTAAAAAGGGCTTGCTTCGCTCGCTTGATTGCGTGTAATAATATTATGTAAAAGAAATTCTAGTAGCATCAGGTAAATAACAGAAGTTGTAAACAAAAGTATGTGTTGCGAAAAGTGCACAATTTTTGGATAATATAGATTTTAAATAAAAAATTAAAACTTGTTAGGGAAATTAAGTTGATCGTATAACCGGTTGGCTAAAAACATAAAAACCTTGAACTCAACTCAATTTCAAGACAAGTTAGCACAATATCAGGGAGGCTCGACGCGTTCTATCCAACAATAAAACATTTCTAATTGTTTCACGATTAAAATTTGAAATTCATATTAGATATTACAATAGACATATTTTAATACAAGTACATATCCATTCATATATTTTTTTTTTAAATTGGTACATCTGATTAAAACTATTACAAGCATAGAATATTACTGTATAATAAAGTCTTTTTTTAAAGTGGTACCCCTGATATTTAAACTATTATAAGCACAGAGGTTTACTATACATAGATGGAGCATAACTGATAGTAGCAAAGTCGGTTTTCTGGTGATCTTCGTTAAGGCTGCCATTCTAATAATAAGATGGCAAAACTACTGGTTGCTAAAATATTCTGTTAAAGTATTAATTAATTCTTAATTGGTAATCATTATAATTACTTTTCATCACCAACTTACGTAAGAATAAGGGAAAGTATTGTTTACCCTTTTTTCAGAAATGTTTTGAAAGATTTAATAAAAAATATAATAAAATAGTCCTCGTCACAGGCACTATAGACCCACATTAAAGGTCTAAGTGCCTGGGAAATAATTTCCACCGGAAAAAGTAGTCATCGCCAACTAAAGTAGACTCTCGTACAACATTAAACTTTTTGCTATTTTATGCCCATTTTATTATTATTAAATACTTAACAGGTTTGTAATGTTTCTTGTTTTTTTTTTTTGCTTTTTATGAACTCTCTTCATTAATGAACATTTATAAATAAAATGTTATTTATAAATTACATTTAGGTTGGTACCCCTACTTAAGAACAATTTAATATGAAACTGATAACAGAAAAACTGGCTCTCATTTTATCAGAAGAATTCTATTGTATTTAGATTCCTATGCAAATTTTAAACTAGTATTATTCTAAATATACAAGCAAAAAAACTCGGACCCAAGAAAAGTATACTGACGGTTTGATTCAATCTGGTGAGAAGACAAAAATTAGGTACGGGGTACCTCATCATTATTGCGCGTTTTATGTCTTTTGGAATTTTTTACTAAATCATTTTTGCAGGTCATCAGGACGTCATAATAGTTATTTATGCCATAAGGCTGAGAAGTGTGTCTTTATGTCACGGCAATTAGATTTACCGACGAGCGAAGCGAGTCGGGAAAAATTGCCAAGACATAAAGACATTCTCAGCCGGATGGCATACACTATTTTTTTTAGCACTCATTAAATAAACTTAATTGAAAAAAAAAACAAACGTCCAATTAACTCCATATTATCGTCGTCATTGAATTCATCCATAGCTTCACACTTTTACTCCAAAATGTAAAAGCTTTACAAATAAACACACAAAAATTTTCAATTAGAACACCTTTTAAAAACGAAAATAAAGTTAGTCTACGAACAAAAACAGAAACAAAATGAACGTTTTTAAAGAAACCTCATGAGGGTTTTACACAGATTGTTTTTTTGATTACATTACACATTACATACATTACATTACAGTAATGGCGGCAATAAATGAATTACTTTTACGTCCTAGGAGTTTTTTTTTACATTCATTATTGTCCTCGGAGGTGAAAAGTACTAAATAACCTCCTATAACAATAATGATTGGCTTCTCATCCTAAAAACGGTCCAATAAAGTGCTCAATTACGTACTACCTCAAAACAAAAAAATATTTTCGTAATAGCACTACACCTGTAGACTGATTCTGAAGTTTCAACTCTCTCAAATACACTGGAAGCTAAAATGATAACAGACACACACACACAGACAACTATGCAAAAACCACTCAGGAGATCTTAAAAAGACCTGAAACGGATAATTCCGGAGAATTCTCGGTTTCAGATTTTTAGCTAACACAATATTTTTCCTACATACCTAAGGTATAAACGACAAAAAGTAAAAAGGGAAACGCATCAATCCTTTAATAGGGACGGAGAGTTTTAAAGAATCAGATGTGCTTATGAGAGGTTTACAGACATTTCAGCCGAAATAAATGAAGGCTAAAAATGTAGGTCCATCGCAGTGGAATTATTTTGTGGGACATCTAATTTCAGGTCTCTTATAACATGATAAAAACTTGCAGTACAAAACATTTTTTTTAAATCTACATTTTTATTATTTTTACGTAAAAAATTCTGTATGGGATTGGGGTCGTAAGCTGACGAAGTTTGGTAGAAGTCCAAACCATAAAGAAAATTTGTACAGTTTCCAAAACACATAAGACGTCTTTTAACTACACCAGCTGTTAAAACGAGTATTGCCAACTAAAATAGCTACGAGGTTTTATGAATTTCACCAGGAAGTTAAGAAAATAAATCTCTGTCTATAGAACTCTTATTATTACTATACATTTTTATTACAAAAGTACACCGGAACTTTTCCTCTCCACATCGAATATATATATATATATATATATATATATATATATATATATATATATATATATATATATATATAAGCGTAGACATATATAAAATATAGTATACAATATATTATACATATGTATAATATATTATATACATGTATAATATAATTATACAATATGTATACCAATACTATAAGGTATTGGTCATAAAATAACAAACATTTAATCCATCAATATATATTTCCCGACGTTTCGATACAAAAATTGTATCTTCTTCAGAGGCTGTTACAAAAACATAAAGAAGACCAAATAATAAAAGACAACACAAAAATGAAAGCTAAAAATCAATAAAAATACAATTCAAAAATAGGCTATTAAAAAATATAAAAATAGGTGAAAGAAGCTAGTAAAGATTTTGTGTTATCAACTCACCATGATGTTTAATAAAAAAAACACTAGAGCTAAAAACAATAAATATATTGTCAACCACAATAGTATAAACCTTAGAATAATACTATATATAGAAGGAGCACAGGACCGTAAACACAATGTAATTCCACTGATAACACGAAAGCCGGTTGACTGGTGGACTTAAGTAGGGGTACCACCTTAACAACAAAACATTATTTTAAATATGTGTCATAAATATCTATTAATGAAGAAAGGTCGTAAAGAACAAATATAATAACTTAAAACACCTGCTGAGTATTTAATAAAACCAGTCTTAGATGGCAAAAGGATAGCGGAATAGAAAAATCTACATTTAGTTGACGAAGACTACTTTTAATATAATTTTAATTAAAAACGTTACACTACAATTTAAAATGCTTAAAATATTGCTATGAACCGATATTTATATTTGTAATTTATGAATAATCAATCATTAATCAATAATAGAACATAATAATTCAGAAACCGGAAGTATTGCCAACTTTTTTTATATTCAACTATATTGTATATTGTTAGGGTGGCAGCATTACCTAAGTCCACCATTGAACCACCTTTCGTGTTATCAGTAGTGCTCCTTCTATATATAGTATTATTCTAAGGTATATTCTATTGTGGTTGACAATATATTAATTGTTTGTAACTCTGTTTTTTTTTATTAAACATCAAAGTGAAATTATTTTTTCTTTCGAATTTCGCTAAAATGAGATAGGGAAATTTACTGCCGTACTTGGGAGCTTGTTTTTTAAGCGTAAAAGATTTAAAGACCATAAAATTATAAGAGTGTCCGTGAAATGATACGCATACATGTTAAATAATATAGTAGTTAAATTTTCAAGGATATTAATATTTAAAATATATAAAAAGATTCAAATTTTAATCCATTAGGATAAATAAGCTATTAATTTTGTCTCTTCGTCCTTTACCTACCTCATTAAAAAATAGTTTGCGGTTTATCCTTCAAAAATTATAAACGACAATCACCTCTCAAGTAATCAGTGGCGCTGTTAGCTATTTTACTGCCCAGACTACCACAATAAGTACCGTGTATTCTTACTTGAAATAGTATAGTAATAATAATAATAATAGCCACAGATTAAAATATCTTTTTAAAATATTTTCCCAAATCGGATTTAATTCGAGGCACCCTAAAGAGTTGGAGGATATCATTTATAATTTTCTTATTAAAATTAAATGCTCTGTTTTATGAAATAAACAAAATTCAAAATAATACATTTCTCCTTCAACATAAATCTAAAAATTAAATTTCTATTTTATTTAATGATTTTTTTTATTTTATTTTACTTGAAATAGTATGCAAACAATTAGAAACGGGAAAACTAAAATTTTTACTTTTCCTCATTCATACCGTAAATATATAGGAAAATCTAAAAATCCGAAACTGAAATTTCAACTGCATTATCAGTTATTAGGTGCTTATTTCTTTTCGGACAGTTGATGGGACGGAATAAATTCAAACAAATTACTTCATCAAAACGATATTTCGCCTTTATTAAGATTCACAAGGCATATTCATGTCTCAAAGAATACCGTATATCACAGAATACTTATATAAATAGTACCAAAAAAAAAAAAGAAAAATTACAACGTTAACTTAAATGGGAAACATACATTATTTTCTTAGTAATAAAGTTAAACATAGAAAATTAACTTTATTGCTGTTATTTTACTTTAAAAAAGTTTTATCTCGTTACCCATCTCTGTAATATCTCTATAATTTTGAAGTAATTCTTTCATTCTAAGTTTATTACGATGAAAATAATGTAAACTGTTGATGTTTTCCCTTTTAAGTTAACGTTGTCATTTTTCTTTTTTTTTTAGAACTATTTATATAAGAATTCTGTGATATACGGTATTCTTTGAAACATGAACATGCCTTGTGAATCTTAATAAAGGCGAAATATCGTTTTGATGAAGTAATTTGTTTGAATTTATTCCGTCCCATCGAGTGTTTGAAAAGAAATAAGCATAAAACAATGGAGACTAATACTAAAAATAATTATAGTGAATTCTATGGCTTCCTGATACCAAAGATATATGTCCGAAAAAAATGTATATGTATATAAAAATGTATATACATATATATATATATATAATATAATATATATATATATATATATATATATATATATATATATATATATACATATATAGACTAAGGAAGAGCGAAGCAAGTCCAAAATAGTGCGGATTCGCTTTGCTAATCCGATGTGGAGAGGAAAAATTCTAAGGTACCCCGTACCCGATGTCTTGTATCCTTTCATTACATTATATTACAGTTTTATTAGAGATAAATTATAATCTACATTATTAATACATTAATATTCAAAACAAGCACAGCTTATGATGTTCAAAACTTAATATAACAAATGTCACCTGTATCTGGCCCGGATCCAACGATATCTTCCTTCACAACAAACTAACTTTAGCTAAGGCATTGCGCAACTAACACAGTCAAATCTAGTCAGTTATCAACACATTTGTCGCAACCTTACACACTATTGTTCATATTTACAAGGTTAGAATATCATTAGTGAGAAAAGTCATAAGAAATTTTTAATGAACTTAGCCGAAATGATGATTAATACAAATATTATGTCACTAGGCAACTTAAATAGACACGAAGTCCAGCACGTAACTTGAATAGGAACTTAAACTTAGAAGCAATTACCGATAAAACGATAAGTATGTTGTAGTTTGCCACAAGCCACATGGATCTCAGTCACAAGGGCTGGTTCTGCCAAGCTCGATATTAATCTTGGTTGACCGTAGTAAAAGCTGGCTGGGTTCATGCTTCAACGCTGCTACAAACGCTTAATGACTAAAACTATATTCTTTAAACAACTTTTTACACATATGTTTTCAGAGGCGTTGACCACAGCTTTCAATTTTACGGTCACTAACTGTGCCGGCGAAAGATGAATGAAAAAATATGAAATGTAAATAAATAATGCAGAGATACAGATAGAGCAGAAATGTAAAATAAATAATGCAGAGATACAGAGAGCGTTTTTAAAAAAATATGAAATGTAAAATAAATAATGCAGAGATACAGATAGAGCGTTTTTAAAAAAAAATGAAATGTAAAATAAATAATGCAGAGATACAGATAGAGCGTTTTTAAAAAAATGAAATGTAAAATAATAATGCAAGATACAGATAGAGCGTTTTTAAAAAAAAATGAAATGTAAAATAAATAATGCAGAGATACAGATAGAGGTTTTTAAAAAAAATGAAATGTAAAATAAATAATGCAGAGATACAGATAGAGCGTTTTTAAAAAATGAAATGTAAAATAAATAATGCAGAGATACAGATAGAGGTTTTTAAAAAAAATGAAATGTAAAATAAATAATGCAGAGATACAGATAGAGCGTTTTAAAAAATATGAAATGTAAAATAAATAATGCAGAGATACAGATAGAGCGTTTAAAAAAAATGAAATGTAAAATAAATAATGCAGAGATACAGATAGAGCGTTTTTAAAAAAATATGCAATGTATAATAAATAATGCTGAGATACAGATAGAGCGATTTTAAAAAATATGAAATATAAAATAAATAATGTAGAGATACAGATAGAGCGTTTTTAAAAAAATATGAAATGTAAAATAAATAATGTAGAGATACAGATAGAGCGTTTTTAAAAAAAATATAATATGTAAAATAAATAATGCAGAGAGTCTTTTTATGATATAATAACTAACTTATAATAATATAACTTATATAAGTTAATAACTAACTAATAATAACTAATGGTTACAAAAGATATAACTATTGGTCTAAAGTCTGATTCGTCTCTTGTCAACAAGACACAGTCTTCTTCCTATAGCCAGCGCTGTGGTAAACGAAAGGTTAACGCTAGCCCAGTCAGTAAGTACTATATGAGCAGCGACTTAAAGATTTCATTAGTACTTTGCATGCACTTATTTTCTTAGTAACAAAGTAACTCAGTAAAGTGTGGAGGGAAAATTTAAAACTTCTTAGTTAGGCTGAGCTTAACTAATTTTAGTAAAATAATATTAATAACATAATTTTGGCGTTAAAAAATGTTGACGCTAACACACTAAGTAAATTCCCACAGGGATGGATTCATTTAAATGCAAAATGGAAGCATATTGTCAATGTTTTATTTTAATATAAGGTTATAAATAAAACATTAATGCGATCAGGTACTTTAGTGGTTAGTTTTAAGCGATTACTACAAATATTCGTAGCTGTCCATTATTTTCTATAATAAGTAAACTTAAGGTGTTTATACTTGTAAAGAGAGCGTCTGTGAAAATATAACGACTAAAATAAACAATACCATCAACAATTTATTCCACAAATTTTTCATAAGTGAGCGATTTCAACTAGTGACTCCAAAGAAGCTCACGGCGAATAAAGCAGGTTTGCAAGGTAAGGTTGTCGCGAATCTTCCCACAGTTCCCCATGTTTATGGTTTAATACATAGCTAAATACCACGAAACAACAAAAAAATAATACAAAACAACAACCAATACATAAGTCACTTCTGAGCGGGCCAAAGGCCTCTGACACAGTAGGCGAGGAGCGGCCCCGTATTTCTTATAGCGGCCGTACACCCTTAAGGTATAAAATATAAAATGCTTAGAATATGTCACATGTACTTTAAAAGCAAAACTCTCACTTACTTCACAATTTTTAATCCAAATAATTTTACAAACTTAATTCAGGTTGTGGTAATCAATTTTTTAACAAGATTAAATTAAGATTGTCGAAAAAGAATTTAAAATAATGATCTCAAAAACAATAGAAAAAAAACTGAATCATAGCTATTTAATAAAAACAATCTTAAATTATTTAGTGTTAAACAGAAGTTCATAGTTTGATATTTCGTTGGCAACTGTAGATATAAACTACTGGCAGAAGTGCTCAAATTGGCCAATCTCAGTTTTAAAATAAAATACAAAATAATATAGGAGTAAGTTGACTAATTTAAGAAGTGGCATCTTTAGGGGAGATAAAATATAAAAATGTAAGCAAATAAAAATAGCGTTCCAAAAATAGATAAATACAAATGGATAAGATACTTCAAAACTTCGGAAAAGAAAATATCCTTTGTTCCTTAAACAAAATAGATTATTCAGCGTCGGTTGATGCAGAAATTTAAGTTCAAGAAATTGGATAACCTATAATAATATGCAATAATGTTAAACTTTTTTCAATATGTGTCCACACTTGGTTGTAAAGTTAGAAATTATATGGTAGTGCTACACGCAGGTATTTTTATAAAGTATTCGACAATTTTTATCAATTATTGTCAAAACAAGTTTCATTTCGATACGAGAAAGCTTTCGAAAGTTATCACGGAAAAAAACGCAGGCACTCGTACATACATAAATATAAACAAAAAACTTTATAGGGACCTCTATTTTAAATATTCAAGCTTTTGAGGAGGAATAGGTCCTAATTAATAAAAAAGACTAATTTTGCCGAGCTTTCGATATAATTTTATCTTATAATTTTATCTTCCGTTTTTAACGGAATTATTTGTCTGTTACTCTAGTTGTTGTCCAAACATCTATTTGTTAGCAACCATGTAACTGTTTTTGTTATTATTTAATATGTTAAGCCTTGAAAAAGATAAAATTATATCGAAAGCTCGGCAAAATTAGTTTTTTTTTTATTAATTAGGACCTATTCCTCCTCAAAAGCTTGAATATAAATATAAACCTCAACAATTACACCTAAAGTAAGGGAAAACATGGTCTTATACTGTAGAAAATATTCACAGCAAATTGAATCTTGGGAGTTCAAATTTACCATCATTATATTGATAAATATTACCCAAATATGGTGATTTTCTAACCACTTCTGGTGATTTTCTAACCACTTCTGGTAACATTGAAAAGTTAAACTAGAGCATACCGCAATATGGCTTTTTTGAAAACTGCTTTAATCCAAAGAAATTTAATACCAATACCACCATAATTATTTTTTTTTTATTGAGCTATTGTATGCTACAGGTTTTGGTTCGAAACCACAAGCAATTTGTTTAACAAAAATCTATGATATATATGTCACCCAATAGATTGATGAAAAATAACTGGAATATTGTGATGCCAAATGCAATTTGGCATAGCCTTATTAAACTTTTTAAATTGACCAATTGTGGTAACAAAGTTACCATATTTGGGTAATAGTTATAAAAATAATAATGATAAATTAAAACTCGTCAATTCGCTGGGGGATAGAGTCTATTTTTGAAACTCAATGGAGGAAAACCATGTTTTCCTCTTATCCTTATTTCTAAGGATTTCATTTTGGTGCATCTGAAACGTTCCACCACATAAAATAAATATGTTCTTGATCAATGATCCCCCTATTTAAAAAAACACCTCTTCCATCTAAGGAGGAGATAGAATCTCCCCAATCTAATATGCTCGTTTTTACTTTAAAATCGCTAAACTACATCACATACGGCAAAACTCTACTAGGACAGAATAGGAAACGAATGTTCGATTTTATCAATAATTACACAGAGATATATTATTACTAGAGGGGGCATAGCCAATCTCAATGCATTGAGAGGCTTGAAACATCATTTTGAGACTCTCAGGGGCTCTGTGTAACCTCATTGAAACCTTCTTTAAGTGTAAGTTAAGGTTATAATAAATCAATTGTTTTGGGTTCCCGCACATTTTTGGGGTTTTTATTGTATTTGTAACGCTTTACTGTACAAGCTATTGTAATTTTGTTTAGTTTATATGATTATATTGATAGTCGAAGGTGATCAAGTTACTTTTTCGATGTTTCACAATTGTTAACATAGGGCCTTAATATCTTGCAATAATATCTCTATATATTATTAAAGGTTTGGAAAAACGCGTATGAATAATTATCAACACCTTAAATTTATTTAATCTTATGAAGATCAGCTAAAAATCTTTGATAAAAAGGTTAGATGACTTTTTAAATAACTTATACTTGTTTTCGTTTTACTGGAGTCTAATTCCAAAGATTAATAAGTTATAGTTAACTTAGCATATCTAGTGTGTGCTCTATTAACGAATATACATTATTTAACCTAGACCTAGATAATTATGTAGATACTAAAGATAAAATTGAAAAACAGATTCCTATATTCATGTATTAAGCATCTGTCAAAAATTATTTAGTAAGATTAGATAATATTATTAGATGATATTCAAAATGAATAAAACAATAAAATTTAGTCAATACAGTGAAATCTTATACTCATGTTATTCATCAGTCTACATAACACATCTAGTATTATGTTTATTTCATATTATATTCCTTAAGTTGAATGATTAAGATCAGATTTTCAATTTTGCATTTTCAATCATGGCAGAGAACGTCAAAATTAGATCTTAAAACTATAAAAGTGAAAAAACAGTTTACCTACAAATTTTAACAAATATACAACACAAACATAATTTTTTAAATAATAAAGTAATTAAATTATAGGAAACAAATCCAGAGTCAAATTAAATTAAGTATTAATTAAAAGAAATTATATTATTTTATAATTGCAAAAGTATAATCAGTAATAATAAACTACAGGATAGAGTTAGGAAATATATTTGCTTCTATTATAGTTATTGTATCGAAGTAAATTTTCTCACTATTGTTGTAAGTAATAGCTAATAGTATTAGTTGTTAAAAATAAAAGACATAAAAGCGATAAAATTAAACGTAATTTATAATTCAAACTGTCTCGTTAAATTACAGTAATATAAAACTAACAAATTAAAAGTAATTAACAGCATTTAATGTTATATTAGTGGCATTGGATTTTTTTGTATTGTTTTCTAATTGTTGATTTATTTCCTACACTTAGTATAAGTAATTTTGTTGAAAATTTAGCTTAATTTAGACAATTAGTTTTTATAGTTAAACATTAATTTAATTGCAATTAAGTTTGGTAGAAATCGAACATTAAGTTTTTTTTATCTCCAAACGATACATAATGTGAAGTTATATGTCTATTTTCTAGGGAGTAAAGAAGCACTTTTTGCTCCCAGGGGAAAAAATTGATTTCTAAAATTAGGGTACGACCTCCCAAATCATATAAGAGGGGATATCCTTCAATTTTATTATATTTTTTATAGGGAGCGACGTACTTAAAATTTTTAAGGTAGGCAGACCACTAAAAACTTTTTTGGCTCCTTTGTTTCTCCAAAAGAAGTTGTTTAGAATAATGAAAAAATTGAAGAGGGGGGAGGCAACCTCAATATTCATAAGGGGGGCCTGATCAAAATAGTTGTTTTTATTGGTTCAAAATCCGTTTCAGGCCAAAAGAAGTTGTTCGGAGTAATATAAATGTAGTTTGGAGAGGTGATACACCCCAAATATGTATAAAGACCCGATCAAAGAATAAAAGATATAAAAATAGGAATATAACTAGAGGTAAAGTCTGGGGATAATGAAATCTTGTATGCACATATAAGATAAAAATACAATATTTCCTCAATATAATCACCTTTCTCGGCTTCGACCTACCTAGGAGTTATTGTTATAACTCCTTCGGCGTTGCCTCGGGAGTTAAATACAATAATCCTTGGCTTTCACCTAAAAGAAAAAAAGGTCTCTTTACGCTCTGCGGCCACATTGTTGTTGTCCTTTATCAGTTCCTTATATTACTAGTTTATGATAAAGTGGTATACTGCCACGATATAAGCGATATTTCAAATGTACTAGTCAAAAAACGTGATTTGTTTACATTACGTTATATATGTCAATAAATAAAACCGGAACTTATATTGATCACATAATGTATCTTTGTATATTTGTTAACTATATGTATAGTAGTACATGTGTTCAGCCAGATTTTAACAGGTTTTAAAGAATTGTGATTTTTTGAAATGTTTGTGGGGTCATTATTGTGGGTTAACGACGTCACGCATATTTCATTAACAATAAGGTTCGGGACATTAATAATGTTGATTTTTGTACCATGCTTTATTTCGACCCGAGAAAGTTATCGTGTCCCATAGAAACGTCTAGGAACAACAATTTTGTACATACAAACATAATATATATATATATATAATAATTATATATATATATATATATATATATATATATATATATATATACATATATATATATATATATATATATATATATATATATATATATACATATATATATATATTATATATATATATATATATATATATATGTTTTATTTTATTTTATGTAAAAATATTTAAATTAAGTTCTCTAATTTCTTGGTTATTTTTTGTTATTGCTCATTCTTATTTAATTTATCTATTTTTCATTTTACACTATCTAAATAGATTGATGTTTCCTTGTGTTGCAAAGGCCCTGATGAAGAATTTGTAGTTAAATTCGAAACGTTGGCGAGAAATAAATATATAGTTTTCATGTAAAGCTGTGTTTTTATTCATAACCTTATCCCGAGATTGGTGGAGACGCGTATATATATATATATATATATATATATATATATATATATATATATATTATATACCACCTCCCACCCTCTATAGAGAATGAGAAAATGAATATGAAAAAAATGGAAAAGAAAAAAAAAGAAGAAAAAATGAGCTTATGAGGTTGGGCTCATAACCCATCTATAAGCTCATAAGCGCATTTTTCTTCAAAAATTTAAAAGTTATTTTTCAAGGAAAGAATTGCATTCTTTCCTTCCTTAGTGCATAAATAACTATTATGTCTAATAATTTATTACCTATATTACTGCGAGCGTAGCTAGTGTTGCATTACCACACAGTGGTTTCTAATATGTTTTACTAGAACATTAAATGATTGCCGTTATATCAGTAATCAATATTGTACTAATTTTAAAATCAGTGCAGGCAAGAAGATCAAAACGATAATTTCCTTTTGAAGACTTTTTGAGACTTCTGATAGAAAATTTTTAATTAAAAAAGACGCTACGGGGTGAGTATCGGTATGGTATGGAAGAATTAGTATAGGTGGTCGACTTAATTTTCAAAAAAATATGGGTATTTACGTCTATAGGGTTTTTTGGTTTTCATCTCTAACCTCTAGCTATTATAAATTTTTATTGATGCGAAAGCACTCGCAAGACCAGTTAATATTTCTACCATCGGTGCTTTTATGAATTGTAATAATGTTAACATTCCAGGGACCAAGTGCTATCTCTATCCTTTGTGCTATTATAAATTATAATTGATAAAAGCACTCAAAAAACAGATACTATTCCTAACATTCAACAAAATTCAAGGGATCATGTCATATCTCTATTCTCTGTAGTATAATAAATTGTAATTGATGTTAGCACTCAAGGGATCACAGGTAACATCTCTACCCTCTGTGCAATTATGAATAGTAACTGGACCAGGTAACGTTGTCCCTAGAAAAGCTCTACCTGCCAAGTCATGATTCTAGTTTCACACGAATAATCTGAACCACCGCAAAAGAATAAAATGTCAAAGGGGAAGAAAATGAGTAGATAAAATTTATAAATAGTAAATGTAAAGAAATGGTCGGAAAATGTCGTCAACGTAAACCTGACAGACAAAATTCCTTGTACGTGGTCGCTTTAAACTAATTACTAAGAATCAACTCGAGCCAAGATTTTTTTAGCTTAGCTCTTCAAGAATTGGCCTGGGAGACAGGCAGTCTCAAAAAGAGTTCATGAATATACTCATTATTTCATCTTATATATTACGTAATCGAAGATTTGAAAATTATACTCGATGTTAATGATATCATTTATGTCTGTTATATATATTAAATTAATACACGATAAGTCAACTAATACCGACAGGTATCAAAAAATAAGATAATTAAATAAGATACAAAAAAAAGATAATTTTAATATAGAATGAAAGCCGTGGCCCCAAGGAATCAAGTTTTAAAATAGTTAATGATAAAGTACAACATAACAAAATCCACTTGCATAGTAAAAAAACTACCCGCCAAATCATTGGTCCAAAAAAGTTAAGAAATCAATTTATCATAATATAACAATATGGGTGACCACTGGAAATGAAACGGATGTATTTACAGTTTAAGGACTAGCGAAGTGAGTCTGAAACGTATTGCGATATAAATTTGGTGATTTTTAGATTTGAGGACGCTGAAGCGAGTCTGAAGACGTATTGCGATATAAATTTGGTGATTTTTAGATTCTGAGGACGCATGAAGCGAGTCTGAAGACGTATTGCGATATAAATTTGGTGATTTTTAGATTCTGAGGACGCATGAAGCGAGTCCGAAGTAGAGAGGATGAGCGTAGCAAATCAAATTTTCACGAAAACTTGTTTGATTGTTATGTTTAGGGGAAAACAAAGTTTTTGCCGGTAACAAGATTCTTATGTAGTCTGCAATATTTCACAAATATATAGCTGTTATTGTATAAATGTAAATATCTCAGCAATTATTAATACATCATCAATATAACTGTGATATTTTAATTGATATCAAACAATTCCCATTATTTTTATAGATGAGAAATCGCTCAAATGATATCTATATTAAAGCCAATGATTATAAACAGTATTTATTGATATGTTACTTAAACTGTGACGTAGATTCTTGAATGAAATATGTTACAACATCAGTTCGATAGAAATACATTTTTAATTTATTCTTGAAACGATGAGGGCCGTGAAGGCCTCTGAACTAACCTTCGCAAGCCAATTCCTAGATGTAGAAGGTGATTGTTTTGATTGTAAAGGCCGTGTGATGTATGTGTTTTCAATTTTAAACAACCAGACTTTATTGGAACCATGTGATAACAGCGTGCTTGTGTATTCGAATTAGATGAAAAAGTTTTTTTTTTTTTAATTTAAGGACAAATTCTTAATAAATTTTTAAAAGTACAAGAGGCGGACCTAATTAAAACCATTTTTACTTTTCTTCATTTATATCGGAGGAATATAGGAAAAAATGGGGTACGGGGTACCTCGGAACATTTCCTCATGACATCGGATTCCCAACGGTCATCCTCATAGTTTTGGACTCGCTTTGCTCGTCCTCAGATAATAAATGCATCCGTTTCATTCTCATCAGTCACCCATACAGCAGTGACCACGCTCAATGCTGCTTAATTTTTATGATCCACAAAAATTATAGATATATTGGTCGTATTGAAACGAAACTTAGCGAACATATTTAAAAAGTAAAGGTACACACTTGTACTAAATTTCAATTCAATTGAATCATTTTCTGTTTTTTTTTTTAAAAAACGTACACAAGTCATTTAATAAAAATGTAAGTAATGCTGATAATGAGATGAAACTTGCCACATATATTTTTCTCATACATGGCTACATGCGTGCAAACTCTCTATCCGATCGCATAATTTTTTCGCGTATTATAATTTGATTGATTTTTCTACAGAGTTTCGATTCTCTAGCATAAATACACTATAGTCCAAGAGCCCAGAGGTGTTTTGTTAATAAAAAGTGTAATGGCTGGAACCAGTCTCAATTATTCGTAAATACCTTCCTGAACAAGGATCTGCAATTCTGCCGACTCGTATAGGATGGGTGTTCCAGGCAGAACGCACTTTAGGGTCAATGGTTCTGCTGGGACGCCCATCCGATACGAGTCGGCAGATTGCAGATCCTTGTTCAGGAAGGTATTACGAAAAATTGTGACGGTTTCAGCCACTACACTGTTTGTTAACTTGGGTGGTAAATTTGACCAGTAAAGTGCGTTCTGCCTGGGACGCCCACCCTATACGAGTCGGCAGAATTGCAGATCCTTGTTCAGGAAGGTATTTACGAAAAATTGTGACCGGTTTCAGCCATTACACTGTTTGTTAACTTGGGTGGTAAATTTGACCAGTAAAGTGCGTTCTGCCTGGGACGCCCACCCGATACGAGTCGGCAGAATTGCAGATCCTTGTTCAGGAAGGTATTTACGAAAAATTGTGACCGGTTTCAGCCATTACACTGCTTGTTAACTTGGGTGGTAAATTTGACCTGTAAAGTGCGTTTGCCTGGGGGACACCATCCGATACGTCGGCAGAATTGCAGATCCTTGTCAGGAAGTATTTACGAAAAATTGAGACCGGTTCCAGCCATTACACTTTTTATTAACAAAACACCCCTGGGCTCTTGGTCTACTAGGAGCTATGATGATAACAGACACACACACACACACACATACAGACAGAAAACTTTGTGAAACCTTATAGAATAAAAAATCGAGTGAATACCTTATAGAATTATAGAGTACAAACTTTCATTTCAACACGGTTTGCTATCCATTTCATTGACCAATTTCGTTAAACAGTATCAAGCGTGGATAGTAGGTGGATGGGTCACCGCTAAAATCAAAACTGATCTTTCTTGTCTCAGAACAAGCGTAGCGTCCTAAGAGTCCGGAGAAAAACTATATAATAAATTAGGCGTTTGTTTGATTCTCAGCACGAGCGAAGCGAGCCCGAAGAGGCGATGATGAGCATAGCGAATCCGATAAGATAAGAAAAGGTTCAGAGGCAACTCGAGCCCAAGTTTTTTTTTTAAATTTCCCTACAAAGACGAAGAAAAAATTACATCGTTTACCTAGAGCAGAAATTTCATAAAACTGTGCATGCTCGATATTTTAAAAATCGCATTACTATTAATTTCCTTTCAAAAGTTATTAACTTTTTTCGAATGGAAAACATTGACTTGTTGGGATTCCTTCGTCAGAGTACGACCATGTCATAAGTTTTGACTTATTCTCTACAATTTCAGTATTTTACATACTGTTCGTTTTTCAAATATAAATTAGCATGATAATAGCTGTTGTAACAATAAACAATTAGATATGTAGGCAAACTATTAAAGAAATGAACTAACAAAAAACAAATCAGAATTTGATAAAACTATGTTGGCACCAGTATTCTGCCTCGTGCCATTCTTTTAAAGTCAACTTATTTAAGTAAAAGGTCACTTAATAACTTTTTTAATTCAAACTTAAATGGTAAAACTTAAACTTTAATTCATTACTCGAGGTACAATGTTCCTTGTGGTAGTGTAGTATGGTATACAGGGTGGTACATTTAAAATAAATCACCGTGACAAAGTCAGCTTTTAATAGAGCTATCGCCAAAAAATAGTATCCATCCCCACCAAGTCGACCACCAGGAGCTTGAATAACCAATTATTATTTTGGTTATTGCTTTCCCAACATAATCAGATTGCCAAAGTGTGTTTTTCTACGATAACTATTGAATTTCAAATTGAAGCATAACATGATTACCCAAAATTTGGCACACCAGAATGCATCACCCCTACAAACTCTGTTTCTAATGGAGCTATCACCAAAAAAGTTTATCTAACCCCACTTAGTCGACTAACTAGTATATCAATCAATATCTATTCATATTGGATAAAAGTAGTTATGTATGTCAAACGATAACTCTTTGTAAAATATCCGGAATTCGATAGTATTAGTATCGATTGTTTAACAAATAGTTTAGTCCATGGAATATTCATAATACAAATGTTTCTAATTTGAAATTTATCGTAAAAAACACACTTTGGCAATCTGATTGCTATACTAGAAAGACGATTGCTAAACAAAAAATTGGTTGTTTAAGCTTCCGGTAGTCGAATTAGTGGGGGTAGATACTATTTTAGGTAATTTTCGTAGCAATAGTTAGCTTATGAGGTTGGGGTCATGGAGAGGGGGGATTTTTTGGAAGGAGGGACTTACTGATTAAGAATTGTTGGGGTTTTATATATTATAAATAATTATATATATATATATATATTATATTAATATTATTATTTATATATTATATAGCTTTCTTGGATCGAAATGAAACTTTGAACAAAAATAAACCTTGTTAATTTCCCGAACCCTATTGTTTATGAAATATGTGCAACGTCATAAACCCATGACGTTATCCCATTATGTGAGGTCATAATAATGACCTCACAAACATTTCAAAAAATTACCAATCTTCAACAGTAGCTATAGTCGGGTTGAAATTTATAATACGTGTACAACTACAAATAGTTAATGGAATATAAAAATTCCAATTTCTTGTTCGAAAAGTGTAACCACTTATTTTTTACTTTTCTCATTTATACTGCAGGTATTTACGAAAAGTATTGTATGTACGAAACCGGGATGTCACCGGAATTATTTCTTTCAGGTAGTTTCAAGTGGTTTTCACAAATTTGTTTGTCTGTATGTCCGTGTGAGTGTGTATCTGTTATCATCGTAGCTACCTGTAAATTTATGCTAAAGAGTTGAAACTTTGTACAAAAATTAGTGTATAGGTGTAATTGTACTATCCAAAAAATATTTTTATGTCGTCATAAACCCGCAATAATGAGTTCAATTTTGATCATAATGGATATAATAGTGGAAAACAATATAATTAAGTTGAAATTTGGTACAAGTATGTATGCACTTAATAAATAAGTATACCATGTTTCGTTTGAATACAAAAAAGTATATCCATAATTATGTTTATGGATAAGCAGCATCTAGCGTGGTCAGTGCTTAATAGGTGACCGGCAGGAATGAAACTGGTGTTTTCAATATCTGAAGACGAACAAAGCGAGTCCAAAATACATGTTGCAGCATAAATTTAACATGTATTTTCTAAAAAAGGAGGATGAGCGTAGCTCAAATAAATAGCGTAAGGATGTGATAAAGAAAAATTTCCGAGGTACCCCGTACCCGTTTTTTGTTTTTAAAATTGATAGACTAAATATAAGAATTGTTTTGGAAACAATAAAACAATAATTTTAAATACCAAACCCTAAAACAATATTCAAAATACAAAAATAACAAGCTATGGCAAACAACACTGAAATAAAATGTGACCCAAATAACAAACAATAAATTCAAGAGTTTAACAATTTAAAAGGAACAAAAGAACTTTAAAGACCGCAATTCATTAAGGCGCATTAGAATAAAACCAGAAAAATCAACAAAAAATAAAACCAGAAAAATCAACAAAAATCATGAATAAGATGGATTCAAAACAATAGTTCTGTTTAGGTTTTCAAAGGAAATCGTAAAATAATGTATGTGTTGGGGAAGCCAAGACGTGCCGTTTAGTGTTTTGTGAGCTATCTCGAATTTCACGCAATTCTTTTAAAATAAAAATAGCTAATTGTATTTAACAAAGATTTATTCAATGTTATCAAAGAATGGAAAATAAAACTATGTAAAACTAATTTTATCTACTCCTTGTATTGTAGTTCTATACAGTCTTGTTATCTCACACTGTTAATGTACTTTACTCCCTAGGGAGGAAAAGTGTTGCCAACTTGACAGAATTTTTTAGTAAAATTTTTAAGAATTTTAGGAAATTTTTAGGATTTTTTTCGGTGTTATGTTAGTACTACGGGTAGAATATACAATATACACACGCTAATGTTTAAATTACAAATATAATATTACACATTATTCTATTGACAGCTTACAATAAATAATGTGAAGATAGTGGCTTATATTCTTCTTCATGATTAATTGACATGGTAAGAATAAAACTAAACTAACACAATAACAATTAAGGAGCTGAAGAATGTTCTCTAGTCGTAGATAAAATATAATATGCACAAGGATGGAAAGTTTTCAGCTCTCGTATTATCTCCCTCGACAGCCTCGGAGCCATGTTAGTTAACTCCTCGGCAAGCCTCGGGAGCTAACTAGTTTATCTCCCTCGGCCTACCGCCTCGTGAGCTAATAAGTTTTCTCTTCGGTGGTGCTTAGGACGAAATTTAACTTGAGTGTAAAATTTACTTTTCCCTTGTTGCATAATTATATTGTTGAACTGAAAAAAACGGGTACGGGTTAGTCAAATTTCTTTCCATTACACATGATTTTATCTGCACACGGTCTTCTGACCTTAGAATAATACTATATGAGAAAGAAGGGCATATTTGAACGAAACATATGTAATTTGTAACGAAAAGCGCGGATTGTATGCGTGTATAGTAGGGGTTACCAGTCTACAACAAACATTTTTTTAATATGTGTCTAATATCCATTAATGAAGAAAATCGTAAGAACAAATATAATACTTAAAACACTGCTGAGTATTATAAACCGGTCTTCAGATGCAAAAGTGGGTAGCGGATTATAAGCATCTACATTTGTTGACGAAGATATTAATATAATTTCATTAAAAGTTAATACATATAAAATGCTTAAATTTGGTAATGCACCGCTATTTATATTCGTTATTTTTGAATATGCACATGTAATAATAAGACCACCTGAGAACCGCCTTTCGTGTTATCAGTAGTGTTCCTTCTATATATAGTATTATTTTAAGTCGGATTCGCTTCTCTTATCTTTAGATAGTAAATACAAGCGTTTTATTGCCAGTAGTCGCCCATCCAGGCAATAACCTCGTTCGATGCAACTTTAATATACTAGATGCAAAATTCGTAGATATACTTGCTGTATTGAAACAAAACTTGGCATACTAATTTGCTACGAAAAAGGATACGCTAGCATCAAATTTTTAAACTCAGGTTTTTATTCCTTATGTCGATTTTTTTTGCAAACAATACTTTGCCTATAAACCTACAGTTTAAACGTGGACAAATGAAACTATTCATAAAACTAGAAGTATTAAAAGAAACACTAAACATGCAATATGCATGAAAAATAAACCAAACAAGTAAGTTAAATATTTAATCCATAGAAAGAAATATTATATTTTGAGAGAAGAGAATGAATTTTGACATAAAATATAGTCGCCTGATAATCACGATACTTAAGGAAAAATCCTTCCATAAAATTCACTTTAGCTTACTTTATAAATTAGAATCTAGAACACAAAAATCGGGTACGGGGTGCCGTGTTCAGGTTATACTTTTTAAATGTTTAAAAATCGAGCCAGTAGGGTCTTTCTAGTGATATCTCTCTGGTTATAATTCCTTGTGTCTTCTCAGCCTGTTAATACTTTACAGTCTTAAAACATAGGTCGTAAACCTTGTTTTTCGCGATTAAAAGTAAACAACAATTAAACAAAGTAACCTATAATCAATAGTAAATATTTTGAAATAAAACTTTAATTAACACTAAAACAAAGACACAAGGCACATACTTCGCTACATGAAATTCAATAGAAAAACTATTAGTAACTTTCCTGTCACGTGTAATAATAAATAATAGACGAAAAGGAGACAAATCTGAGAAAAATAAGTCATTTACCTTTACTGTCAAGGCCTTCATATGATAAGTAACAAGGCATGGTTACTCTACAGGTACTACAATTACAAGTTTCTACGCCTTATGCAAAGTAATGCCATTGCAATCGCATACTTTATCACGTCTGTCAATTCTTGTTAGTAAGATATTAAAAGATGTAATGTCTTATGTAATGTAATATCACCTCCAATAATGATACCTGATAAATCCTCTCAGATGTTTTATGCATGACACGTTGACTCAAAAATCTCGATATATTATATCAATATCTCTACCCAATTATGACCTATATTATAATATATATTATATATATATATATTATATATATTATATATATATATATATTTATGAATAGAATAGAGAAATATAATAATTTTGTCTATTAAGTTACATACTCTATACAAATTAGAGTTAGGGACGTACATTATTTTACATTATTACTAAATAATACATAATTAAGATGCTCTAATTATTTTAAGAATATTTTTTTAAGGAAAAAAAATCATGTATTTTTACTTATAGAATGTTAAATGAGTGTAGTAAATCATTAGATAAGAGAACAGTTTTTAGGAAGCAAGAAATAATGATACAAATTAGCGAAATTATCTATTAAAATAGGCATTGTTTTCATTAAGATGAAAGGATCTAAGTTTTAGAGGTTTATTAAACAGTAATAGTACGTTTTTTTTGCCTCATTTTGTTGTTGATTTTGATTCGAATTGACGCTATGTTTGTATTTTTTTCAGACAATTTTTCTTGGGAATATTTAATATATATATATATAGTATATATATAATATATTATATATATATATATATAATTATAATTTATAATATTATTTATATATATAATAATTATATTATACCACATGTGAGTACCTCTTCGCTCATGATTTTTATTTATCTTTGTTTTTGTTCATCTTTAATCATTTTGTTATGTAGTCTACGTCTTAAATCTATGTCGATCCGCTAGTTCATACTTCATCTACTGATTTTTNAAAAATAGGACATTGTATTACTCATTAAGCATGAAAGGATCTAAGTTTTAGTAGGTTTATTAAAGTAATGAGTCACAGTTTTTTTGCCTTCATTTTGTTGTTGATTTGATGATTGACGCTATGTTGTATAGACCATTCTGGATAGATATATATATTATATATATATATATTATATATATAATATATATATATAAATATATATATATATATATATATATATATATAATATATATAATATACACATGTTGATTACTCTTCGCTATATCAATTTTATTTTAATTCTTTGTTTTTGTCATCTTTAATCTTTTGTATGGTCTAGCCTACACTCTATTAGCAGCCATCCGGATTTAGTTCTACCTTTCAATCATACTGATTTTATCTACATCTACTTATTCAACTATGCGGTAATCATATCCTATGATCTTCACCGATACCTGCCTATCTTCAGATCTTTTAAACTTCTTAACTGAAAACATTGGCGAGAGTAGCGTTTGTGGCCACGCTAAAGGATTCTTTCTAACCCTCCGTTATGTCAAGGCTCGGTCGCAAGTCCGTGGGTCAGAGTATAACTTTTGGTTGTCTACAGCTTGACAGCTTACTACTTAACTAGTCAACCAATGAATATGTTGTTAATATATATAATATATATATAATATATATATATATATATATATATTATATATATATATATATATATATATATATATATATATATGCTGAATAAATTTTGGCCTTTTTTTTTTTTTTTCTTCTCATCAAATTACCATGAGTGTTTTGCTAACATAGAGATATATACTAGAGGAGCTCTATGAAAAAAAAATAACCTGAACCACCTTTGACTATCAATGCGAAATCAAATAAACAGAACAAAATTAAAGTGACTTATATAATAATAAAACGTTTAAAATACAAATCAAAACACAAAAAAAGTGCGGGAAGCCAAAAACAATTTATTTATCATAACCTAAACTCAATCTTGAAAGAGGTTTCAATAAGGTTACACAGAGCCCCTGAGAGCATTAGAAAGATGTTTCAGGTCTCTTAATGTAATGAGATAGGTTATGCTCCCTCTAGTATATATCTATGTTTGCTAAACTATCAAACAGTTTTGTTTTAAAGTATAAACGTTATCTATTCGAAACAAAAATCTTTAATGAATGTCAAACATTTTTTTTACAACTGAGAATCCTTGCAACAAAAGCTTATAATTTTACTCTAAAAGACTGTTTTAAGGGGAAAGAGAAGTAAGAGAAGGCTACATAAAGCATCTTAAATTGATAAACATTTAATTTTTGCAATATTTTCGATCGAAATTTCTGATAAAAACAGATAGGATATGTAATAAAACTAAATATAATTATTCTTCTTCGTTCTTTTGGAGGATAGGCAAGAATAATTATACTTGGTTATTTTTTTTAAACTATCAATGTCAAAGTTATTTTCCATTTTGTTTGGTCAAGTAATTTTGACCTAAATTTGATAATAAAATCTGTCAAGAAAATTAATTACAAAAATAAATCAAGCATTAAGAATGATGGAATAACAAAAACCTAAAAAAAAATAAAGCAGAAGATAGATGAAATTAATTTAATGATATTTCCGAGGCAAACAACTCTTTTACATAATCCAGATTCATTCGATATTCAATAATTATCCAATGAATTCTTATAAATATTTAAAGAAAATTATAAATTAAAAACCACTTTATTAGAGTAAGGTTTCAATAATTTTTCACTTCAATTTTTCGCTGACTTTGCATAAATTATCATCCATTTTTTTAGTGTTTTTGAAAGATCCATAACTTTAGTTGTAGTCATCTGATTATGACGATTAAACACTCGTTTAATAGGAAATTTTATTAGCTTTAAAAATGATCCCTTCATGTTTTGCATACGACTTACAGGGAGCTACTTATCGGAAGAAAACTGAAATTTGTGCGATTTTATAAAATTTTGAGCATGCGCAATTATATGAAAGGCTTCACTCTGGATAGACAGACTATGATTTTCCTTTATAATTTAAGGTATATTTTCAGAATAATTTGGTTTAAAGTAGTACAAAATGAGTCACATTTTTTCAGGTCCGGCTCTTGGACCTGAGCTTGAGGATGAGCGTAGTGAATCCGATCAGAAGGTACATCAGGTACCCCGTACCTGATTTTTGTATATGTTCGCATATTTTAGCGCTTAGAGATAGATCGTTCAGAAACAAAAGTATCCGTAGATGGATGGATACCCCCTGCTACGATACTTGTAAATAATCTACGGCCAAACCAACTAACTAACACAGCCAGGTTTAGAGTTAACTATGTTAACTCTAATACTTGTAACAATAGGTAATTGTTGTCGTATTACTCAATATAAAATGTCACAAAAACGGCTAAACCGCATTGGACGATACTTAGCTTTGGCAGAAAAATCATAGGAAAAAGAAATGATAATATTTTAGTATAAAATCTTTCACGGAGTCCAAAATTAATAATATTATATTCAATAATAATATTCAGCAAATGATAAATTCGATTAGTGTTTTTGATTAGTCAAAATAATAATAATATATTCAATAAATAATAAATTCTATTAATCTTTAAATATATATATTGTTTAAAATTCGAACAAAATATAATATAAAATTATAATTTATTAATTCTGAAATGCCGGAAGACTATTTGGAGATCCTCTAAAACAAAGCCTAAAATACTAGAAAACTAGTTATACGCATTTCTTCAAAAATGTATATGAATGTCGAAACCACCTTCGACAGTTTTATATGGGAGAAGGTTAACTCGATTTGAACCTAATTTTTATTAATAGCAGGGTTCATTCTGGAAATATAACAAAAATAATTAACTATTAATCATCACGAATTCTTATATTCTATTTCCTGTTTTTACTTTTCCTCATTTATACCGTAGATATATATATGTATATAGGAAAAGTATTGTGTTAGCACGTGTGTTTAGAGTAGAAAAATAAAAATTAAAAAAAAATATCTTCACGTCTAGTTGTGATTTCTGGAGTGTATTTTATGACGACATCAAGTAATGCAAATATTTTAAAACTTCATAAATTAATTTGAAATTTGGCACCCATTCAGTCTTATATAGGACCAACCAAATCGCCTAGTTTATCTTACTATTAGCATTATTTCAATTTGTATGGTACGTTATGTAAAGTTTTTTTTTTAAAAATATCATTAAAAAACAATTGTCCAATATAATTAGAATTTTGCATAAGTATATCCCTTTATATAATAAACAGCGGCTTTATTTTCATTTTAATATAGTTAGTACATATATGGGGTTTGTCTAATAACAAGTGATAAGCATAATCGAGTATTTTCAGAACATGCAGGTAGACCACTGGAAATAAACTGATCGATTCTGTCTAAGGACGTGCAAAGGAAGTCTAAAAGAATGAAATGGACAAAGGAAGTCTAAAAGAATGAAATGACAAAGGAAGTCAAAAGAATGAAAGGACAAAGGAAGTCTAAAAGGTGAGGACGAAGAAAGCGAGTCAACAAAGGTGAGAATGAGCGAAGCGAGAATGAGCAAAGGAAGTCTAAAGAGGTGAGGACGAGCAAACTAGTCTGAAGAGGTGAGGATAAGCGAATTGAAGGATTTCAATTCGCGAATTGAAGGAGGTGAGGATGAGCAAGAGAGTCTTAAAGATGAGAAGCAAAGCGGAGTCTAAAGAGGAGGATGAGCAAAAGCGAGTCTAAAAGAGGTGAGGATGAGCAAAGCGAGTCTAAAGAGGTGAGGATGAGCAAAGCGAGTCTAAAGAGGTGAGGATGAGCAAAGCGAGTCTAAAGAGGTGAGGATGAGCAAAGCGAGTCTAAAGAGGTGAGGATGAGCAAAGCGAGTCTAAAGAGGCGAGGACGAGCAAAGCGAGTCTGAAGAGGCGAGGATGGACTAAGAGAATTTGACAAAGGGAAAGTATTGAGATACCCTGATCCTGATTTTCTAATAAAAAACTTCTGTCATCCGAAAGACATCATAAGTGTCTTTTATTGATTGAAATTCTCTAATTCATCTTCCTCCTGATATAGCAGGCAGGAAAGCATACCCTACTGGTTAAAGCAGGGCATCTATGTGTTTACATTTCAAGGTGACCCACGATCGAGCGTCGGTCAATCTAATATTATGCTAAGTGTAAGCAACGATAGTACTAATAAGTAGATAAGGATAGTGCATAAAAATACAGATAACATGTTAATTTTAGCCTTGAATTGATTAAAATGCTTAGATATACTATGCATGAACTCTAGCATGTGTTTTAATAAATTATATATTTTCAATAAACAGCGGAATGGAAGTAAAATTCAAACGCAATCGAAGTTTTGAAAGTCTATAATATCAGTAAACAATTCCATCTAAATCAGATTAACATTTACAATTTATTTAATTGATTAATTTTCTTAAAAACTAGCATAAGGGCCTTATCTTAACCCTCCGAGGGTAAGGTGTTATTAGAAAAAATTAAGAGTAAGATGGGGTCATACAAATTCCAAGGACAATTTTTACAACCTAACGTCAAATTGTTAAAATATTTGCTATTTTAAATTATGAGAGACAAAGTATAAGTTAAATATTAAGTATTTATAAATAAGAACCTAATATACATTATAAATAGTTATACATTATATTAATTATTATAATTTACTAAATTAAACCAGTTTAATAAAAAGTAACAAAACATTTAAAGGCTTTAGCAGAGACTATTACGCAGGGATGCAGTACTTCTAAGTACACAGAACCTTTAAATTGAAAAGGAAATCTATACGTCATTTTGATATTGTTCACCATTTTGAAAATATTAACAATTACATTTATAAAATATTAAAGGCCTGAAAAATGCAATTTCCTTATATCACTATATCGTCAGATAGCGAAATTTATAAAGCATTAGTTGTGGAAATTCCACAGCTATTCAAATTTTAGTTTGTAAGTTAATGACAAAGATATATTTATTGGTGCAACACTTATAATTATATGAAAAAGTTAGTTTATATCAAGTCCAAAGTTGTGAGGAAAAGTACGGAGGTACCCTGAGTCCTATATTTTCTGATTATTTCATTTATTATATATTTTTCATAGGAAATATCGAACAAAAATTTAATTATATGTAAATAAAATATTTTACATAACCAATTATCAGGTTGAAATTGAAAAAAAATGAGCTTATAATCGTCCCAGAAGAATAAATTAAGGACTTAATGACGATAATTGACTAACAGAGAACAAGTAATATTTAAAGTGATTCCGATAGCTTACACAAACAGGAATAGAAATTTTTCGTTTGGATTAATTCAAGATTTGAGATAATTATTAACGGTGTATTAATTTTGAGATGAAGGCCGTGTACACTTTATATGCAAGTTGTGTAAGATACTGAACGTTGATAGGTTGAAAAAAATCTGGAGGCACGGCAGTTCCCCCAAAATCTCTGGTGGCTGTCACTACAAAAGGCACGGCCTTACTTAAAATGTATTTCAGCTAAAAGCTCTTATTAAACTAACTCATCCTTTACATTGAGTTCAAAAATAACAAGTTAATTACATTAAGCATTATTAACAATATACTTGTTAATACAAAACTGAAGGTAGATTATCGCCGAAACTTGCTCTTAGATATAAATATCCAAAGACAGGTTTCGGCTAAACGCCATCATCACCAAGCCTGGCAACACTCGAGCTTTTTAACTAATTTAAGTTATATAAGTAAAAGAACAAATAAAATTCTATAAAATATAAATATAAAATATTGAGAAGAAACTCGAGGCAGAGCCCTCGCTCTAGATGAGTTTTACATCTACTGAGGGCTCTCACCAAATTAAAACCATTTAAAAACAACTAAATTTTAATAATAATCTTGTGTTATCAACATAAAAGTATGTTTTTGTATAAATATTTTTGTACATATTATTTTTGGTGGAAATAAAGAAATTATTATTATTATATCAGAGAATAATTTAAGTTTATAAGACAAAGTTCGTCTTGCCAAAAATATTTTCATTAATTGTATATATAATATATTATATGTAAACAAATATACCACATACGTATAAATATTAACTACATGTAAATACATTTTACTAAGCAATACAAGAGTATAACAAATATAAACCAAAACCAATATAAAAATCGGAAAATATTAAAACGGACGCAAATAATAAAGGTAAAAATAGTTTTATTTTTTTTTATTAAAAATATTAAATTTAAAAGAATTGATTAAGAAAGCATTCTATTCAACCAACGAACCAGTTTCACGGTTTGATTTCATTCTTATTAGGGAAGATCGCAAAAAAACAGAAAATACTTTAAAACAAGTTCTCGTTTAGAGAAACCGCTAAAGTACTTTAAACAACAAAGACAATAGAGCAGACAAAAAACAAGTCTAACAACATTAAAATAATTCATTTAAAAACAGGTTTTTTACATTAAATAACACGGCATAAAATGTACCTTTAAACGTTTTATTGACGTAAGCTTAGTAAATAAAAACATTAATGAATATTCAAATGAGAATCAATTATTTTAATTCGAATTTTTATAATTTCAATAATTAAAAATTTTAAATTAAAATGGATTAACAACTAACCAAAGATTTATTTTCCTCATTTATGCCGAAAGTTTTAGGGAAATACTATAAATCTGAAACCATTTCAGATGTTTTTAAAAACTTCTGAGTAAATTCAATTTTTATCAAATAACACATAAAAGCCCGTTAAAAATCAGAAAAATAAGCAATTTAGTTAAAATTTAGTATTTCTGTATATCATACCCCAGTTTTTCATATTCTTAGGACAAGCAGGGCGTGCCGAAGTAGTGAGGATCAGCTTAGCAAATCCAATAAGGGGAGAAAAAATTACAAGGTCCGCCAAACCAGCATTTTTGACAATAAACTTAATTTATTAACAATAAAACATGAACATGAAATAAAGATGACTGGGCGATGGTGAAAACCAGGGACACTCTTCAAACAAAAGCTGATTGCAGACAAGCTAGGAAAATGTTAAAGAAAGCCAACAAAGCCATGAGTATATGGGCTCTCTCTTTGGGGAGGAAGAGCTTAAGATACCTGGTGGGTATCTTGACAGGTCATTGCTGGCTTCAGAGACATTTGCATGCCATAAAAATAAAGGCAGAGCCAATGTGTCCCAAGTGTGAAGTTGGGTGAAGACGACAGATCACTTATTGGGATCGTGTGAAGCATACGCCAGATTAAGGTTTAGTGCTCAGCCACTCTTCCAGACGACGACTTAGTGAAACTCCCATGGGCAGATGTTCTGAAGTTTCAAGGATTCAGACAGGTTCAAAGAGAATAGAGATTCTATTAGGTAAGAGGTGAGGACGTTCTTGGGGCTGGCAAAAAGCATCCCAGAGACATAATTGCAAAGATATAGGATCTTCCCCACCTTCACTACTACTACTAACGATAAAGCAATCCGTCAGCTTTATGTGTTACTAACAGGTTAGTGTTACTAAGAGAACAATCATAACTTATGATTACACCAAATGTTTTTCAAGCTTACGGGCCATCATAATCAGGATTTTTTTTAAAACATAGTCCTTCTTAAAGTGGGATTTGAGAGGGCAAAGTCCTCCTAAATATCACGTAAGCTTACCAGAGGCTTAGCATCCCCGTCCAAATGTTTGTGTCCAAAAGTTTAGCTTTTTTTTCGGTGAATTAGTAAAATGTATATAAATATAGACTTTAAAATACCTTAATATTTATTAAATATGAGATGAATTAGTTCACTCACCTGAAAATAAAAAAAAATAACAGAACATTACTTTCGGTTAATGATGTAATACATATTTCCAAAACAATAGTGTTTTGGATAGTGTCGACTTTTGTACCAAGTTATATTCCCATCAGAAAAACATTTTGTACCAAGTTATATTCCCATCAGAAAAACAGAAAAAGCGGTAAATATATAATATATATATATATATATATATATATATATATATATATATATATATATATATATATATATATATATAATATATAATATATATATATATATATATATATAATATATATATATATATTTAGTTTAATAGCAAAAGTAAAAACGAGAATAAATTGGTTTGAATACAAGTCCCTTTCTCGATAACCGGCCGTTTTAGGACATTAAGTGCCGTAAAATTTGCAGGTTAATAACAGCCAGTCAGTCATTAAGATAATTTTACTTAAAGTGTCATATGTTGACGACCTATACTAATTTCTATTATTAAATGGAGCGTAAAAAATCACATTAATTTTTATTCTATCAAGAAAGGGGACGTAGACCATAACATATACCACAGCCAAGTCTCAGTTCTATTCTAGAGACATTTCACGTTGTATTATTTGCCTAGTTTTTATTTTCAATTATAGCTGATTGAATGAGAATATAGCTTTTAATTTTGGATACATATATCATATCTACAAATGAAATTGTAATGAAGAGTATTTCTAATTCTTTTATTGTTTAATCCCAACAGAAACACTTGTATGTAAAAAAAGCTAAGTCTAGCGTAAATAGTTCTGAGATCATAATAAAAGCCAAGCCGTAGGTTCCCAATAATGCTTGTAAATGTATGAGGTCTTGGTGGTTTCACTTTGTGACTTAGCCATTACGCAGCTTAAGGTAGTGTGGTACTTAACATCTTGTATAGAGTGCAGATATACACTATAATAATATATTCAGCCTATTTAATAAGCTTATTATCCATTTCTGTGTGTGCTGCGCAATGGCCAAGTCACAAAGTGAAACCGCCAAGACCTCATATATTTACAAGCACTATTGGAAACCTACGACTTGGCTTATTCAATGATCTCACAACTTTTTTATGCTAGACTTGGCTCTTTAGCGAATTTCCTTTGGGAAAAAATTCGCTAATGGGATAGGCGTCATGGCGGAATTCGAACCTCGGACCACGACACAAATCCGTTTCAGAGGTCCCTAATGACGAAAAAAATTTTTTCGCGAGACTTTATATATATATATGTATATATAATATATATATATATATATATATATATATATATATATATATATATATATATATTAATATATATATATATATATATATATATATATATTATATATATATATATATATATATATATATATATATAATATATATATATATATATATTTCTAGACACTTTCTTGTAAACACTCTATCTTTCGAACGATTAATATTTTTTAACCAAATGGGTACAAAAATCAACCTTCGGGAGGACACGAAACCCTATTGAAAACCAGGTTTTTGTGACGTCATTAACCCGGTTTGCTGAGTCAGCGAAATTTTCAAAAATCAGCAATATTCAGGGTAATATTTTTTGCCGCGAAAAGGTCAATATTTATGTTTTTTGAGACGCTGAATCGAATGAAACCGGTCCGACGTCGATGCGACCACTCTAAGTCTCGACCTAAAAATCGAAAAAACCATTGTAAATTACCAAAAACCAAAATTTAGGTCGATAAAAAATAAATTTCGAGTAGGGTGTCGTTTCTATGTAATTTTGGCGCTGAATCGAATGAAACCGGTCCGAAGACGATACGACCACTTTAAGTTACCAAAAAGTCGAAAAAACCACAAAAAATATATAGAAAACCAACATTACGGTCGTTGAAATTTAAATTTCGAGTAGGGTGTCGTTTTCAATGTTTTTTGGGCCTCTGAGTTGAATGGCAGTGGTCCGGAGTCAATACGACCACTCAAACTCAGGGTACCTGGGTTCACACCCTGGAAGGTCGATAATTTTTTATCGTTTTTTTTTTTTTTTTACTAAATATAAGTTTACAACTAGAAAATAATTCTGGCGCGGTGGTCCGCATGTCGGCGAATTTCCTTTGGATGCGAGCTCTCAAACCCAGAGTACCTGGGTTCAAATCCTAGTAGGGACAATAATTTTTTATCGTTTTTTTTTACCTAATATAAGTTTACAACTAAAAATAATTCTGGCGCGGTGGTCCGCATGTCGGGCGAATTTCCTTTGGATGCGTGTTTCCGTGCTTTTTACATTATATAAGTTTACAACTAGTAAATAAATAATTCCAGCGTGGTGGTCCGCTGTCGGCGAATTTCATTTAGAATGCGTGTTTCCGTGCTAAACAACCCATTTCTTGCTTATGCAAGAACCATGCCCATTGCGTGGTTCCGGTTCATGCTTTAGAACCTAAGCAGTTACTTCAATTGTCAAGCACTGCTCGTAACTCATTTTGTCTGTATTTTCCAAAGGAAATGCGCTTAAACCTTTAAAGATAACTGACTAAGCTTAAAGATAAGTAACTAATCTTTAAACTAGTGCAAATAATAGTGCGTACTTCTAATTTTAGAGGCATAGTTTTGTACAACAACTGGGTGATTATGCGCATTTCCTTTGGAAAATACAGACAAAATGAGTTACGAGCAGTGCTTGACAATTGAGTAACTGCTTAGGTTCTAAAGCATGAACCGGAACCACGCAATGGGCATGGTTCTTGCATAAGCAAGAAATGGGTTGTTTAGCACGGAAACACGCATTCTAAATGAAATTCGCCCGACAGCGGACCACCACGCTGGAATTATTTATTTACTAGTTGTAAACTTATATAATGTAAAAAGCACGGAAACACGCATCCAAAGGAAATTCGCCCGACATGCGGACCACCGCGCCAGAATTATTTTTACACGCATGTGTTTTTGTTGGGATTTCATTCCTTTTTGTATAATGAACATTATTCGTTACAAAAATACGCCAAGAAATATTATTAATTAGTTATACAGCATATTACAGCACTTATTTATTACTAAACAGTTCCATTTTTTTAATTAAGCAATAGAAAAATTGCGTAAAAATGTTTTGTTATATTCAGTAAAAATAAAACTCTCGATATTCTTAGTTTTGGAGCTCTCTACTAGGTAGCACTAGTTTTCAAAACATATCTTTATACATAATTGAGGTTAGGATTACCTTTCAACTTAGGTAAAACATATTAGGTAGAAGGACCAGAAAATTTTAGATTTTGACAATTTTTCATTGATTGTCACATCAATATTTATCATTATACCTAATTTCAAGTGTCTACGATTGCTGGAAGTGCCTTAGAATTTTGATGAGTGAGTGTCAAAACTGCCTAACTTTGAGCCAATATATCTTAACACTTGTGAATGGTAAAGATATGAAAATTCGGTAGATTGAATTAGCTACCGAAATACCAGATATTTGGCTCATTAAAATCGGAGATATAACGTGTTTTACCTGTGTTGATTTGATATGAAACGATGATAATGCACTCAAATTAACTAAAATATTTTATGTGAGTCTAGCTAAAGTAAAAACATGAATCATATCATAATAGATTTTTACAGAGTACTATTGTCGAATTCAAATACAAGAGACAGCAGGTACAAAGCTATGACTCATCAACCATTAAAATATATCACACACGAACTTTACATACAAATAGAGATAATTACATATACAGAATGTATCGGTACAGAATGGACGTCCAACATTTTAACTATCATCTCTTTTTTCAAGGGTTCATACACAAAGACGTAAATGTTAAAAGCTTGACACCACTTTATCAACAGGAACATGTATAACTAAATGGTTTCAACTTATTATGCTATCGACCCGAATAATTTACCTAGTTAATGACAACAATTATCATAATTATAGCTTAAAATCAATGATAGCACTTAATATTGAGAATTTCATACCTCTTTCGAGGCTGTGCTACCAATGCTTTTTTAAGTCCCCAAATTACTCCGTGACAGTTCGTCTTAATGAATTGCAATTTGTTACATATGCTCAGCAAATTATGACAGTCAGTAGAGCGTCTTCCAATATTCAACATCATGATTAAAACATTTTTTTACATTTTCCGCAGCCTTGGAGCTGAATGCCGCTTAAGGCGACATGTTTGTTGTCCTATATCAGTATATCATATTACTATTTTATAAAAGTAGCATACTGCAACGATATATGCAAATTTTCAAATGCAATAGTCAAAAAAATTGGGTAGGGGTGCTACGAAACTTTTTCTCGTCACATCGGATTCGCTACGCTCATCCTACCTAATTCGGACTCGCATTACTCGTCCTCATAATATATAATTCGCCAAATTTATACTCCAACACCTCGACCTCGCTTCGCTCATCCTCGGATAGTAATACATACCTATTATTCCCTAAGAGATATATATATATATATATATATATATATATATATATATATATATATATATATATTATTAATAAAAATAATAAAATAATGAATAATATAATATATAATTATATTATATATATAAAATATATATAGATAATATATAATATATATATATATAATATATATATATATATATAATATAATATATATATAGTATATATTTCTAGAATCCGGTATCTGGAACCCGATTGGAATATATTTCCCAACTCTCCTCTCTATCTGTATCTGTATCTATCCAGAATGGAAGAGGACAGAGATAGATTTCAATATTTTTATCAATTATTTTAAGCCATTTTTGTTTGTGATTTTGACGGAGATAATATAAGATGTGTAGAAAAAGCCATTTTTTCCATAAGTAAATACCTTGTACTGTAAATGTATGTCCCTTGGAACGTAAACCACATATGAATTTCCAAGGGACGAAAAGTACATTTAAGGGAAAAGGTCCCAACTTAAGAAAACCTAATTCTCAATAAGGCAACAAGTTTAATTAAAGAATTAAGAGTCTTCCCTCGATAATTACAAAAATTAAATATTTTCCACAAATATAATAAATAAAAGCACGTTTTAGGGCCTTTCGGTCCATCAGGGGATTTACCTCGCGGGAAACAACTCAAATGGGTTGCATCTACTATCCTCTAACAATTAATTAAAGTTGGCGAAATCTTTATAATGCAAATACTGTTAATAAAAACTTAAAATATAGCCCGGTCTGCGAACCCCGGACCTTCGGTGCCGAAATCGAGTGTGTATATGATCGCGGCCACGGAGGCAGATATAAAGGATGTAGTAATTTGCTTGCACTAAGCATCCGAAACAAAGATTTCACCTAAATTACCAGTTTCAGAGTTTTTAAAGACATTTTGCGTGGTTTTTATCAATCTTTTTTACCGTATGCGTGTGTCTGATATCATCTAACTTCCAGTGTGTTTATGCTACAGAGATGAACCTAATACCTTAACCTTTTCGAAATACAATTTTTAAGTCTATAGTTGTGCTTTAACTCAATTCACCATCATTAATAGCGAATCAAAAGTGCCTCGAGTCTGGTTAGTAAGTGGATAGGAGACCTCTTGAAATAAAACAGATATTTTACCTCTAGGGACATACGAAGCAAATCCGGAGTAGTGAGAATAAGCGAAGAGAATGCAATAAGATAAGGAAAAGTTCCGATATACCTCATACCTGACTCTTTTTAATCAGATAAAAACCAAAAAACGAATAAACTATAAAACCTAGTATTCTTTTTCAAATACCCAAAATAGGTAATCGCTAATCGAGTTATCATATTGCTAAACTTATATTAAGTTTCACCCTGTATTAAGCTGGCATAATAAAAAGAGGCGGGTTTTATCTGCCGGGTTTATTGGCCTTGGTGTTGTTGAGCTTTCAGTAGGCGGACACTAGATTGAGACATTATTAACAAAAAGAAACTGCGGTCTAAATTTAGATGATTTTACTCGTGTATTAAGTCACTGTCGTTAAAATCTTTCCTTTTCAAATTTAACTGGAAATAAGCCAACAAATTATATTAATATCTTTTCCTTCGGTAAATCTTTTAATAGCAACGATTTTAAAAGCAAAACCATTTATGACAATCAATCGATACTAATGTAAGTACCGTCATTATACTTCGCCCAATAGTTTAGGTATTTCATATATGCGATGCATATACCTCCTATATATTCATATATAATATTTTTAGATAGCCTAGCTAATCCCAATATATGTTTTGTATATACAAACTCATCTTCGTGTCTACATAAATAGGATCAGATAAGACAGGTGTCTAATAATACCTTGAGTCAAGGTCTACAACCAAATTAAAAAATATTCTGTCTTCAGTCTTCGAGAAGTTTAAAATATTATCCGGAAGTAAATAATAGAATTAATCTCAAAAATAGTGGGTATAATTATAAACTGCAGGTGAAAAGTGAACAGTTGCAGCAGTGGTACAGTGCAGTAGTGGAACATTTATAGGACGCGTAGTATAAGTACTAGAGCTTGGTACACTGTATACAGTTCAAAAAATGTCTATCTAGAAATCCTTCGAGATTCTATCTCGATAAATTAATTGAGATGCATATAATTTTTAAAAGTCATCGTTCTGAAATGATTATTTTTGATTTTTCGCAAAAGATTTTTCTCTGTTACAAGAGAAAAGATATAAAACTAAACATCAAAATTTTTTGTTCGAGAATATTTCTATCAGAAAAGATTTAGCGAACAAAGAATTAGAAACAATTTATTGTTTGATATATTGGTAATATATATCATTATCAGATTGATAATGAGAATTTACTAATGAGTGACGACGATTATTTAGTATCGTAATTATTAACAATTATTATTAGTATCGATTATTTAGTAATCGTAGATTATGTAGCTAGACTATAAAGTTAGATTTTATTGCTGCGGAAATTCGTTTATTGACGAGCGAAAAGAATAAAATAGGTCGCAGTCAATAAAATAGTATAAAAAAATATTATACTTCATTTACTTTACTTACCAATTTAAGTGACGGCTGTAAAGTAAAATTTTACAGCCGGGAGGCGTAAAGTAAATATTTTATCGCCATAGCAATAAAATCGTTCTTTAATGACATTTTTGGAGTACACCCGCTCTCAAAAAATAATTATTTTTAAACGAACATCCAAAATGGATAACAAATTAAACAAGCTATTGAACCTATTTACTTAATTTTTCTAGGTCTCCTGTCAAATACTACATTCATTTATGTAAAACATTTCATTTATTATTTAAATTATTATTATTATTTTAATTGTTTAATTTACATAAAATATACTTATGTAAAATAATAAAATGAGTAATTAAAAAATCCACATTTGAAAATGCCAGATTTTAATATTATTTGGTAGGATTTGGCATGAAGCCAAAACACAAGCTAGATTTTAATAAAGCCAGATCTTCTCTATTTAATAACACCAAGAAAAAATATATAAAATTAAAACAAAGAAGCGCGAGAGCAAAAATTGTACAAAACTAAAACGGGTAAAGGGTGACTACTTGTAACTTTTCCTCACCAAATCAAACTGGATCAATTTTTTAACTTGATCTTATCATTTGTTTGTATTTTAATAATTTTTGCTGCGTCATTGATTAATGGCAGAAAGTGATGTTACATAAATAATTTTCCGAGATGCACAATTAGAACTAAACATAGATTATTCTACTACGTTTCAACCCTGTAAACTGGGAGCACTTTTGATAATATACACGAACCACACGCATACTTAGTAATAACCACTCAAGAGGCCTCAAAAATATATGAAAAGGGTAAAATTCAGGCGAAATCTCATTTTTTTCTATACACTTACAAAAATTATTTCTATAATAATTACCTACGTTAGTAGGTGAGTAAAAGTAAAAATAATTCTAAGCATATTGAATAATTTAAGCTAAGAATATTGGGGTTCATGACTTCAAGCATAGAGATATATAACTTGAGAGGGGATACTATATCCCAATACAATTAGGAGGCTCTAAACATCTTTTTGGGACTCTTAACGGGCTCTGTGAAACCTAATAATAACCTTATCTAAGAGTGTGTCAAGGTTTCATTAAATCAATCGCTATCGGTTGTTTTCAGGATTGCACAATTACACCTAAAGACTGATGTTTGTACAAAGTTTCAACTCTCTAGCTCTAACTCTCTAAAATCTTGAATAAAAAAGATGACGCGTTAAGTGACCCCGCTAAGGATAAAAAATTCTGGCGCGGTGGTCCGCATGTCGGGCGAATTTCCTTTGGATGCGTGTTTTCGTGCTTTTTACATTATATAAGTTTACAACTACTAAATAAATAATTCCGGCACGGTGGTCCGCTGTCGGGCGAATTTCATTTAGAATGCGTGTTTCCGTGCTAAACAACCCATTTCTTGCTTAAGGTTCTGGTTCATGCTTTAGAACCTAAGCAGTTACTCAATTGTCAAGCACTGCTTGTAACTCATTTTGTCTGTATTTTCCAAAGGAAATGCGCATAATTATCCAGTTGGTTGTACAAAACTATGCCTAAAATTAGAAGTACGCACTATTATTTGCACTAGTTTAAAGCTTAGTTACTTATCTTTAAGCTTAGTCAGTTATCTTTAAGGTTTAAGCGCATTTCCTTTGGAAATACAGACAAAATGAGTTACAAGCAGTGCTTGACAATTGAGTAACTGCTTAGGTTCTAAAGCATGAACCAGAACCTTAAGCAAGAAATGGGTTGTTTAGCACGGAAACACGCATTCTAAATGAAATTCGCCCGACAGCGGACCACCGCGCCGGAATTATTTATTTAGTAGTTGTAAACTTATATATTGTAAAAAGTACGAAAACACGCATCCAAAGGAAATTCGCCCGACATGCGGACCACCGCGCCAGAATTATTTTCTAGTTGTAAACTTATATTAGGTAAAAAAAACGATAAAAAATTATTGTCCCTACTGGGATTTGAACCCAGGTACTCTGGGTTTGAGTGCTCGCATCCAAAGGAAATTCGCCCGACATGCGGACCACCGCGCCAGAATTGTTTCCTAGTTGTAAACTTATATTAGGTAAAAAACGATAAAAAACTATTGTCCCTACTAGGATTTGAACCCAGGTACTCTAGGTTTGAGTGCTCGCATCCAAAGGAAATTCGCCCGACATGCGGACCACCGCGCCAGAATTATTTTCTAGTTGTAACTTATATTAAGTAAAAAAAAAAAACGATAAAAAATTATAGACCCTTTCATGATGTGAACCCAGGTACCCAGCGTTTGAGTGGTCGTATTTACTCCGGACCACTGGCATTCAACTTAGAGGCCCAAAAAACATTGAAAACGACACCCTACTCGAAATTTAATTTTCAACGACCGTAATTTTGGTTTTTTATCATTTTTCTGGTTTTTTAGAGTTTTTGGTAACTTAAAGTGGTCGTATCGACTTCGGACCGGTTTTATTCGATTCAGCGCCCAAAATTACATAGAAAACGACACCCTACTCGAAATTTATTTTTTATCGACCTAAATTTTTTTGGGTAATTTACAATGGTTTTTTCGACTTTTGGTCACTTAGAGTGGTCGTATCGACGTCGGACCGGTTTCATTCGATTTAGCGTCTCAAAAACATAAATAATGACCTTTTTCGCGGCAAAAAATATTAACCCTGAATTTTGCTGATTTTTTGAAAATTTCGCTGACTCAGCAAACCGGGTTAATGACGTCACAAAAACCTGGTTTTCAATAGGGTTTGTGTCCTCCTGAAGGTTGATTTTTGTACCAAGTATGGTTAAAAAATATTAATTCGTTCGAAAATAGAGTGTGTACAAGAAAGTGTCTAGAAATACATAGTGTATATATATATATATATATATATATATATATATATATATATATATATATATATATATATATATTATATATATATATATATATATATATATATATATATATATATAATATATATATATATATATATATATATATATATATTCTTGCGAAACTTATTTTTTCGTCATTAGGGACCTCTGAAACGGATTTGTGTCGTGGTCCGAGGTTCAAATTCCGCCATGACGCCTATCCCATTAGGCGAATTTCCAAAGGAAATTCGCTAAAATAGAGAAGAATCTATCTTAAAATACAAGTCAAAAACTAACTACAGATGCTTAGTACGAACTCCACATGCTTACAACCATTTACTGAGCAGGTGCTTAATTTAGAGGCAAACTTACCTCCTGACGGTTTTTTATTGTTTTACTTATTAACAAGGTTAAGAAACAGTATAACTATACTATACTTTCTAACTAGAAAGTAATATCTTTTCTTTCTTTAACTTTTCTAATTTAATAGACCTAACAACCTTTTTTTAATGAACCTTGAATGAAAATGAAACCTCCTTTTGCAAATTTCTTAAAATAATACTATATATAAAAGGAGCATAACTGATAACAGCAAAGTTGTTTCAATGGTGGTCTTAAGTAATACTGCCACCGTAACAATATACAATTTTCTTATAACAAAGTTGGCAATATTTCCGGTTGCTGAATTATTATGTTCCATTATTAATTAATGATTGATTATTCATAAAATACTAATTTTACATTGTTTTATATTAAGTTGCATTACAATATAGTTAACGTTTTTAATTAAAACTATATTAAAAGTAGTCCTCGTCAACTAAATGTAGATTCTCGTATTCACCTACCCTTTTGCTATCCAAGACCGATTTTATTAAGTACTTAGCAAGATTTTTAAGTTATTTTATTTGTTACTTAAGACCTTTTTTTATTAGTGGATATTTATAACACATTTATAAAATAACGTTTTGTTGTTAGGGTGCCCTTACTTAAGACTACCTGTCAACCGGCTTTCATGTTATCAGTGAAATTACATTGTGTTTACGGTCCTATGCTCCTTCTATATTAGTATTATTCAAAGCCTAACAAGCCCCAAAGGTAACTACAATCACGAAAAACACCGATCGACAAGCACAGAAGAAAATTGAGAAACAAAATCAACTTATTCTTGTTACATAACCTGCTTTCAACGCATTATTATAACCATGGGAAGGTAAGTTTGCTCCTATTCATCGATGACATACAACGTCCATGGGGTCAGAAAACGTCGTCCCCTTTATTTAATTTTAATTTATCTAATTAATTTGATTCTTGATCAAAGTTCATCTCCGGAAAGAACATATCAATTAAATATACTTATAATAGGTAATAGGTTGATCATATTTTCTCTGTTCTACAGCCAAATAAGAATGCTGTTAATTGCAAGGCAACGAAATATGATGAGATCAAGGTTATAATCCTTAGCCGCAAGAATAAAACCTTCGTATACTTCTAACATTCTTGTTTTAGTCAGAATATAATTGCAGCATCATGGTAAAAAAATAATACTTTTCAATATTATAACTTAAAATAATTAATCAATAATTATAGTCTTGAAATAGTTAGATAAACATAAATCTATAAATTTGATTAAATATCAATGAATTATTAAAGTATGGATTTTACTTAAGTTTAAGAATAAATAATATTTAAGCTTAAGTATTAATGGTGCTTAATTTTAAATACTGATAACACTTAACTTTCATTATTAACAAAAAGTTCACCGAGGTAACTTTTTCCCGACTTTTATAGAATGAAGCGTATACGATTATCAAACAATAAAAATCCGAAAATCGTTTAATTTCATTAATAATATGAAAAAAAATAAAATTAAAAAAAAATTAATGTTTGTTTTCCTGTTTTTTTTTTAAAAATTAAAATTGCTAAAATTGTAAAAAAAAATTATGATGTAATCATGTAATTTATAAATAAAATAAATATTATTATTATTATTATGATCGATCAAATCCTTTAAGGATCAGTACCTTCCTTTAAAGTTGTCAACCTTGTAACTTAGTCTAATAACTGAAATTAATAATGTATTATTTGTAATTCAATAAGTACATGGTATGGTAAATAATAATAATTCTGACTAGTTTAGGCTTGCTAAAGAATAGAAAGTTCGACACTTTTCTTTTATTTATCTAAGGTAACTTACATTTTTTCTGCAAGTAATACATAATATTGAAATTACAAATGTCTGTCAACTTATACCGAAAATACGTGTTTACGATGTTGTACAAGAATTCTTCATAATTTTGGCACTAGTGTCAAAAAGAAAAGGAATTCTTCTTTTGTACCAGTGCCAGAGTAATTCACAGACTCCTTATCAGTGAGTTTGTGAGTTCTTGAGGTTTATCGAATTCGTTTACTTATGTAACTTTTAAAGTAGAAAACTATTTTAAAAAATTCGTTAAAAAATAAGAGATAGTGACAGTTGTGCAAAAAATACTCCGTCTAAAACAACACGGGCCGAAAACGCCACAAACGGTTTAAACCGGCAAAATCTAAAGACAATTTGTAATGTAATTACTTATTGCTAATTACTAGAGTCACCTGTGGTGTATAATAGTATAATACACAGTAGGAATGGACTTTAAACTTCCGAGTTTATTTAGTCATGGGTTCAATCCCAGCACCGGCCAATGGGATTTTTATGAGAGGGATAAAAATTCTGCGAACCACGTCCTTCAGAAGTGTCATAAAGCCGGTGGTCTCGAGCCTGTGCGTTGTCAGGTACTCGTTAAAGATCCCTTACCCTTAATGAAACTGGGTATACAGGCAAAATTTAGGACCCTCATAGTAGATTCATTATAATACTATAGTGTGTCTGCCTGGTAGTTAAAAGTGTATGAAGATTTGGTTTAACAGCGAGGGCACGTGTTGTTCATAGTTTTTACTAGACTATAAGAGTCAGTGAAAATTTGTATAATTGCTTGGAAAAAAGCATGAGAGGGAACCATAGAAATCCACGCCTCTTCTGTCTAGATTATATGAAATATATAATTACACATGAAATTAAAAGGAGTAGAACACTATCTTAGGGAGCTGGCAAAAAGGGCCCAACAACGTGACCTACTTGCCTGGTAGTTAATACCACTCCCATACAATATATTTCCAGGGATTGAAATATACTGTTCCTATTTATAAAAAATTCTAGAATTGAAGTAGTTCTTTTCCTAATAGTAAATATTTATCTTATTTAAAACCTAACAATCATAAATAAAGTACGGTACTCAACAAGTAAGTAAAACGTCTCTCCATAGTTCGAGTTCCATAGTTCTCTCCATAGTTCGAGTTCCATAGTTCTCTCCATAGTTTGATATTTAACCCTCGGTTGCAAATCCAAACTCTTATGCTTCTATATTCCTCACTAGTTGCGCATTGTATTGTTTTTGTATTATTCCCGCATTTCTAATATTATTATAAAACTGCTAAAATATGTTAAATTTGTACAGGCCGCAAAATTAATACATTCATTAAGCACATACTATGATAATCATGTTATTATCACCTAATTTATAAACAAATTTCTTTCTAAATTTGTAGCTCTAGCTAGTAGTAAGATTAACCACAAGCAAAATATGAAGCTTGTGATCTTTTGAATGTATACTCGGCACTTCAAAAGCTAATTTTGGGAAGTTAATTATATAAACCCTATCTTACATTAATAGAACAGTAAAGGAGGACAACTATAGGAATCCGGGACGCCCATCTTGTTATACATGTTGGCTAAAACAACCAATATGATGTCATATACATTTTTAAGATACGTCATACCAATATACTACACATAGAATTTGAAAATAAAATCAGCGATAAATGAAAAAATGTAAGTCCTAGGATACAGATTATACTGCTTCTTTTGCGTATGACCCGGATGATGTTTATTTTTTCAAACATGTAGACGAACACAATAGTTATTTGTGTAACTAGGCAGGAAAATGGAATGTTACTGACTAGTATCGAAGTTAGCCCCCGAGCCAAAGGCGAGGGTGTGCTATCTTAATTACCTGCAGAGGCAAAGCCGAGGCAGGTAATTTTCATTTTGACTGACGAGGCGAAGCCGAGGAAGGTAATATATAATTTGACTGACGAGGCAAACCCGAGGAAGGCAAATATACGAGTCAGTAATGTTTCCTTTCCTGCCTAGTTCCACACAATATTTTATCTGCGAACAGTAATAAATCAAAACTAGCATTGTTGAAAAACGTATTACGTTTGTATTATCTTTAAATTTACATTTGCATTGACTGATATTACAGATCTTATCATCGAGAAAGTTGACCACAGAGTAGCGCTCGATTTTGTGTTTGACAGTTCTCTTAAATACGCTAACACAATGTTTTTACTTACATTCTTTACTTTTTTCTCTGAGCACCATTCTTTAAACACTTCATATAATTTGACGTACCTACTTCCTGATTTACCGGGTAGTAGGCTCTCTTTGGCATTTGTAGCTATTTCCAAAACATTCGGCGGGGTGTGTTTGAAAAGTTCGGCTATATCTTCGACGATATTCATCACAAAACGCTTTAGAATCGCTATAGAATAAACTAACTTTTAAACTGTATTAAATACGGGTTCGTATGATAAAAGTCGTGAATGACTCGACAAAAAAAGATAAGACAATAAACCCAAAACAAAAAGTGTTGCCTTTAATATAATCAATAAAATTTATTTCTAATTAAAGATTTACAAATTGTTTTATTTTAATTTTAATTAGTTAAATAATGTAATTATTTATTCATTATATGAATTATTAAATAAATTCAATAGGCGTTTTATTATTAACTAATCATGTTTACAAAAATTATCTATTAACTTTCTTTACCAGCATAGGCTGGTAAATGCTGCTTTCCTGCCTAGGCAGGTAAAGTGCAGTCATTCATAACTAATTACCATCTGGGAAATACTACTTTCTCGCCTAAAATTAGTTCAGTAATACTTCATTTTCCTGCCGTGAGCAGATAAAAGTTGTTTTATTTTAAGCTCACAGAGTTTAGGCAAAAAGAAGATGATTGAAAGAAGTATAACTTGTGGAAAAGTAGTTTGTACCTTATAAACCAAATTTTAATCAAAACTTAATAGCAGAAGCAAAAGGTAAATATAAAATACAAAACCTTCGCCACACGAAAACCGGTCACTATCGTTTCAGAATGCCAACGACATTACGAAGACCGCTTCGAGGTCCCTTTGCTTTGCGGGCTTGCTTAGATATCCGCGGTTCCGTGGGACCCTTTTCTGTCCTGTGTGCCTAGGACAGTAGGTTAACAAAGGAAGGAACAAGAGGTAGAAGTCTCTCTCTAATGCTCCTTCCCAACCCTCTTGCACTACTTAACCCAACAGATATCGCAAAGGTATATAAATAATTATATAAATATGTATTAACATGTTTATATTACATTTTATTTATTCACAAATAAATATATAAACACACACACATATATAAATATATATATATAATATATATATATATATATATATATATATATATATATATATATATATATATATATATATTATGATCGCAGTGCGACTTTAGTTTTCTTATTATGTGACCTGACTCAGTGAGTCCTCACTGTTTATTTTGAGTGTATGTGTTTGTTTTTACACCACCTGTTGTTACCTCTTCGCTCTTCAATTATCTTTAATCTTTGTTTTTGTCATCTTTAATCTTTTGTATTTGTCAACGTCAAATTCTATATCGTCAGCATCCGATTAGTTCTATTTTCATCTAATATTTTCATCCTACGCCTCCCTTTTTCAACTAAAGCGAAATCATGTCTCCAATGACTTTGACCTTCACTTACTTGCCATCTTTGATCTTTTAACTTCTTAACCATGGACTCGGGCGAGGGGAGCGTTTGTGGCCACGCTAAAGGATCCTTTTTAACCCTATGTTAACTCTAAGCCCGGTCGTAAGTCCGTGGGTCAGAGTATAACTTATGCAGCAAACCATAAGCTTTGCTGCAAATTCGCTAACAAATGCAGCGCGATTTCGCAACAAAATCGCTAAAATCAGATACGGGGTTCCTGAGTCATATTTTTCCGGACAATTCGGACTCACAAGACCAACATTACCACGGTTCACCATTTAACCATGTAAACGAAAAATAATTTTCTATGTTAACGAAGCTTTAAAATACCAGTTGGCAGCCTAGTTTTTTATACATTTCATTCCTCTAAGTTGATAATTAAAATATTTTATAATTGTATTTTATGTTTTGTTTATTTTAATCTTGGCCGTAAAACGCCATTTTATTCATATCTGTAAAAATATTTTTTTTCATAAAACTTTAAGTATCGCACCAAAAATATATGTTATCCGTTAAATTTTAGAATTTTTTTAATCTCCATGACGTCATAAAGTTTTCACTAATAATTAACTATAAGATGAAGTAATGTGCCAAATTTCATTCCGATCAGATTGAGCGTCCAAGAGTTGATTACAGAGATATGGGAAGCGTCTAAAAATGTATACATTCACAACAGATACATACATATATATATATACGCGTCTCCACCAATCTCGGGATAAGGTTATGAATAAAAACACAGCTTTACATGAAAACTATATATTTATTTCTCGCCAACGTTTCGAATTTAACTACAAATTCTTCATCAGGGCCCTTTGCAACACAAGATAACATCAATCTATTTAGATAGTGTAAAATGAAAAATAGATAAATTAAATAAGAATGAGCAATAACAAAAATAAACCAAGAAATTAGAGAACTTAATTTAAATATTTTTATATAAATAAAATAAAACATTTTACTTACGAAATAATCACAGTCTTCATCTACTATGGGCCAGGAGACCCATGCAAAATTTAAAATAAAAGTTTAAAAAAAATATAAAAACTAAGTCCATTAATTTAAAATAATTTGTCATAAAAATGAATTAAAAAACAAAGTAAAAGTTAAAAACATTAAAGGTACAAACTAATAAAACATGATAAAAGTTAAAAAATGAAAAAAGTCACAATATAAAAGCAGAAGAAGTACAGTCAACGAAGGTTAAAATAGAAATGACAACATGAAACTAAACTAAGAAGAAGTGTATGACAAGGCCTTCTATATCCAAGACACAGGAGGCATTGGCAAAACTTAAAATAACCTCAAATCAATGTAGCCAACATATATAACCCAAAAGGATAATAAAAAAAAAAAAATGTATATATATATAAAAAAAAATAAAAAAATTAAATAAATAATAAAAATAATGAATTAAGAATGATAATAAAAATAAATAAATAATAAAACCCCCCCGACCTAAGATGCCACAACAAGACCGCCACAAACCTTGTTCCTAGGCCCCCCCCTTTAAAACTAAGATGCCACACCAAGGTACTGTCACTACCAAGGTCTCTTAGAAAAACATCCCGCCCTTCCAAGGTGCCACACCAAGGTTTGCCACTCCTTAGTCTCCCAGGAAGAACAAAACGAAATAAATAAATAAAAAATAAAATAAAATAATTTAATAAAAATAAATAAAAATAATGAAATAAGTAAATAAATGAATAGAATAAAATAAAGTAAGTAAATAAATAAATAGAATGAAATAAGGTGAAAAGACTATAATGGCTTTATAATATGATTGTAACTGCCTAGACATCCATTTATATCAGTACGATAATTACAGGTATTACTTGTTTTTTTGATATACAGCATTTCCAACCACTTTAATCTGTCCTCACAAGGATCAGAACGTAGGATAGTCATGTTATCTAAATCAAAGTGATGTTTTAAATTGAAAGCATGGATAGCCAAGGCAGTTCTACGCACATAGTTTACAGGCAATACATCCCTTACTGAGTATTCATGTTGGTACTTCCTGCTTTTATGATATTGAGTACTTAACCCAATATAACAAGTATCACAGTCAGTACAATTAACACGGTATATAAAATTGGACTTTAATGGCAAAGGAATCTCATCTTTAAGAGGCGTGAACAAAGAACGAATTTTACTCTTAGAATAAAAAGCGCAAGTTACACCAACCTCTCTCCTTAAAATTTTACCAAGATCCTCACTTAGACCTTTGACATAGGGTAACTTACTATAACGAACAACTGGGTTGTCAGTATTAACGATTGGCCCTGGTTGTTCTTGCGCAATATCAACATCATTAACCCTAGACAAAGATTTGTCCCATAGACAATTAATTAACCCAACCGGATACTTGTTTCTTATTAACATATCTCTAACCAATTGTTTATTCTTGTTTATAAAGGTGTTATCACTGATTGATATAATTTTGGTCATAAGATTAGTGACACAATTTACATTCTGGTGGAAGGGGTGGTATGAATCAAAACCAAGAATCCTACCCGAACAACAAGGCTTTTGATACCAATCCAAAACCAAACGACCATTTTCACTCCTAACTACCTTAGTATCTAAAAAGGGTATGTCACCACTATCATTTTCTATTTCAAAAGTGAACTGTAAGCGAGAGTGAAAACTATTTAACTTATCTACCACCTCTTCTACCTTATCTTTAGGAATAATAGCAAACGTGTCATCTACATAAGCTTTAAGATACATTATATAAGCTAACTGGGCCACAGTGTTTGATATAATATAGTTCATAGCTAACCTAGCCAAAGCAGGTGCTAAAGGAGATCCCATTTGTACTCCAAACAATTGCTTATAAATTTGATTATCAAATAAAAAGTACCCAGACGTTAACAAGAAATTCAAGATTTCTAAGAACCTATCTTTAGGCATCTCAGTGAAAGCACTAATTTCAACCCACCTTGTGGAAACTATTGCTAGGACCAAGTCATGAGGAATATTGGTAAAAAGTGCAACCACATCAAACGACACAAGTATGCAATCAGGTGGAACAACTACGTTGCTAATAGATTCTTTAAATTCATAAGAATTTTTTAACTCGTATTGATGTGAATTACAAACCTCACCTAAGATCCCCAATGAACTTTCCCAGGTTGTAGGTTGGACTCAAAATACAACAGACAATTGGCCGCATGTCATCACCTTCCGACATGGGCTTGTTCTTGTGAATTTTAGGCACCCCATACAACCTGGGAGCCACAGCATTGAAAATTAAACGGCTCTCTCCAAATTGCTTAGAAATATACTTATCATTAACTAATTTCGAAAAAACCATTTGATTTTGTTTGGTAAGTAGAAGTGGGATCCCTACCATATTTAAGGTAAGTATTTCCATCGGCCAAGTGCTGGTTCATTTTTCTGTTGTACATTTCTCTCTTCATGGCTACTGTTTTGTTTCCTTTATCGGCTCGAACAATAAAAATCCTCATTTTCTGCCAAAAATTTCTTTGTGGCCTTGTATTCCTTAATAATGGTGGTTTCAACAACGGTTTGATCAAGAGTACTTAATTTTCGACAGAAATTTGTCAATTTATTGACACAGAGACTACGCACAGCATTCTTTTTGTCCTCATCATCCTTTATGTTTCTGTCAAAGCAAATCTCCAAATCAGCAATAAAGTCTCAGCAGGGAAGTTTCCTTTGCCAATAGGAAGACTAAACTTCTCACCACGACACAGACATTTCTTAACGACTTCCGGTATTTCGACATCTGTGCGATTAACAAAGCACTTATCAATCCACTCTATTTCTGTCTCGTTAGGAACGATGATCTCTTCCACCATATCTTGGTATTTACCCTCCAAACCATTCAAACTCTTTGTAAAAAATTTGTCTCGAACCATTAACTGGCTGTCTTCAAAATCAGCGATTACAGCAGCAGGAACCAAGTCTCTCAAAGCATTTTTACAGCTAAGGATAAAGTTATTAAACTTACCTATTTTCCAAATTGTCACTTTTATTTCCAACGATAAAACCTTACGTTTAAAGCCTTCTACCAGATTTCCTACATCTTTATTGAATGGGCTGTCACAGTCGACTAAGGAATTCAAAGAAGCGAAGTAATTCGACACATGCTTTGGATAAACACCGTCCTTTCGACTTTTAAGTAAATATATTCGTGGCAGAAATCTTAGCTAACTTGATGACATATCTATTCCAACTCCTGAATTCTCTTCTTTAGCACTCCATACGCTCTTTCAATGTCCTCATAAATCCCATCTTACTCAACGTCCCAAAAACTTTTTTCCGATAATTTCTCAACCTCTATATATGTACGCGTCTCCACCAATCTCGGGATAAGGTTATGAATAAAAACACAGCTTTACATGAAAACTATATATTTATTTCTCGCCAACGTTTCGAATTTAACTACAAATTCTTCATCAGGGCCCTTTGCAACACAAGATAACATCAATCTATTTAGATAGTGTAAAATGAAAAATAGATAAATTAAATAAGAATGAGCAATAACAAAAAAAACCAAGAAATTAGAGAACTTAATTTAAATATTTTTATATAAATATAAAACATTTTACTTACGAAATAATCACAGTCTTCATCTACTATGGGCCAGGAGACCCATGCAAAATTTAAAATAAAAGTTTAAAAAAAATAAAAACTAAGTCCATTAATTTAAAATAATTTGTCATAAAAATGAATTAAAAACAAAGTAAAAGTTAAAAACATTAAAGGTACAAACTAATAAACATGATAAAAGTTAAAAAATGAAAAAGTCACAATATAAAAGCAGAAGAAGTACAGTCAACGAAGGTTAAAATAGAAATGACAACATGAAACTAAACTAAGAAGAAGTTTATGACAAGGCCTTCTATATCCAAGACACAGGAGGCATTGGCAAAACTTAAAAACCTCAAATCAATGTAGCCAACATATATAAACCCAAAAGGATAATAAAAAAAAAAAAAAAATGTATATATATATAAATAAAAATAAAAAAATTAAATAAATAAATAAAAAATAATGAATTAAGAATGATAATAAAAATAAATAAATAATAAAAACCCCCCCGACCTAAGATGCCACAACAAGACCGCCACAAACCTTGTTCCTAGGCCCCCCCTTTAAAACTAAGATGCCACACCAAGGTACTGTCACTACCAAGGTCTCTTAGAAAAACATCCCGCCCTTCCCAAGGTGCCACACCAAGGTTTGCCACTCCTTAGTCTCCCAGGAAGAACAAAACGAAATAAATAAATAAAAATAAAATAAAATAAATTTAATAAAAATAAATAAATAAATAATGAAATAAGTAAATAAATGAATAGAATAAAATAAAGTAAGTAAATAAATAAATAGAATGAAATAAGGTGAAAAGACTATAATGGCTTTATAATATGATTGTAACTGCCTAGACATCCATTTATATCAGTACGATAATTACAGGTATTACTTGTTTTTTTGATATACAGCATTTCCAACCTTTAATCTGTCCTCACAAGGATCAGAACGTAGGATAGTCATGTTATCTAAATCAAAGTGATGTTTTAAATTGAAAGCATGGATAGCCAAGGCAGTTCTACGCACATAGTTTACAGGCAATACATCCCTTACTGAGTATTCATGTTGGTACTTCCTGCTTTTATGATATTGAGTACTTAACCCAATATAACAAGTATCACAGTCAGTACAATTAACACGGTATATAAAATTGGACTTTAATGGCAAAGGAATCTCATCTTTAAGAGGCGTGAACAAAGAACGAATTTTACTCTTAGAATAAAAGCGCAAGTTACACCAACCTCTCTCCTTAAAATTTTACCAAGATCCTCACTTAGACCTTTGACATAGGGTAACTTACTATAACGAACAACTGGGGTATTAACGATAAAATATATATATATATATATATATAATATTATAATATATATATATATAATATATATTATATATATATATATATATATATATATATATTATATATATATATATATATATATATACAGTGGCGTAGCCAGGGGGGGGCTGAGGGGGCTTCAGCCCCCCGAAATTTTTACATAACCTAAAACCCGCAATAAATGTGTGAAAAAAGCTATAAAAATATAATAATAATAAATTAAATAACATATATTTTTAACAATAAACTATAATATAAATATCATATATATCAAATACATATAAAAATAGAAAGATATACAAATAATTTGAAAACAGTGAACAATACAAAGTAAAGTAGGCTTGTCCGAAATATTATCTCGAAGTTCCAATTACGACATAACGGTCAGTTAGGTCTTTCAGTAATAACTGTGTGACCTGTGCTTAGAATAATACTATACATAGAAGGAGCACAGGACCGTAAACACAATGTAATACCACTGCTAACACGAAAGCTGGTTAACATGATAAATCCATTTTTTAACCATCAAATCGGTCCAGTAAACCGGAGATACAAATGTTGAAAGATTACCGAAAAACATCTAAAAAGCATACATTTTTGTCCAAAAACGCATAAAAACCTTAAAATGTCATGTTTTCTCATATTAACATGTTTAAGAATTAGGCAGACTTAAAAATCATGCATATTTTGTTAAACTGCAGGTAATATGGAGTTGTTCTAGAGAAAGAAGTCAGCACAGCTCTAATATGTGATGACTTAATGACCGACATATAATGCTGAAAGATAGGTAAACACTTAAATTGTGGAAAAATACACTTTTTTTCAGCATTATATGTCGGTCATTAAGTCATCACATATTAGAGCTGTACTGATTTCTTTCTCTAGAACAACTTTATATTACCTGTAGCTTAACAGAATATGCATAATTTTTAAGTCTGCCTAATTCTAAACATGTTCATATGGAAAAACATGACATTTTAAGGTTTTGTGCGTTTTTGAACAAAAATGTATGCTTATTAGATGTTTTTTCGGTAATCTTTCAACATTTGTATCTCCGGTTTTTCTGGACCGATTTTTGATGGTAAAAATGGATTTATCACAAATTTAATAACTTTAAACAACCTTTACATTTTTGGATAAAATCAATAGGAACACCGTTATTGGGCGAAAACAGAATTTGAGTTCATTTTACGGATTTTAAAGGGGCCCCGGGGCTAAGATTCCCTTATCTGAAATGGCAGACCACCTGATTCATTATCAGGAGCAAGAATAAGTCGATCTAGTGGGTTAAACCTTTGGGCTAGACGGTCACGTTTTTGCGTCTGGCTCTTGGACTATAATATATGACTTATAAAGTTAATTTCAAATGGAATGTAGGCAAAAAGCGAGAAATTAAACCACGCCTACTTAGTTGAAAAGTAGGTCTGCCGCGCGCTAGCGTCCATCGAATCCAAATTTTCCCACTATGGGTCGACAGTCTACTGTTTAAGTATATATATATAGTCTCTGGTTTGTACAATCCGGTAAATGACAAGTACCCTGAGTCGCGGACTATTTAAAAATTTACTTAATATAATATTATATAAAAAATTAAATGTTTTATAATTTACGTTATAAAAAATTTTTAATACATTATGTGCAAAATATAGTTTGTGTTTTATAACTATGTGAATTTTATTGATTTATACTTTACCAGAAACAATGTATACATTGTAATCTTGTCTAATATTTTAACGGATATATATATATATATATATATATATATTATATATATATATATATATATATATATATATATATATATATATATATTATATATTATATATATATATATATATATATATATATATTTATATATATATATATATACACATATATATATATACATATAAAATGTTTAACATTCAGCCCCCGAAATATATATTATATATATATATTATATATATACATATAAGCGAGAAATAAACCACGCCTACTTAGTTGAAAAGTAGGTCTGCCGCGGCGCTAGCGTCCATCGGAATCCAAATTTTCCCACTATGGGGTCGACAGTCTTACTGTTTAAGTATATATATATAGTCTCTGGTTGTACAATCCGGTAAATGACAAGTACCCTGATGTCGCGGACTATTTCAAAATTTACTTAATATATATTATAATAAAATTAAATGTTTTATTAATTTACGTTATAAAAATTTTAATACATTATGTGCAAATATAGTTTGTGTTTTATAACTATGTGAATTTTATTGATTATATACTTTACCAGAAACAATGTATACATTGTAATTTGTCTATATTTTAACGGTATATATATATATATATATATATATATATATATATATATATATATATATATATTATATATATATATATATATATATATATATATATATATATATATATATATATATATATATATATATATATATATATATATATATATATATATATATATATATATATATACATATAATGTTTAACATTCAGCCCCCCCCCCCGAATATATATATATATATATATATATATATATATTTATATTATATATATATATATATATATATATATATACATATAATATAAGAATGTTTAACATTCAGCCCCCCCGAAATTAAATCCTGGCTACGCCACTGTATATATATATATATACAGGGTGGAACATTCAGATGCACACCCCCTGCTAAAATGGTTAAAAATGGAGAGAGAGTCGGGAAAAGTCTCCACCCCTAGGTAATCGACCTCAGTGACCTCAAATATGTTATTTTTTTTTCGGTAACTATTTGGCAAAATTGGTAATTTTATTACCGAAATGGTAATTCCTTGTTAACTTTTAAAAGTTAAATTGGAGCATACCATTGATATGAACATTTTTGAAAACTACATTATGTTTTGAGAAATTTGATACCAATATTATAAAATTCCGGTAATTTTTCTACGACCTATTGTGTAACATACATACACACTTTTATCTTGAAAATTGCCATATTTTTGGAACAACTAAATGCACACCCCATGCTAAAATGGTTAAAAATGGAGATAGAGAGTCGGGAAAAGTCTCCACCCCTAGGTAATCGACCTCAGTGACCTCAAATATGTTATTTTTTTTCGGTAACTATTTGGCAAATATGGTAATTTATTACCCGAAATGGTAATTCCTTGTTAACTTTAAAAGTTAAATTGGAGCATACCATGATATGAACATTTTTGAAAACTACATTATGTTTTGAGAAATTTGATACCAATATCATAAATTCCGGTAATTTTCTACGACCTATTGTGTAACATACATACACACTTTTATTCTTGAAAATTGCCATATTTTTGGAACAACAAAATGCACACCCATGCTAAAATGGTTAAAAATGGAGATAGGAGTCGGGAAAAGTCTCCACCCCTAGGTAATCGACCTCAGTGACCTCAAATATGTCATTATTTTTTTGGTAACTATTTGGCAAATATGTAATTTTATTACCCAAAATAGTAATTCCTCGGTAACTTTAAAAAGTTAAATTAGAGCATACCATGATATGAACATTTTTGAAAACTACATTATGTTCTGAGAAATTTGATACCAATATCATAAAATTCCGGTAATTTTCTACGACCTATTGTGTAACATACATACACACTTTTATGCTTGAAAATTATTATATTTTTGGAACAACAAAATGCACACCCCTGCTAAAATGGTTAAAAATGGAGATAGAGAGTCGGGAAAATCTCCACCCTAGGTAATCGACCTCAGTGACCTCAATATTTATTTTTTTTTTCGGTAACTATCTATTCAAAAACTAATTTATAAATATCTAATCTATCTCAAATATCACATCTATCTACACCCCCCCCCAAAATCTCTTTAAAACTAATTTATACTATCTAATCTATCTCAAATTCATCTATCTACTCCCTCCCAAATCTATTTCAAAAACTAATTTATAACTATCTAATCTATCTCAAATATGACATCTATGTACTCCCCCCCCTAAATCTATACAAAAAATAATTTAAAAATATCTAATCTATGTCAAATATGACATCTATCTACTCCCCCCCCAAATCTACTCAAAAAGTTATTCATAACTATCTAATCTATCTCAAATATCACATCTATCTATAACCCCCCCTTCCCAAATAATCTATTAAAAAACTTATTTCAACTCTCTAATCTATTACTCTATCTGCTATGAATGTATGTTACACAATAGGTCGTAGAAAAATTACCGAATTTATAATATGGTATCAAAATTTCTCAGAACATATTGTTATTTTCAAAATTGTTCATATCGCGATATGCTCCAATTTAACTTTTTAAAGTTACCGAGGAATTACCATTTCGGGTAATAAAATTACCATATTTGCCAAATAGTTACCGAAAAAATAATAACATATTTGAGGTCACTGAGGTCGATTACCTAGGGGTGGACACTTTTCCCGACTCTCTATCTCCATTTTTAACCATTTTAGCAGGGGGTGTGCATTTAGTTGTTCCAAAAATATGGCAATTTTCAAGAATAAAAGTGTGTATGTATGTTACACAATAGGTCGTAGAAAAATTACCGGAATTTTATGATATTGGTATCAAATTTCTCAAAACATAATGTAGTTTTTAAAAATGTTCATATCATGGTATGCTCCAATTTAACTTTTTAAAGTTACCGAGGAATTACTATTTTGGGTAATAAAATTACCATATTTGCCAAATAGTTACCAAAAAAATAATGACATATTTGAGGTCACTGAGGTCGATTACCTAGGGGTGGAGACTTTTCCGACTCTATCTCCATTTTTAACCATTTTAGCAGGGGGTGTGCATTTTGTTGTTCCAAAAATATGGCAATTTTCAAGAATAAAAGTGTGTATGTATGTTACACAATAGGTCGTAGAAAAATTACCGGAATTTCATGATATTGGTATCACATTTCTCAAAACATAATGTAGTTTTCAAAAATGTTCATATCATGGTATGCTTCAATTTAACTTTTTAAAGTTAACAAGGAATTACCATTTCGGGTAATAAAATTACCATATTTGCCAAATAGTTACCGAAAAAAAAATAACATATTTGAGGTCACTGAGGTCGATTACCTAGGGGTGGAGACTTTTCCCGACTCTCTATCTCCATTTTTAACCATTTTAGCATGGGGTGTGCATTTTGTTGTTCCAAAAATATGGCAATTTTCAAGAATAAAAGTGTGTATGTATGTTACACAATAGGTCGTAGAAAAATTACCGGAATTTTTGATATTGGTATCAAATTTCTCAAACATAATGTAGTTTTCAAAAATGTTCATATCATGGTATGCTTCAATTTAACTTTTTAAAGTTAACAAGGAATTACCATTTCGGGTAATAAAATTACCATATTTGCCAAATAGTTACCGAAAAAATAATAACATATTTGAGGTCACTGAGGTCGATTACCTAGGGGTGGAGACTTTTTCCGACTCTCTATCTCCATTTTTAACCATTTTAGCAGGGGGTGTGCATCTGAAATGTTCCACCCTGTATATATATATATATATATATATATATATATATATATATATATATATATATATATATATATAATATATATATATATATATATTATATATATATACATATACATTTGACATTTGGAAATCGAGAGAAAAATAAAATAGACCCCCACTCTTGTGTAATTTTCTTTGCACATTACACAAAGATTTCTTCCACTTAGTTATCATACACTTAGTTATTAATACACTTTTTTTAATTTAATTAAAATTTAGTTTTAATATTTTTTTAATTAAATTAACTATAAATTGTAAAGGGTCATTCCATATCAAATCAACACAGGTAAAAACACGTAATATCTTCAATTTTAATATAATTTGGCAGACAGGTAGGCAGGCACCATAAATAGAAGAAAAAACCTAGATTTTTGGCTCATTTGGTGCAGCCATATTGCCGCAGTAGGGTGGCGAATTTTCTAAAAAACGTGATTTTTTTTTGGAAAATTCGTCACCCTACTGCGGCAATAAGGCTGCACCAAATGATCCAAAAATCTAGGTTTTTTCTTCTTCTATGGTGCCTACTTGTCAGCCAAATTATATTAAAACCGGTGACTTGAAGTCCAAAAATGTACTTTTTTGTGTTGATTTGACATAGAATGACCCTAAATATAGTATAAAAAAAATAAAATGCCCGTTTTAGGGCCTTTCGGCCCATCAGGGTATTCACCCTACGGGAACAACCTCAGGTGGGTTGTTGCATCTACTACAGTCTAAGAATTAACTAAGTTGGCGAAATATTTTTAATACAAATACTATTCATAAAACCTTAGAGCATAGCCCGGGCTGCGAACCCCGGACCTCGAACGCCTTTACGATCACGACCACGGAGGCAGACAATATAGTATAAAGAATTAGTCAAAAAAAATCTTACCATTTCTGGATCCTGAGATTGATACAAATAACAAGTTAGCAGTTGGTTGTCATTATGTCGGACAGAGTAGAATATTGTAGTGGGTGTTAAAGTGAGCCGGGAAACTTGCAACAATGGATGCACATGACATGCATCTTTTTCTTCGTAGATCTCATTATCTTCTTTACTATCCCAACAATAGAAAACTCCTTGGTCTATTCGAACTCGCACCTGAAGCAAAATAGAATATTTATTTAATGTACCTGCCTTATAAAATATTATGTTTCATATTGTGGTTCTCTACACCAGTGGTTCTTACAGTGGGGGTCGAAAAAAAAAATTTAAAAGGGTCACGGAAATGAGTGGGAAAAATGAATTTAAAAAATCGGGTACGGGGTACCTTTTCCTCATTTCATCGGATTCGCTACGCTCATACTCCCTGCTTCAGACTCGCTTCGCTCGTCCTCAGAAGTACAAGTCGTTAAATTTATATTGCAACACTCTACGGACTCGCTTCGCTAGGCATCAGATAGATCAGATAGTAAATACATTCATTTCATTCTCAATGGTCATTTATCCAGGCACTAAACACGCTCGACACTGCTTAACTTTTATGATCCACCAAAAATTATAGATAGCCTTGTTGCATTATAACGAAACTTAGTACAATTATTTATTACTTCAAGAAGTACACTTGTACCGAATTTCGACTCGATTGGAATATTTTCTGATTTTTTACCATTTTAAAAACACTTGTACAAGTCATATGATAAAAAATTGAACTAATGCTGATAATGAAATGAAACTTGGCACATATGCTAGTCTTATACATGCACGCCAAATTTCAAATATTTTCCGAATAGCACAACTACAGTGGTAGACTGATTTTTGTACAAAATTTCAATTCTCTAGCATAAATAAACTGATCGCTATGACGCTAACAAACACACACACACATACAACAGACAGACAACTTTGCGAAAACCACTCAGGAAGCCTTAAAAACGCCTGAAACGCATAATTCCGTTTTCATCCTGGTTTCGGTTTTTTTCAAACACAATACTTTTCCTATATGCCTACGGTATAAAAGAGGAAAAGTAAAAATAAGAAAATAAATAAAAATATTGATACATCAATTTATAATTCGTTCGTTTTAGGTTAAATTTAATTAAATTAAGTCCAAAAGCGTTTTGTAGTATAAATTGTATATACTGAGGACGAGCGAAGAGAGTAGAGAATCCGATTTGATAAGGAAAAGTTCCGAGGTATCGTGTACAATATTTTTTTCATGACTTTGATAAAATGCAAATTTAAAGAGGAGAAAATATAAATAAGGTATTAAAAAAATAATTAATAAAAATGATATAAAAGTTTCAGTTTCTTGTTGACCTTGAAGAAAACCACTCTAGAGTTTAATAGGTCTTCTTGCACATGTTTTATTTTAAATAAAACTAAGGATAATTATAATTTAATTGAGTAAAAATATACATAAAACATTGGTTTCAGACATTTTCCCTGTTTTATTTATTGGATTAAATAAAAAAAATCAGGACGGGGTATCTTGGAACTTTTCCTTATTACATAAGATTCCCTACGCTCATCCTCCCTACTTTGGATTCGCTTCGCTCGTCCTCAGAATATAGAAGTGGTTAAATTTTAACTCGTCTTCGGTCTCGCTTTGCTGGTCCTCAGATAGTAAATACTTCCGTATAGTAAATACTTGACTCAGATGGATCTCAGATGTATTCCGACATCATTGCGTTTCATCCAAGCAATAAAACTGCTTTAATAGTCGATCTTACGGTATGAAACGAATAATCCGTAACAAGCCGAGGAGGTTCATAAGAAGAAATGTAACATAATTAGGAAATGTGTAAATTATTATAAAGAAAAATTTAGAGAAGCTCACGGAAAAAGAGAATACCAAATTTACGGACTTTGGTTTGGTTCTAGAGGAACCATTCTCCAAAAAACTAAACTGTTTTTTGACAAGATCGGCATCGATCAAAATTTTCTTAGACTCCTAGGTGAAAATATAATTTTAGACTCACTAGGTATTATAAATAACCATATTTACTAATGATTGTAGTTTTATTTAGATGTATATATGTAAAATTTTAAAACTTAAACGTAATTATTTACATGATCTAATATAATTATGTATAAATTAATAATTTGATAAAACTGTCTTTTACATAGATTAAGTATGCTGTGTGTTTCAGCAATCCTTTAAAGAAGGACAGCTCCCTTTATAATGTAACTTTTTATAAATAAAGGGTTTCTCTTCCAGAGGTCACCCTCAGACACTTACCACGCTCAATAATGCTTAACTTTTATGAACTAATAAAAATCATAGATATACTTGTATTGAAACGAAACTTAGTGTAATTTATTTATTACATAAAGGCGTACACTTGTATCAAATTTTAACTTAATTAGATTATTTTACAAAATTTTTTTACAACGTTTTTTACAATTTTTTAAAAACGTACAAAAGTCATATGATAAAAATTGAAATAATGCTAATAATGAGATAAAACTCGGCAAAAACGTTGGTGATGTATATGGGTGCGAAAATATGCGTGCCAAAATTCAAAATATGATCGCAATATTTTTCCGCGTCTTATCATTTTTCGAAATTTTTTCTGAATAATTTTTGCTGGCTAAAACAATTATCTTCGGGATTGCACAATTACACTGATGTTTGTACAAAGTTTCAACTCTCTTGCATAAATACACCGGAAGCTACGATAGTGACAGACGCACACACATACATACAGACATCTTTGAGAAAACTACTCAAGAGGTAATAAGAAGCCCTTAAACGGATAATTCCGGTTTCGGATTTTTTGCAAACAAAAAAAACCTAAATACATACATACGGTATAAATGAGGAAAAGTAAAAGTAAATTATAATAGTTTATAATTTTAGGAAGAAGTTAAACCAGGTATTGTAGTAAAAAATACCTGGGTATTAAGGCTAATTTTACAAGCTCTATTGTACAAGTCAAAATAAACTTATTTAAACTCATAGTTAAAATAACTTTAAATAAGAAATACGATATATATATATATATAATATATATATATATATATATATTATATATATATATATATATATCATTTTTTTAGTAGGGTGTCGTTTTTTAAGGCGCTGAATCATATAAAACCGGTCTGGAGTCGTTGAGACTACTGAAAGCGAGGGTTCCTGGGTTCGAATCTTGGTACCCGTGCTAATCTTTTATCCTCTTTTTTACAGTATATAATTTTATAACTTCAAAATAATTCTGGCCCCGTGGGCCGTAAGCCGGGAGAATTAACTTTGAAATGTGCGCTTAACAATGCAATTTTTTCGGTATAAATTTAAACACCTGAGAGTAGCAACACAACTTGTTATTTAATTTTTGAAAGAACTTGGGATAAAAAGTAGCATAAGCTGAGCTTTGAATGGGAGCACATAAAGCTGTGCAGTATAGTGTATAATCTGTAGGATAAATACACACATTTTATTAGTATGGTGTGGGCTAGCTTTTTATATGAGATTAACGCGTTTAAGATACAATCTAGGCAATTTTTTTTATTTTAATTTCAAGGGATTGTGAGACTATTTGCATTTCGGATAGTTCAGCCAGTACCAAATCAAATATTTATATCGTGCTATAAACTGTTTTGGCACTAGCATTAAACATTAGTTGGTAAAATTAATTCACACAATTTGGATACACAGATAAAATTGTGACATTATATCACAGAGAATATCTAGTAAAATTTGCGAGAGGTTATGTTTTGATAATGATCACGATCTTGTTAAATATGTTATACAGAGATGGCTGTATTGCAAGTCTGTCATATTGAAGACAGTACTCGCTGTTCATGTATCAAACAGGCATGGTCTATCCTTAATCTTGCAATAGCAATAAATACCCAGACCTCTGTGGTTTTATATGTCAAAATAAAGACTAACACTTTAACACACTAGGCCACAGAGGCAGCTTCCCCTAAAAACTCGATTAACAAATTAAAAAAATCAATTGCTAAAAAAAAGAAAGAGTTTTCTCAACATTTTTAACAATAGCTACCACTTTGTTAATGAAAAAGAATGTCAAATTTTATAATATTTTATAAAACAATTTTATTAGTGCCCAATAAAATAAACATTTTCTAATAGAACGAAAGAATAAATAATCTCTCAACAGTTAAAGATTTTATTAAAAGTAAAGCAGAGTGCTTTTGACCTAACAAGAGGTCATCATCACCGCCTATTAAACAATAAAGACAAATAATGTCAAAACAAAATCTATACATAAAATTTTTATGTAGCAGTTTTGCTTTGACATTTTTTGTCTTATTTGTTTAATAGGCACTGATGATGACCTCTTGTTAGGTAGAAAGCGTTTTGCTTTACTTTTAATAAAATCTTTAACTATGGAGATACTTTTTATTCTTTCGATTTATTACGATGGACTCCATTCATGCTCATTCTAAAACAAATAACCATTTTCTGTTTTGATTTTGTTTTATATACGAAATTCTATCACACAAAGTAACCTTCATCAATGACACTTCTCCACATTAACTAAAGTCGCTAGATGTAGCCCTAGAGGCCACAATTTTCTTCTTTTGACACTTGCAGTCGAATCAAAAGCCTAGGTGAGTAGCGTTCACCTAAGGAATCTGTAACAGCATTACAGACTACAATTTTTTTCCTTACAGAATTTTGGAGAGGAGTCAACTAATCAAAACCAAAACTGTTATATTAGAATACATGCTAAGAGCCAGATGTTCAATCCGCTCCTCCTCATCCACTTCATCCTGGAAGGAACCGTTTACTTAGTTCAAGCGTAGGGTTTGGCAGGGGGTTAAACCCCATATTCAACCTCCAAGAGGGTTCAACCCCCTTGGACGGGATTGAACACAGGGTTCAAACCTGAAGCTCAGTGAAAAATACCATGTGAACAGTCGGGTTAGAACCCCGGGGGGGGGGGGGTTGAACTCCACGTGTGAACGAAGTAATTATTAAATATTATAGGTAAATAAATACTGCTGCATCATGGACCCCAGTATTAACCATCCCCATTCGTGCCTTCCCTCACACAACTTACCTAATTAGCAGCTCACACACATTAGTTACCTTAACGAGGAAATTCGAGAAGAAAGAGCAAAGTAAAGTAATAAAAGAAGAAAATGTATCAATACAATAATAAGTACAACGTGGGATATCAAACTTACATTTTTAGTTTTAAGTCCTCTTCGAATTTGAGCTATGACCCAAGGAATCATGGGATTAGAAAGACGTTTATCAACAGTAGCATTTCCAACATATTCAAGAGTAAAATATTTCATTTTGTAATAATAAAGTTAACAAACTCTAGATGAAGAATCACTTCACTCACAAACGTTAATGAGAGTTAGATTGAAACTTGTGAAAATAATAGAAATCGAACACAATGTTCGAATTTTCTAATATTGTGATCAATCATTTAACACTTAAAATAACGATTAATTAGTAAGATTCATCAAAATAGTGAATAAATAAAAAGTTAATAAAAACCCGGAGACTTCACGATTCGAACTAAAGAGAGTAACGGACACCAACTGACTGGAATAAAAATAAAAACAAAACGAGGAGCGGGAGTAAAAATAGTTGTAAAAGTGTTCGCTAGAGTTCAGCACAAATCAAAAACCCCGTTTCGCGCCTTCACTAATCAGCTGATTTCTATTTTTTACTTTTCCTTACCTACATCTGTAGGTAGATAGGAAAAGTATTGTGTTCTCCCTATAATTACGAAACAGAGTTGTTATTTAATTATTTGTTTCAGGCACTTTTTTAAAGATTTCATCATACTGTCTGTACTTTTACTTTTCCTCATTTACACACTAGGTATATAGCAAAAGTATTTTGTTTGCAAAATAATCTAAAACCGGGATGTCACCGGAATTATGTGTTTCAGGTGTTTTTAGGGCCTCCTGAGAGGTTTTCATAAAGTTGTCTGTCTGTATGTGTGTGTGTGTGTGTCTGTTATCATCGTAGCTCCTAGTGTATTTATGCTAGAGTTGAAACTATGTACAAAAATAAGTCTACCGCAGTAGCTGTGCTATTCCGAATATAATTTTTTTATGTCGTCATTAACCCGCAATAATGGCAGCTAAAATTTTGAAAAATCATAAAACGCAGAAGAATATGCGATCCGATTGATATTTGGCACGCATGTTACCATGTATAACACTAACATATGTGCCAAGTTTCATATTATCCTCATCATTAGTTCAATTTTTATCAAATGACTTGTATGCGTTTTTAAAAATTTTTAAAAAAACCAAAAAATAGTCTAATTGAGTTGAAATTTGTTTCATGTATATACTTTTACGTAATAATAAGGTACACAAAGTACCTTTACACAAAGCAAACTATGATTTTTGGTAGATCATAAAAGTTAAGCAGCATCGAGTGCGGTCAGTTTTTGGATGGGTGTCCGCTGGAAACTTAGAATAATACTTTATATAGAAGGAGCACTACTGATAACACGAAAGCCGGTTGACTGGTGCAACTAAGTAATGCTGCCGCCCTAATAATATACAATTTTCTAAAAAAAAGTTGGCAATACTTCCGGTTGCTGAATTATTATGTTCTATTATTAATTAATGATTGATTATTCATAAAATACTGATATAAATATCGGTGCATTACAATATTTAAAGCATTTTAGATTGTAGTTTATCGTATTTATTAAAATTATATATAATAAGTAGTCCTCGTCAACTAAATGTAGATTCTTGTATTCCGCCACCCTTTTTGCCATCTAAGACCAGTTTATTAAATATTCAGCAGGTGTTTTAAGTTATTATATTTGTTCTTTACGATCTTTCTTCATTAATAGATATTTATGACAAATATTTTAAAATAATGTTTTGTTGTCAGGTTTGGCAGCATTTTAGTTGCACAGTCAACCGGCTTTCGTATTATTCAGTGGAATTAATTGTGTATTACGGTCCTGTGCTCCTTTCTATATATAGTATTATATCTAAGATGAAATGAAACAAATATTTACTAAATCAAAGACGAGCGAAAGTGACTCTAAGAGAGGTTGATTAAATTTAGAAATTTATATATATATACTTATTTCGTCGATTCCTGTAATAACTTAGCAAAAAAATTAATGTTGCGATCGATGTAAAACATTGACATATGTGTAAAGTTTCATCTCATTATCAGCCGTTTTTTCACCATGATTTCAATAATGATTTAATGTCGGCGCATCTAAACTGTACTACACTGTATAAAGACAAGCAAAGCGAGCACTATAGTAGTCGCTCATAACTTGAAAGTTTTGAGGTAAAATATTTTTAAGAAAAAATTACGTTTGCAACATTCCGTCTCAAAATGCCTTTTAAAAATACATGCAGCACTCCATGGAATTTCTAATGAGTTCCAACGTGTTTTTGTCCATTTTAAAATTTATTAAATTTGGTCATAGACTTCTCGAAATATTCCCATTCAAATGAAATAAAACAGGGTCACAGAACAATATTTCTTAAACAATCGCCATTTTAATGCTCCCTAACAAAGTTTTTTTATAAATTATTTCAATTTATTAATAAATTAATAAAAATCATATTTTTTAATAAATTCCTTCATTATTTCTTGAGATATTCTACATTGTCCTAAAATAAACATGTAACAAATATCCTAATTTTGAAATGGGTTCAGGATGAATTAAAAACTATAATAGACTTGTCACATACCTACTTGGCGAGTCCATTCAAATGAAATAAAACAGGGTCACAGAACAATATTTCTTAAACGATCGCCATTTTAATGCTCCCTAACGAAGTTTTTTAATAAATTATTTCAAGAAAATATAGAATATTCCCTGAAATATTCATTAAAATCCGAACAATAACCTTAAAAAACGCTGGAACGTACTTTGTGCGGACGTAACACTTTCTAATGACTGACGATTTTTTTTTTATTAAACTCGCTAGTTGAATACTAGTAGTGACTATCATTATTTTTACAGTAGTGCCAACCATTTACGCGACGATGGAAAAGTTAATAAAAATTAATCAACGATCCGTTTGATTACGTATATTATATATATAGATGATGTTAGCACCATTTAGAACGGTCTTATTAAGTTAAAACCAGTCTCAATCAATTATTAGATAGCTTGCTTTCTAATGAAAATTTAGCACCATGTTTAAGCGCCACTTGAAGTATAATATTTATATTATGACGTCATTAATTTTTCACATACTCCGTACTCATAGAGATATATTACTAGAGGGGCCCTATTGGTTGAATTTGAAACATCGAAAAAGTAACCTGACCACATTCGATTATCATTATCATCACATAAACAGAACAAAAAAACAGTAAATTATATAGTAGAATGTTTAAAATACAAATCACAACACAAACAATCTATGGGAAGCCCAAAACAATTGATTAATTATAACCTCAACTCCCTCTTGGAGGAGGTTTCAATGAGGTTACACAGAGCCCCACTAAAAATGTTTCAGGCCTCTCAATGTATTAAGATAGGCTATGCTCCCCCTAGTATATATCTATGTCCGTAACCAATTTATTAAAAAATAATATTTATCTAGTCGAAAGATAGCGTGTCTAGTAATACATACACACATATATACATACACATATACATATATATTATATATATATACACATACATATATATATATATATATATATATATATATATATATATATTATATATATATATATATATATATATATATATATATATATATATATATATATATATATATATATATATATATATATATATATATATATATATATATATATATATATATATATATATATATATATATATATATATATATATATATATAGAAATATTTTTCAACTCTGTTTTAATTTTCTTTTATTTGTTATTTAATTTTTTGTTTTTTCCTCTTAATTTTACACTATAATATTCTTAATATTTACACTTTAATTAAAATTTAACCAAAGTTATACAGGAAAAACGGAATCAATCTCTTTTTTCCTAAATTTCAAACTTAGGAAAATTAGTTAAGAGAGGGGGGGGGGGGAGAGAGAGAGATGTTTTTTAGCCAGGAGGGGCTCACTAATCAAAATAAATTCAAATATATATACAATATATAATATATATATATATATATATATATATATATTATATATTATATATATTATATATATATATATATATATATATATATATATATATATATATATATATATATATATATATATATATATATATATATATATATATATATATATATATATATGTATGCGTTTGCGCCATGTAGAAAGGTCTTATTAAGTTAAAACCAGTCTGAATCCATTATTAAATAGCTAAAATGTAACACCTTGTTTAACACCACATAAAGAGTCAGCCGTGGTGTAATGGTAAAGGTACGTGGCCATACACAGAATGAATGGACTTTAAACTTCCGAGTTTTAGTCATGGGTATTTTTACCAGATTCTTGTTAACATAACTAAGTTTTTAGTATATGCTTTATATCCTGAGAAGTTACAAAAGGGAATTAACTCATTAAAAGTAAATAAAGAGAAAATATAATATAATTGATACTAACAAACAATTTGTTCAACAATATCTTATCAGATTAAAAACAAAATTACAACTCAGCAGTTCATTACTACATACCTAGACAGAAAGGAAAAACAACTAAATCAAAGGTAACATAAATCAAAGTTATCTGGTCAAAAAATAATTTTTAACTGAGCAATTTTTTTAACTAAAATCATTTGACTAAATTAGTACAAAATATAAAGCAACAAGGAAATGCGTCCGCTGATTATCAGTTTCAAAAAAATGTTTCCAAAATTCAAACGTTTTTATGTCAATTTATTTTAACATAATTTATTAAATAGGAGAAATTATTTAAAATCAAAAATCAGGAAAGCGATAAAAAATACAATGATCTACTATAAAAGCAACTAACAGTTTTACAGAGTGAGAAAAAATACAAGGAAAACTTAAACAATCATTTATTTAGAAGTTAGCTTTAGTTCTCACATTTCAAAAAAATAACCAGCTTCTGTTTTATTACTTTATAAGTAAACTAATTATAAAAATAACTTCTTTAAAACAAGAAAAAGCAATTAATACCTAAACTAAATAAATTACAAATAAGTGTTTTTAACAGTTAGTAAGCACTTTGGTATATCTATTAGTTTTTGTACACCGATTGTGGGAGATATCTGGGCTCTTGGTGCTGCTACCAACTACACCAAGTTGAATTCCCCTAGTTGATTTGACTTCATAGAGATAGAACATTACGAGTCATTACCTTTTACTGATGAAGTTAAATATTACTAATGATTAAACAGACTTTTATTGGTTTTAAACTCATTTATAATAATCATTCAGTGTTGCCAACTTTAGAACTAGGAAACTTTTTGACTGTAAAAAGGTGTTGGCAATCCTACAATTTTTTGACTCATATATGGTGCTGGGTGTTTAGAACTACAAGATATACCATAACAATATTTGGCTCTGTCATTCCATTTCTTTAACTCATCTTATGGAACATTATAACTGGTTTCAGCGATCTACATTTTTCATTCAACCAGGTTATTAATGTATAATTTCCCCATTAAAACAACAATACACATTTGCATTAGTATAGTTACCATACTTATGGTAACTAAAAGACTAAACCAGTAAAGAGAGGACATAAGGTCAAAGCATGGTAAGGTAGTACCTTCAGTGTCAAATCAATAAGCTAAAGCACTTGTTTCAGTTCCTGACCGATAAGTACATATAACTGAGCTTTTCTGGCAGTGGTTTATTACCAAAACACTACCACAAAATGGAATTGCAAGATCAACTTTTATAACACTTTTCAAAATAAACCAGCTGTGCAGCAAGATGACCACTAAGATTCAAAGAGTTAAGGAGGGAATCCTAACACTCGAGCGAAATCGAACCTATGGTCAATATGCTTTATACCAGTGCATCTTATCAGTGACTTTTTATCCATAGATAATTTTATATTATATTATATATAAGATAATTCTATCTATTCCTATTTTATCTATTTATTTTATTGAATTGATATTCTGTTGTATTAATGTTTATTGTATTTGATATATTAAACACAATTTATTTTAGCAACTTTTATCGATATTTATTAAAAAATAACCAAACATTTTACTATAAACTCCGTTTCAAAAAGAGGTAAGCAAGATTATTGCAGTGGTAGCAGAATCGAGCAAAAGCACACACAGCAGTTTCATTTTTGAAAGTGTCGTTTATCACTGAGTTAAATTTAACAGGTCCTCAATGTACTGGTTTAGACACTTTAGAGTTTAGCTATATATTATGCAGGGTTTGTAGTGACTTCCATCTTTGAGGTAAATCATTATACATTAATACTCTAGTAACATTTCTAGAATTATTATAATTTTTTTTTGAAGTATGAAAATAAATCACACCATATAAACATAATTTTGAAGAAAGCGTAATTTTAGTATAGATTTATTTCCATACAAGTTACTATGGAATAACAAGTAAGTCAGAAGAAATCATTCAATCATTGCATTATTAAATAAGATAATTTTTTACATAAATAAATACAAAGTTCTTCCCCTTACTTTATATATAAATGTGTACATCTACAAGCCTAAAACCGTTGTGCATATTGTTTATGTTTGTGTTCTTCTTTCTGATTTTTATTTATTTATTTATATCATCCAGTATAAACACCTATTTATAAAGATACAAAGACGTTTAGATAAAAAAAACATGTAGCAATGCTCTTGGGAAGTTATTAACATAAAGGCAAAACTCTTAAAATAAATTTATAATATCTATCTCTCTCTCAGATAAATAGAGTTTATCACTGAAATACTAGCTAAATATCTAAAACAATTATTTCCAATCCCCTATTAAAAAATATTTTTAGGATTCCTTAAACAAAGAGAGAGCAAATAAATTAGTTACAAAAACACCTCAACTTATGTAAATGTCAGCAAACAATTAACAAGTTTTTTGCATGGAATTTGCTAAAATTGAATTAAACAAATTAACTAAATATTCAACAAATTTATTTAAAATATTCAACTTAAATTTGTCTCTTATGGTTAGTTTTATCACCATCATACAAAAATTTCAATAGTGTAAAATTATCTAAAACTTTTACATTTTAAAATTGTAAAAAGCAAGTAAATTTACAATCAATAATTGTAATAAAGTTAATTTACTAATTATTTAGATGTCACATAAGTATTAATTTGGAAAAACTAAGTAAAAATATATTCTCTTATATCTTTCAGCATTGCATATAAATTTGGATGAGCCAAATCAGTTAGCTAGTACATACTTACGGACCTATCTCAATAACCAGAAGTAATGTTTATCTTTATTAGGAGCTTATCTGGCACAACTATTTACAAAATTTATCTAAGAAACAAATAAAATAAAATAAAGTAGGCTTGACAGAAATAATTATAAAACTGAGTAAATTTCTACGTTTACATTACTTATAAGTTTAAGAAGGTAAGGTACGAGCAATCCAAAGATAGATAAAAAACGATGCAAAAGCTATTTTAAAACTTATATTAAGCAGTGTTTGATAACTTTCAAAAATATTATGTCATCAGATGCAACACAAATATTATGTCCTCTCATCCGAGGATAAAACATTTTCATGACATGTTCGTCATGTTTAGGTGTCTTTAGTAATAGTTTCATCAAATAAATTGTTCATACCTTACCTGGTTTTCAAAAGGTTGCTTGCTCATTTAATGGGAAAATAACTAAAAAAATAAAAAGTGGGATCAGAATTATAACAAACTTATTACTAAAGGAGCTTTTAGCCCCTAAGCCACTGTGCTTTGTACGCTTTGTAGCAACTTTGCAGTTACATTTTTGTTGGCTGCTGGACTTAAGTATAGCAAATTTTTCAAAAAAAGTTTACTAAATAATTTTTAAAGGCTTAAATTAAATATTCAATGAAAAAACACAGGACCATTTAGATAATTAAAATTTACATTAAACATATAATTTGCATGGATGATGTAAATAGCACCATAGAGGTGTGTTTATAAAAGGGTGGTTGACTGCAGGCACAAGGAACTGATTAAACAAGTTGATCACATGACATCTTGAACCATGTATGCATGATAAGTACATACCGGTGGCACAATTTTTATAATGCTGTCGTCATTAATTACTGAACAAACAGTAATCAATATTATGTATTAACTATGTTAAGAACTAATACTTTAAAAGTTAGTCTGAGAAATAAATAAATTAAAAATTTGCCAATAATTGTGAAAGCAAAAAAATAAAAATGTTTTAAGTTTAAAAAGTGTATTAAAAGTAGAGAGCACAGAAGCTAATCACAGATAAAAAAATCAAAATTTATCATAAAAACAAGTTAAAAAATAAATTAAAAGGATACCAAAAGGTAGGTTACCTTCAGGTTATAAACACTAGTTTGTACTTTTGTAAAGCTCGGGATAGAATTTTATTTAATGTATAGCTAGCGGCTGCATTTAATCGCCCCCTACAAACACACCTAAATATATTATTAATAAACTGTCAAAATATTTAACAATAAAACACATAAGCTTCCTTTTCTCTATTAATATTTGCTAAAATAATTAAATTAATACTATGTAAAATGAAATACTAAGTGGCTCAAATACCTGATGAAGGGTATAAAACAATGATATAATAAAGTTCTAAACACATCAGCAAAAAAATATTGTTTCACCCAAAATCCTTTTTAAGCTTATCATATTTTTATTAAGCTAACAAGGCAATGTTTGCTTAAGCAATTATAATTTTTGTAGTATAATTAAAAGTAGAGAGAACAGAATCAAACACAAACTTAATTTTTGATAAAAATTTGCTAAGTAATAGCATTTAGGCATGATATTTATTTTATAATTATTTATTTATCTTTAACAATAAATTGATTGTTTATTTCCAACATCATTTCTACCTGAATACTATTACTTCTGTAGTATTATTAAAAAAATCCTAAATAAAATTTAGGTTACATTAAACAAAAAAATTCTGGCACAAGGGTCCGCAAGCCAAACAAATTTTCTTTTAAATACTCACTTTCTTGATTATCAATTCAATTTTTACTTAATTTTTCGGTGTATATTTAATAACTTGAGCAGTAGCGTTACAACTTGTTATTTATTTTTTGGGGGTTTCAAAGAAAATACGTACATTTATTTCATAGATTATACATAACACAACACAGCATTATTGACACTCATTTAGAGCCCAGTTTATGCTAATTTTTAGTGCATTTTCTTTTGACTTTTTAGTCACTTAGAGTGACAAATGACTATCAACTTCGGACCAAGTTCTTTCATTTAACACACCAAAAAACATCAAAAACGATATCCTACTTGAAAATTATTTTTATTCCTGTTCGATCTTTTGGTCACTTAAAGAGGTCGAATCGACTTGGAACTGGGTTCATTCATTTAAGTGTACCAAAAATATAAATAAGGACCTTCTTTGGGTCAAAAAATTATAACCTTGAATTTTAATGATATTTTTGTACCAAGTTTGATTTAAAAATTTTATCCCATTGGAGAGATAGAGTGCTTACAACAATCCATATATAAAATAATACATATACACATACACACATATATATATAATATATATATATATATATATATATATATATATATATATATATAATATATATATATATATATATATATATATACACATATATATATATATATATATATATATATATATATATATATATATATATATATATATATATATATATATATATATATATATATATATATATATATATATATATCGCCATTCTGGTTAGTCTTGTTGAGTTGTCTACTTATAATAAGCTAGGTTATTTGAGCCACCTCACCTCATAAACTGTATTAAGTAACTAATAAATTTAAAAAATTGGTACAGGGTACCTCCACGACTTTTCCTCACATCTTTGGACTCCCTTTGTTCGCCCTCAAAATGTCATAGTTGCCAAAAACTTAAGATTACATTACTTTAATCTTCTAAGAAAAGTAAGCTACCATCAAGGGCAATAAAACTTTGTACTGCCGTCACTCAGAATTTCATGTTTCCCGATACCTGAGGAAGTAGATGAAGGAAAGCAAACATTATAAAACAACAAGATAAGACAATTGATAAAATTAACATCAGAGGAAGTTTCCACATGGAAGATACTCGCTTATCAGTCCTAATAAGTTTAAGTTTTAAATTTTAGTTTATTTATAGTAAAGAGCATATTCTTTATACTCCAGTGATAGCAAAGATGATGGATTGGGACCAATTAATATGTGTTCCTCAATTTAAATTACTGTTACATAATGGTGATATCACAAATGTTTAAATTATGTAATGCTAAAATAAGCACTTATATTACAATTATTTTTAAACAAATTACAATTATTTTTGGCAAAAACCTTCTTTAAATCATCCCGTAAGAAAATCTTTTCAAAGGAATTGACTACCCCTAATCAAGTAATTTATAATACCCCACATAAACAAAAATAGTGTACATTTAGAACACAGGTGTATTCTTAAAATTTAACTGCATTCCTAATAATAATCGAAACCTTTCTGTTGTCATTATTATCAGTAATATCTTTAAACAAATTTTTCTCGAATAAGCTTTAATATATTAATGCTAAGGTTGGGCACTAAGAGGAATTCCTATTCCTCTTAGTGCCCAACCTTAGCATTAATATAATTAATATGAGGAACAACAAAAGAAATTATAAGCTTTAATATATTTCAAAAGAATACTCTTTTACATTAAAAATTACTTCATTAAAAAATACAGAAAAATTATGCTACTTAAATAAGATGCATCTTATTTATATTATTATTTTATTATTATATTATAAATAAATCTAACTGATGATTTATTATTCCCATTAATATATTTTTTTATTCCCATTTCCATATTTATTTATTTTTTTTTGGTAGTTTTATTCAAAAATGATATTTTGACACATAACAAAGTTAATTTAAGATTACTTAAAACTTACAAAGTAATCAAAGTATTAACTTTGATCAGAGAATTGTGATATTATAAATGGTACTGTCACTTTAATAATGAAATCAAATTTGTTTTAGATTCGATTCTAATTGTCTATGACAATTTAAATAATAAACACTATCATTGTGGAATACAAGGGATATGCTCTTTCTATGCCAGCATTAATTTAAGGTCATATTGGTCTTCAGCAAAGAGGTATATTACTAGAGAGGGCACACCTTATCTCAAGACATTGGAAGGCTTGAAACATTTTTGTAGAGGTCTCAGGGTAACCCCCTCTAAGAGTGTTTTAAGGATAAATCAATCATTGAATTTTCGCTCATAATACTTTTTTTGTATTATAAACGTTCAATTATACAAGTTAATTTAATATTGAGCTCTTTATATGATTGTAAAATAACCGTGGCTGTTCAGGTTACTTTTTCAATGTTTACAAATTCAACCAATTAGCCTCTCTAGTTATAATATCTCAATGCCCTCCAATTAAATTTCTATCTATCAGTGATGTTCCTTCTATATAATATAGCATAGTATTATAATAAGCATTATCTTTACAACTCTAACACTACGTAGCTTGGCAGTGTGTCAATTTAATTTATTTGTTGGCACCTACACCTTAATATTTCACATAATAAAATTAAGCCATCTCATTGTAAAATACAATAACAATTATAAAATAAAAAATATAAACCTTTGATTAGAGAAGTTATAACTAAGTATTACGAAATCTGAAGTTAAAAATAAATAATTACATTTAATATAATTTTGATTTCACACTAAGCTCGGACAATGCAATCTATTTTAATTTAATTTAAGGAGATAACTTTCCAGTTAAAACAAATCAAAACTAAACATACAATCACAGCTTTTAACACTAGGAAGTTGAAAATGATAAAGATAATACTACAAAAGGTGCAAGATAATTTATACCTATTTTAGGTAATAGTATTTAATAGGGAAGGAGCAAAATAATAGAAGAGAAAATTGGAAAAAATTGGCATACCAAAGATATTTATCCATTTCATAAAAAAATTTAAAACATGACTTTTCAGGTACCTTTAAAATTTAATTTGATCACACTCTCAGATTCTTATTACAATAAGAATCCTCACTTTAAACAAAATTACAGCTGTAAACTACTACAGCACATTTGTTTTTTTTTCAATAGAGGCTTTTATTTAAAAATTTTAAAAACTGCATGCCAATTAGCTTTTTCTTAGTTTACACTATTTTTTTTTAAGTTGGCACTAGCAGGTACCTGGTACTAGTTTTAGATTCCTCAACTATTTCTTAAATTAAGGTTTTAGACATTGGAGATTAAATCAGGGCTGAAATAAATAACAATTAAAATTCAAATACAAGTGCATTAAGAATTCAATTGTAAATTATAGCATTTAAGTACGTCATTGTAACCATAAAAATATAAAACTTCATCAAAAAATGAGGTTTGAGCATGGATGGAGTCTATTGTGATAAGACAATGAAAATGTTGGACGTAATGACTGACCTCTAACATTACTTTGAATTAATTAATATTAATTAACCAAGGAATAAATTATTTGTTAAGAACTTTTAAACACGATGATTTGTAAAACATGTGATAAAAAATAGAAATACAAAACAATGAAAAGAATTATTTGTATTTCTTAGTACAATCTAATACGATTGGTTTAAACAAAGACAGCTATTAATTATTATTTAAGAGTACTTGATAATAATGAAATTGTAATCAATAAATAATATTGAAAGACTATGATCTGTTTCAAGTTCAATGCTTGATTATTATAAAAACGTTAACAGGTAATCTGTAATCTATAGAGGCATGACTCAGCTCCAATTTCAAACAAGCTAGTAAAACATTTAATTTGAATAAAATATAAATAAAAAAACTATGCTTGACAAGCTTAAATTATTTCCTTACTTACATAGCTGTTAATCTTATCTTATACAACCATATTTGATTAAACATATTGCAAATATTAATTTTTATATTTTGGTAAAAAAGTGTTCATTCATTTTAAAACGAGATATATGTTCTATTTTTCATTTTTAATGATAGTTGTCATATCAATAAAACTGAGTAGTGTAGTAATTAAATAATACAGCAGCAAAACAAGAGGCAATAGGCCTCCGCGCATCCATTTATCATTCACAGAATGTAATATTTACAGCTGCTATGTAGCAACATCACAGCCTCATTGTTACAGTTGTGCATCAGTTTGCCATACTGCTACAATATTTTCCAAATGTATTAATCAAAAACTGTGATTTGATCACATAAAATTATATATGTCAAACAATAAAATCTAAACTAATGTGACTGTGTTTGTCTTGGAATACAAAGTTTCATCTAGATCATAAATGTTTCCAATTTAGTGAATATTGAAATATTGTTGAATCATTATTGTGGTTTAAAGATACATACATCTTTCATAAACAATATGGTTCAGTACATTTATCCTTGATATCTTAAGAATGTTTCTTGTCACAAAAGTGGTGACAAGAAGTGGCCTAGTTGAACTCAAAACAATTTAAACTTGCTCTAGAAATAATTTTTTAACAATATTTTTACATCTTGTATTTTCTGTTTGAAAATTCATAATGGCTACCATTTAGAGACTCCATGCTGAATTTTGCCCATAATCTAAACAGTTATTCCTATCGTAGGACTTGATTTTTGTACTCAGATCCGATTCAGATGAGCCATATAGCCTGTACTGTGTTAACAAGAAAATTGTGATTTAAGGTGTTAATTGGATCAAAAAATGTGTAATCCATCTAGTGTGCTACATGGACAAAAATATATATTCATACAACCAATAACAAGTTCTAAACTTAACTTCACTTTCTCTTTTCATCTAACAAAATGTTGAGAGCTAGGACAGACTTTTTTTTAATTTTTAATCCCTCACAAATCGCACATCCTCTACAACTCTCATCTTTCTCAAAGAACCTAAGTAAAACAGAATAATTATGTTTGAGAGATGACTTAAACCATTTAATTTTTATTATTGTCTAGATTTTCTCAAAAATATACATTAAAAAATGTATAGATAAAGTGCACAGTTGGTTCAAATGAAAATCGGACAAAAGGCTAATTTTCACTAAGCCTTTTGTCTAATATACAGTATATATTTATAATTGTAAAGTTGAAACGTCACCACAAAAATTTTATCTTTTATTTTATCTTTTTGAATCTTAAAAATTATAAGTAAAAACACAATAAAATTGCAATTCTATGAAATAAAATCTATAAAATTGGCATAAAACTATGAAGTTTATTCTTCACAGTAAAACTTCAGGGTAAAGCTAAAATCAAAAAATTACAAATATTTGTTAGTCTGCAAAATGAACACTTCACAGCCACTCTTGAGAAAAATAGAATTCTGTTTAAATACAAAAAAGTTACGAAAAATTTAAAAAAACCTTTGAAATAATCAAGAATGAACACAGACCATTAATTTCAGGTACATAAAGCATTTTTCATCAGGGAAAACAGAAATGAAATGAAATTATTATATTTATAAATCTAGAAATTAAAGCCCTTCAATAATAACTATAAATAACTAGTTCCAGAACCAGTGCTCATACTCAAAATGGATTGAATTTGGTCTTATTCAATGCTCCTTAGACTATTAAAAATTATTCACAATTAACATTAATCATAAATATGTAACAAAATATTTAATAGCTTTAATGTCAGCAAAAATTGTTTTATACAATAACCACTTAATAACAAAATAAATATTATTTTATTTGCATACTTAACAGAGGTTGAATTATTAACTTCATTTATATTTAATAATAATAATAAAGTATAGAAATAACCAAAATAATTGAACAAAGTGAGAGTGCTTGACCATGGTCTATACCTCCCTTTAACCAGAAAATACTGGGGAAACAAATAAAATAATTATATATGTTTATTCAAGAATTTCTCTGGCCATAATGATCATGTACATTGCTCAAAATCAGTCAACCCAGGATCAGATAAAAGCACATAAGTTATTACGATAGAGTCAAATTTTGTCATATTAAATCAAGTAGTTACTTACATGAAAATGTATTATACAAAATAGTGGAAAACCGGACAATAGGTACAATAGGAAATTTAGGATTTTCTTAATTCAAGATAAGGAATACTCTAGTAATAGCAAGATTATGGCAATGCGACAATATCTTGTGAAGATTCTTTGTAAAAAATAATTTTAAAATATTATTATTAAATATATTCATTGGAAGTATTTTTTCCTTTCAGAAGGAACTCAACCATTAAAAATGAAAATAATTTCATTGCATTATTTTCATGTTTCTCAAACATAAACAACAATTTAATCTAAATAATAAACTAACAGGATTTACAATTTACAAAATATTATTTTTTATACAATTAGATATTTGGGATAATTGTTTTGTACGTACAACAATTAAAATATTAAGCTTATTTTTTTCATTCGGATAAGTGTTGCTTTTTAGGTTTATTTAAATTAACTGGAACATGTTGAGTTTCACTACAGGTAAAATCACAACATTGAGTTCTAAAACCTAATACATACTTTTTGAAAACAAACCTCCCAATGTAAACCATAAAAATTAGAGATATAGCGTAAAGAGCAGTTGTGGATGCTTGCACAACAAAACCTACTGTGGATGAAGACATAATAGCTAAAAAGAGTTTAGTACCAAATAATACCCTCATAGCGAAGAAAAGAAGTACAAATGAGATCTCTACTATTGAATGAATAGGAGTGTGGTTGTAACCCGACGATTTTAGAAACCATCTCGCCTGCAGCAATGGATTAGTAACTTCTAAACTGCCGAGACCTGTGGAAAACAATACAATAAATAAATGTAAGAGGGAATGCCTAAGCTACATACCTTAGGCATGTATGTTTTATAACATTAGTTATAAAATATACTTTTTTATTTAAGGATACAATAATTCAAATAAAAGGTTAAAATTAGAGAATATGTAGACCAGCGTTTCCCAACCTTTTCAGTACCGCGACCCTATAATTTGCTTTTCTAAAGTTTGGCGACCCAAATTAATTTATTTTGCATAACCTGAAAATTGCAGGCGTTTTTATTTATTGCCGAACTAGTTATGACCCTACATACATCGTCAAATCCTAATTTTCATGAGATTTTTATACTTAATAGAAAACTACACACTAATTGGAGTTCAAAAGAAGCATATCATATAATAGCAATAAAATATAAACATTAAATATAAAAATTAGCACTGCTCGTAACTCATTTTGTCTGTATTTTTCAAAGGAAATGCGCATAATTATCCAGTTGGTTGTACAGAACTATGCCTCTAAAATTAGAAGTACGCACTATTATTTGCACAAGTTGAAAGCTTAGTAACTTATCTTTAAGCTTAGTCAGTTATCCTTAAAGGTTTTAGCGCATTTTTAGGATTTGATCCCAGGTACTCTGAGTTTGAGAGCTTGTATTGACCCCGGACCACTGCCATTCAACTCAGAGGCCCAAAAAACATGGAAAACGACACCCTACTCGGTTTTACGAAATTACGACATTGACCGTAATTTTGGTTTTTGATCATTTGTTAGGGTTTTTTCGACTTTTTGGTAACTTAGAGTGGTCTTAGTGAATTCGGACCGGTTTCATTTGATTCAGCGCCCAAAACTTCAGATAAAACGACACTCTACTTGAAATTAATTTTTTATTGACCTAAATTTTGGTTTTCTGTAATTTACAATGATTTTTTCGACTTTTTGGTCACTTAGAGTGGTCTTGTTTAAAAGAAACTTTTAAACACAGTATTATCATAGGTATAACAATTCATCAAAGTTAGCAAGAATTAGATAAAGGCGGGTGCCTCTGTCGGTAAAGGACTTCTAAGAAATGTTTTGGCTGCGGTTCTTTTGTTATCGCATGTTTAAAGTATTATCAATTTCTAAAAATTAATATCTGTTTAAGCAAATTTGTTATTTGCTTATAATAACTTTTTTACATAAATCTTGGTAATTTTTTGGATTGTTAATCAAAGAAAATTTGGCGACCCAAAAAATTTAGTTCGCGACCCAATCTGGGTCCCGACCCAAGGGTTGGGAAGGGCTGATGTAGACTATGTAAATAAAATAATGAACATTAAACAAAAACAGGTTTTTTAAACAATTAAAGAAGGATAACCTTTCAGGGTCTTCATGGGTCAAAGGTTTAAAAAGCTAACTCTATTTTATAAAAAGTTTGCGTTCTGAAAAAAACAGTCTATCCTTTTATAAGGGGATCTTAAATCAAACTGTTTTTTATCTATAAAAACAGTTTTTTAAAAAAATATTTAATATATTTACAGCACATTTTAATAATGACGAATGATGGAACAGTTCCCAGATGTAGCATAGCACTTTGCATGCTGCATATCCTAGGTGTCTCTTGCAGAGTTATATTGTATCAACTATTCATGTTTAGCAAAACTTGGTAGTATCAAATGATGTATGTTTTGCTTGCTAAGCATGATGGTGGTAAGAGAGCACTGCTCAACTAATTAATACCTAACTTCATAATCTTTCAAAAATTTAAGAAAAGGTCAGAGTGAGTTCAGGTTCTAATGGCAACCTGAAGAGTTAGACGTAAAGTAATAGAGATGAATTTTTCAACATGTGCTTAAAAAAATGATTTACATGAATCGCTCTTTTTTTCAAATTTCCTATATCATGCTTAAAAATCCATTCTGGCTCAAGTTTTAGGTTAATGCATTTGGTCAGAGCCATAGGATTCCTACTTATTGATAAATTTTCTTAAATTTTCCACTAAAACATTTCAAAGATTAGTATAAAATGGGCTTCATATGTGTTCACAAAATGTAGTGCATAGCTTGTAATGAAGAGACGAGCATATTTCTGTAGAGCCTGGGAGTAAATATGAGCATTTCCTTTAAAAAATCCAGGGAAATTGACAAAAAAGTAAAAGTTTTAATGCTCAGACTAAACAGCATAAACCGAAAACTTAAACCAGTAACGGAATGTAGAAATTAGAAAGCAAGAATTCCAAACCAAATTCGTCCTGGTTGCAGATCTCGAGGTCAGAATTGTTTCTTATTACAATGTTTCCCCCTACTATTGTAGGACATAGGTAAGCAAATTTTAGACCAATGTTGGATCAATACTCATTCATAGCAGTATATTTGTATGAATGGCATTAATTACACTTTCCTGGGCTGCCGAGCTTCCCAGGAAAGTAATTGGTCCGCAAGATATTCTAAAGATGACCACAATGATGGTTGAAATATAGTAAATACAAAGTCTTTGTTTCTTCTTGTAGAAAAGTCAAATTAAGTTAGAAGAGGTTTAAAGAAGACCAATACTTCTTGTTATCAAGTATTTTTTAGGATTTAGAAAATTTAATACTGTCAACAAGGTTTTAGAATGGCTTCAAACTAGTGATCAGTAATACAAAAACAAAAAATTTTCCTGTATCAAATTCCTCTTTCTATGAATAAAAACATCTGTTAAGCTCTATTGTTTGATAGCAATGCCTCTTTAAATAAATATATTATTTGTAAAACAATATTTTGATAGTAGATTTCCTTAAACAGCACAATAATCATTTTCAATGAATATTGTTTAGCTGAATAAAAAAGCCTCTGGAATTTATAGCTAAATAAATACTTCAAGCAGGCTGTAAATATTTAAAATATTAAGTAAATAATTTTAAACACTCAAAGTAAATACATTGTAGGTTTTAATATTCTAAAGTAATGTAAATATTTGAAACAGTACAAATTATTTTAACCATCAAACTAAGTAAGCATCTAAACTCCATTGCTCAGTGGATTGATGACCAAAAACGTTTGCAACTGCATCATTAAATAAAGTAACTTACATTGTTATATCTGGTTTCACTGTTATGGAAGTAAAGTAAAATAAATTATGACATAACATTATAAATTGAGCAGCGGAGAGCTATGTTAAAAAATAAAATCAAACCAATGCTTTCTCTGATTAGAATGAAACTTGGTACAAAAACTCTTCCTAACACAGGTTTTTGCTTTCAAGAGCTGATTGATCCCGAAACTTAAGAGTGGAGTGTACCTAATACAATGCAGAAGTTGCAAAGGACAGTCAAGTGTGTAAAGGACAGTCGTATCTATCTGTCATGTAGATAAGACAGGTAGAAACCTACATACAACACTCTTGAGCACCTACATAAGAGTGCATACTTTCCTAAACTGTGATGATGTTACAAAGCAGTTAATTACGTAATATTACTTCCAAAAACAATGAGCTCAACAAACCAAATGTGTAAATGTTTTGTTTGAGAGTTACCGTGAACCAAAAATTGGCTGAGAAATACACACATATTATATTTAAATTTCAGTTTTCATTGCTTGATGATGTCTGTTAAAAAACTAATAAATTGTAATTTTTGATAATTAAATTTTATTTCATTAATAATGAAATAAAAGAAAAGGCAGAGCGTGGATTGATTTTATTTTTTAATAGTTAACATTGTTCAGAAAAACAAAGTAACTATTTAGCAAAAGTAATCATATTTTAGCATTATTCAAGCTGCACTACAAATTTATTTTATTAAGTTTGCTCCACAATCAACATTTTTCAATATGAAACTGCTACAAACACTTTAGCTCATTCCTGCTGTCAATCAATATTTATTTATGGGAGGAAGATTATAAGTGGTTAGAGGTTAAGTAGGTGTTGAGAGTTATTATTCAATAAATATAATAAATATCCATAATAAGTCAATAAAGATATTAAGATATAATAAAAAGTGCATTTGATTTAGAACAACATGAATAGTAAGTTGTTTATGAAATAAGTTAAGTAGTAGTAGGAGAGTAAAGCATACCATATATAATTGATTTTACAGCATGTTTTGATCCCAACGCATAGTTAAGATTCTTCTTCACAAAAGCAGCTATCATGCTGGGCAGCAGGTTCGTTTTGGAAAATATTGCATTATATGTACTTAAATTTAGGATTTATCACAAATAAATTGAATCTAATGAAAACCAACCTGTGACAGCCTCTGCTCCAGAAAATCCAGACCAAACTATGACCCACATGGCAGCTAAGGAAGCAGCGTGATGAGCCAACATAATAGGAGGCTCAGTGTCATGCACAAGACACCATATCATGTCATATGCAAAATATCCAAGGCTGACAACCAGAGTCATCTCATGCAGGAACGTATTTTCAGACCCTACAAATATTTTTATTATTATAAACACATTTATTTAACAATTAATATGCTTCAGCAATATACTAAGTGTTGGTATAATAAAAGGTGTTAATGTACGCATATTAGATCTTTTATTATACCAAAACTTAGTATATTGCTTAAATATATTAACTACTAAATATATAATAAAATAATAATAATAATATATTGACAACAGTCACTGTATTACAATAAGGAACAAAGAAAAGAGCCTCTCCATAAAGTCACTATTTCAAAATAAAAAGTTCGGTAGCTTTTGCACATCCGTCATCATTTGCCACTCCCTAATAATCAAACTAAAATATAGATGTTTAAAAATAATAACTTAATTTCTCCTCTCTTGAGTATTGTTAAATTATTTTTCATGAGAGGTTACCAATACCAAATTCAGCGAAAGCATAAACAGTTTTTCCTTCAATTTAATAATTGCTTATGATAAGCAATGATAAACAACCCAGAATACAAGCCTGTTTTGAAAAAAATTGCATCTTTGACGCAATGTTTCTGTCATGGATAACGTTTTCTCAAAGAGAAATGGTGACATCTACTATTTACATGTGAGATTATGTTACCTGCCACTTTAAATTTTAATTAAAAATTGTTTTTTATTTCTTTTCCAAAATTATCCCCTTTAAAACTCATTGCCTCCTTAAAATACTTTATCGCCCCCCAAGGGGGAGGTATCATCCATGTTGAGAGCCACCGTGCTAATTGTTGTTGTGTTAGGGAAACAAAAGCAATTTTTTTAAAATACATACACCATGAGTTTAACATTTTGTCTGCTAGAGATTTGGCTCTAGCCTAGAGATTGATCAATTTGGTTAGAACTCATATGTGATAATGATGCGTTTTAAAGCTCCATGATCACACATGGATCATACATACATACATATATATATATATTATATATATATATATATATATATATATATATATATATATATATATATATATATATATATATATATATATATATATATATTATATACATCATTTGTGTTTTATATACACACATATATAAATATAAGTAATAAATTAAAAATACAAAGAAAACAAAAAGTTGCTAAACTAATTTCAACTAGTTATCACAATAAAAAATAATAAAGTGATGGAATTATTGAAGTATAATTAAGATAAAAGAAGTGACAATGTGTAAGAGTGATAACAGAATAATAATTTTTTGGGTTAACAATAGGGATTATAATATTATCACTTATCTGTCAATCATAAAATATTATTACTTGCAATAAATGAAATATACATAGGCTGACAATAAAACAAAAGCTAGCACTAGAGGCACATCATAAAAACATTTACCTACTCTACTACTAAACAACTTCATTAGTTTTAGTTTTTATTTTTTAATAGAGCTTAAACTATTCCATAATTAAACCAGAAAAATGGTTTAAAGATTAGCTTCATAAAAAATAATTACAACAGACTAAGTAGACATAACTCGACCAGTGGTTCCCAACCGTTTTTGTTAAGCAACCTTTTCTAAAGAGACAAGTGACCTTTACAATATTTACAATATTTAATATTGATCAAATATTAATAATAATAAAACAATAACTTTTTCAATAGTTTTATTTCATAATTTTTAATACTTCAATACACATCATTATATGATGTCAGACCATCCAGAAGAAGTCCCCTAGGAACAAAAGTCTTGTACATATACACACATTTATAAATCATACACACACACACACATATATATATATATATATATATATATATATATATATATATATATATATATATATATATAATATTTATTTATATTTACTTTTCCTCATTTATACCTTAGGCGTAAAGGAAAATAATTAAGCTTTCAAAATAATCTAAAACTGGATTGACACCGGAATTATCCTTTCAGGTCTTTTTAAGACCTCCTGAGTAATTTTCTCAAAGTTGAGGACAAGCAAAGGGAATCCTAAGACAAGTTGCAGTGTAAAATTAAGGACTTGTATATTCTGAGGATGAGTGAAGCGAATCTGTTGCGATGAAGATAGATGAAGACAAATCACGCTCCTACATCCCCCTCTCACTAATACTTGTTATATTAAAATAATGCAGTTGTATTAATCAAATCAAATAAAAATATAATATATATTATATATATATATATATATATATATATATATATATATATATATATATATATATATATATATATATATATATATATATATATATATATATAGTTAGTTGAAAATGTACTGGAACATTTTGTCCGTTATTTATTAAAGATTGCTTTAATAGTTGAATTATTTTTAATTTTCATTTTTTTATCATGCTAAACATATTATCCTACAATTGTGCTCATAACACTGTTATTAATTATAGGTTAAAGGTGAAAATTAATAACACCTTTAAAATATTTATTATCATTTATTTTTTAAGGGCACTTTTTTTAATCATTATTATCTGTCCTAATTATAAAATTAATTGGGCTGTTATATAATAATACCTCATTATTTACAATGATAATAATTTTTAGTTAAGTGAACTTATTAAAATTGCTTATTATATTAAAGTACGGTAAAAACAATTATAAAAATATATGATTTACACCTTGGCCACTTTTTTTGAGAGTCAATTTTTTAGGACTAATATTAAGAGTTTACCTTATCATATGCATCAAATCCTTTAAGAAAACTATTCCATGGGTGCATCACATTGCATTTGATCTGAGGACTTACAGGGTCTTGATAAGACCAACTCTTTGTATTTGTGAAACAGGAAGTTAGATGCTACTACATATTTTACTTAGGCATGAATTGCACTCTTTGGATAATATACACACAAAAATATATCAATATTGATATTAAAATATTAATTTTTTGCAATTTAGACGAATAGAGAATTTTCAATATTGACAGAATGAGCTCCAAAGGGAGTGTAAGAGGTAAACTCACAAGGGTAGACTAAAAGAATTTCCATACCACACAGAACCAAAAAGGAAAACTCTTTACTACCAATAAAGTTGTAATATCAAATATATACCTGGTGACTCATAATAAAAAAAAAATGGCGAGTTCTTTGTACAACAAACAGTATTATTTAAGAGAAATAAAAGTTGGTCTAAAAAGCTTTACACTAATTATGATAGATATGAGATGCATACAGCCTATCGGCTAAAAGAAAATATAGGCCTATTCTATGTTCTTGTGTATCCAACAAGATTCCCTTCGCAAGGCTCATACAGCATATTTAAACAGTGTGCTTAAAACAATTTGCAGGTTTAATATGCTGTGTGTATTCAGTGATTAATTGCCTCCTTTGTCTACCCTATGGGAGTCACAATTTACCTCCTTTAGGTTTGTTTTTGTGAGTATTTATTAAAGCCTACTCCCAAATACTGCTCAGGGGCTAGTTTTTAAACTCTCTGAATTTCCTGCCCGGTTACACAAAATAACATGAAATAAGATTACAATCTAATTTGTTACCACGTAAATTAAAGTGATGTAAAAATGAGGGGTTGGTGGTGGAGACAGCATTTGACTCCCACCCTTTTCCTTATGGGTAAGATGGACCAGCTTTAAATAAAAAAGAGTAGAGTTCAACTACTAGGCTGCTTTGTTGATTTCAATACATTTTCCTACATTTTTAAACAACTGCTAACAAAACTACTTGAAGGAACTAGTAGTGCAGCCTGGAAGCTAAGAAGTTGAAACTTGGGATCCCTAAACTAAAATGTATTGTCCACCTAGATTATTCCTATTTTCAGATTTTTTCTTTAAAAATATGAAAAACAAAAATGAAGTAAGTGTTAAAAAATTAAACCTTAATAAACTTTTGTACTAAACTTTAAATTAAAAAAAAAAGAAAAAACGGTTGTCATAGCTGAGGGCACTTATTTACTTGGTTCCCAACCTCAATTTATCTGAAAAAATCAAGTGGATTTGGGTATAGGAACTGGGAGGTCTATCTAAACTCCATTAAAACCCCTCAGTTTCTATTTGTAATGGAGTTAAGACTTTAAGAAATTACAAGCTTTTTGCTATGAGAACAAAAATATTTAGTAATTTTCCTGGCACTTATTTACTTGGGTCCCCATTTTATGTTGGGAACTAAGGGTACTTTCGCACTATATTATCTTATTTACTTGATTATCAATCTTTTCTTTTTCCCCCTTTTCTTTTATATAATTTAGTAAATATATTGTCGGTACCCAAGTGAATATTTGCCCTATATCACCATATTTACTTGGGTCCCAACCTTATGTTGGGAGCCAAGTAAATAAGTACCAATATTAGCAGCAATGAGGGACTTGTCGTGCTGCAATATGGATATTCAGAGGAGCAAAAGTGAAAATTTGCTCAGAGTGGGCGTTGGAACACTGTCTCTACTGCCGACTCCTCATTTTTAAATAGCTAACTTAAATGCATTTACAAAAAATGTTAACTGTTGTGATCAACAGGTATATCAACAGAATAATAAGTAAGATATTTCAACAAGTGAAATTTGAACAATTTCATAATCATGAATTGAGATATCATTCATATCAGGGATAGTTTAGAGTAGACAATGATCAAGGATAAGGTCAATTGCCTTCAAGGCTATAGTAAATAGTATCCTCAGTCTATTGCTCAATGTATATAAACCAATATCTTACATATTAAAACACAAAGATAGAACTAATAGAATTATTATAATGGCAACCTAAATGTCTTGACTCCATTATAATTACAGGGATGTAAAGAATGTAGACAAATACATTAATGTGTTACATACCTGGCTCAAGGAATGGATCAGGGCCAGCAGTGTAGCAAAGACAAGATAATACAGTAACAACAAGTGCATGGGCAGATGCAATAATTCTTGAAGTGCATTCACCACCAAACTCATACCTTATCCTAAGAAATTTATAAAAACTAAACCACAGAACTGAAGTGATTGTAGTACCTATACTAATAAAGACTAGCCTCAAGGAAGAGAACATGATTAAATAAATAAATAATACTTTTTTATCTAATTCCTGGGAAATTTATTGACAAAGGCATAGTGTAACAAAAAGCTAGTTTAATAAACAACTACACAAAAACAAAATTGGAAAGACAAATTAATTGAATACAGTGTCACAAGTAACTACATACTGATGTTAATAGAAATCACACTTAAAAACTTTGGCTTACTCAAATAATCACAAATTAAATATTTAATTGACTAAATTGGAAGAAATAAATAACTCACAACAGTTTAAAGAGAACTGCACAACGCGAATGAGGAAGAAAAAAATTGATAAATTTGCAAGAGAAGGTTTCATTTTCATTCAAGGTTCTTTAAAAAAATATAAATCTTATTTTAGATTTTGTTTTTTATGTATTTAGAAAATCCTTTCTTTCTTCTTAAAAATGCATTTAATTTTAATTAAAGTAGTATAAAATACTTTATAATAAGTATTAAGTTTTAATTGACATAAAAATAAAGGTATTAAAAAGAAAAATACCAACCCATGTATTGACCGTTTTGGGGGTTTCAACTTTTCCAACACGTACTTAAAAGCATAGAGATATATTACTAGAGGGGCCCTATTGGTTGAATTTTGAAACATCGAAAAAGTAACCTGACCACATTCGATTATCATTTTCATCAAATAAACAGAACAAAAAAACAGTAAATTATATAGTAGAATGTTTAAAATACAAATCACAACACAAACAATCTGCGGGAAGCCGAAAACAATAGATTAATTATAACCTTAACTCCCTATTGGAGGAGGTTTCAATGAGGTTACACAGAGCCCCTGAGAGCCCCACTAAAAATGTTTCATGCCTCTCAATGTATTAAGATAGGCTATGCTCCCTCTAGTATATATCTCTATGCTTAAAAGTGAAAACGCCGATACGTGAAATGTTATCAGTTCCTCAGTTTTCCTACCTAAAAATTGCTCTTTTTACATATTAATAAGTTAATTTCGTATCTGAAGACTCTTTTATTAAGTATTTATGAACATTACAGTTTTTAGTCGTTTGAAATGTATATTTACCCAAGTTCAATAGCATAAATATCAATCTTAACTTGTCGGCACGTTGTACCGCCTTTCATCTCGAAATCTCGCCATACGAACCCCTGTTTCGGTGTTCATATTTAAGTTTTATAGGAAACATCTTTTTGATACACTAATTAGGTTATCAAATTTTGCATTTTGACTATCGAATTTTGCAATTTTTTAGTTTACGCCATTTTGTTGTATAGGCGCGAAAAATGACAAAGAGCAAGTCCACGAACGAGGCGCTGGCCGAACGGCCATGAGTATTCCAGAGGGTCTGCTCGTATCTGTATCAATTTTCTTGTTCCATTGTAAGTATTTCGATGGTTTTATGTTTAATTCACCCTTTTATTTGTAAATTTAGGATTAGTTTAATTTAATTGAATTTTGAGAGCATGTGGTAAAGGTTTATGTAATATTCAAACAGCCTTGCCCTAGTTTGCACAGGCGGTTCCGTGTCAGCATCCTATAGATTTCTCACCCCCTCGTTCTGTCGCGTGTCATGTTCCTTCTTAATTTTTCTTTTTCCAAGTTTTTTAATTCTTTAAAGGGATAGTTGATCTGCTTGTTCTTAGATTATCATTCAAGTAAATATGCGTCAATTACTTTTGTCCTCCATGATATGTTAACGTCAAATGTGTTAATGATTTTTGCTCCCTCTCGTGGTCTTTTGAATTTCATTTTACCTTGTTTTCAATTGTGTCGTTCAATATGGTCCAATATTTTGTATTTAAATAATGTTAACTAATCCGGATTTCTATAATATTAAATGCATTTTCATTTAGGTTCCTTTAAATTAACCTAACCTCTAAACACTTGCTGCTAAAAATGCTGATCACCTTGCCAGGTGATTTGCCTGTTGTATAACCAAGTTCTCATTAAATCTGGGACAAGGTAATATTTTCCTTTAAGAAAGTTTATTTCATTTACTTTAAACTTGTTAACAACTCAACCTTTTTTTAATTTGTGCATATTTAAAATTAGCCAAAATCATATAAAATTTAAACTGCCTAGAACTGCCTACTAAGGTTGCTTTTATATTTTATTTACAGTGTTTCTCTTCGAATATTCCATGAAAGGTATTTTTAAAAATATACACGCACAACTTATTGGTAGCTACTGAGAATTAATATTGATTATCCCTTGTATTTAACTGATTTTGTATATTATCCTTCCTAATGTTTAGGACACCTGGTTGCGTTTTATTTATATACTGATAAGTTAACTTCAACAATGCAATTTTTGTTTATAAAACATATTGATACTATCTTGGTTCGGGTTAGTTGGGAAGTAATGTAAAGTGAAGTTTAAAACCCTTAAAATTATCCTTTAAGGCCACATTAACTTTAACATCTAAAACTTAAAAAATGTTCTGTACATAATGTAATGTAAAAATGAAGGGTCAGTGTAGAGGCAGTGTTCTGACTCCCAGCTTCCCTATGGGTAAGATAGACCAGCTTTAAATCAAGGGGAATCTAGTCCAATTACTATGCGAAAGTCACCACCACTTGTTCTTCGATCCTGCTTTGTTGGTTTATATCTGTTGCTAAGCAACAGTCAACTAAGAGCGTCATTTTTAACATTTCTAAAACCCTCTTTAGGACTTTTTAACTTTGGCATTTACTAATAAAAAATTAGCCTCTGAAAATTGTTTATTGGAGGTAATTAATGTTAATTTTTGACGTCCTATCCTAATCTTATTAACATCGAAAGTCGGAGCAACTTTATTATTTTTCTTAAGCTTTAAGTTAAAACACCATTGTACAATCCGTAGCAAAGCCAAAATTGTAACATCCGGTAAAAAAAAAAATATCTATACCAAGTAAAATTTTGTACTTAGTACTATATAAGCCAATTAAAAAAATTCTGGCGCGGTGGTCCGCATGTCGGGCGAATTTCCTTTGGATGCGTGTTTCCGTGCTTTTTACACTATATAAGTTTACAACTACTAAATAAATAATTCCGTCGCGGTGGTCCGCTGTCGGGCGAATTTCATGTAGAATTCGTGTTTCCGTGCTTAACAACCCATTTCTTGCTTAAGGTTCCGGTTCATGCTTTAAAACCTAAGCAGTTACTCGATTGTCAAGCACTGCTCGTAACTCATTTTGTCTGTATTTTTCAAAGGAAATGCGCATAATTATCTAGTTGGTTGTTCAAAACTATGCCACTAAAATTAGAAGAACGCACTATTATTTGCACTAGTTTAAAGCTTAGTTACTTATATTTAAGCTTAGTCAGTTATATATCATTTTGATACTACCGAGTTTTGCAAAACATGAATAGTTGACACAATTGTCTCTCGCACAATTATATTGTGTTAGTCAGTTATCTTTAAAGGTTTTAGCGCATTTCCTTTGAAAAATACAGACAAAATGAGTTACGAGCAGTGCTTGACAATCGAGTAACTGCTTAGGTTCTAAAGCATGAACCGGAACCTTAAGCAAGAAATGGGTTGTTAAGCACGGAAACACGAATTCTACATGAAATTCGCCCGACAGCGGACCACCGCGACGGAATTATTTATTTAGTAGTTGTAAACTTATATAGTGTAAAAAGCACGGAAACACGCATCCAAAGGAAATTCGCCCGACATGCGGACCACCGCGCCAGAATTATTTTTTAGTTGTAAACTTATATTAAGTAAAAAAACGATAAAAATTGATCGTCCCTACCAGGATTTGAACCCAGGTACCCTGAGTTTGAGTGCTCGTATTGACTCCGGACCACTACCATTCAACTCAGAGGCCCAGAAAACATAGAAAACGACACCCTACTCGATATTTAATTTTTAATGACCGTAATTTTGGTTTTCGATAATGTTTGTGGTTATTCGACTTTTTGGTAACTTAGAGTGGTCGTATCGACTTCGGACCGGTTTCATTTGATTCAGCGCCCAAAAATACATCGAAAACGACACACTACTCGAAATTTATTTTTTATCGACCTAAATTTTGGTTTTTGGTAATTTACAATGTTTTTTTTGGACTTTTTGGTCACTTAGAGTGGTCGTATCGACTTCGGACCGGTTTCATTCGATTCAGCGCCTCAAAAAACATAAATATTGACCTTTTTCGCGGCAAAAATATTACCCTGAATTTGCCGATTTTTTGAAAATTTCGCTGACTCAGCAAACCGGGTTAATGACGTCACAAAAACCTGGTTTTAATAGGGTTCGTGTCCTCCCAAAGGTTGATTTTTTACCAAGTTTGTTAAAAAATATTAATCCGTTCGAAAGATAGAGTGTTTACAAGAAAGTGTCTAGAAATACATATATATATACATATATATGTATATATATATATATATACATATATATATATATATATATATATATATAATATATATATATATATATATATATATATATATATATATATATAAAGTCTCGCGAAAATTTTTTTTTCGTCATTAGGGACCTCTGAAACGGATTTGTGTCGTGGTCCGAGGTTGGAATTCCGCCATGACGCCTATCCCATTAGCCGAATTTCCAAAGGAAATTCGCTTAAAAGCAACATTTGAACATGTTTTTACAGCTGGTAAAAATTATAATGAAGGAGGAATATGTGTCACTGCTATACGGATATTCAGAGGAACTAAAAGTGACAGGATCTGCTCAATGCTGTGTGAAGGGTGGGGGTCGGAATGCTGTCTCGAAGCGGACCCCTTATTTTTACATCACTTTATCTGTACATATTTTTCTTATCTTGCATGTCTGATTATTTATTTTGTTGATCTAGACAAGCATCTTATGTGTAAAACAGATTGATATTATAAGTGATCAATTTGCAGATTGAATAATGTTTCAAAATTTTCTGTTTTCCCTACAAGTAAGGTTGATTCACTTTTGTCCAAGTTGAACTTAAGTTTACAAGTAGTGCCACAGTCTTACTTTAACTTACAGATATAGTGATGTTGTTTAACAATAAGGACTAATCTAAACAAAGAGCACAAATTATCCTTAGATCTGTGGCGTATGGTTTTGTGCCAGTCTTAGGGTCTGGTTACAATTACTTTGTTCAGGCACTGTGTTTGGCAGGGGGTTCGACCCACTCCTGCAGTTGTCATGTGAACAGAATTAAACACAGGGTTCTATTCTGAAACTCTTTTTTATCAAAGTAGAGTCTTAACTATAGGTTAAAATAACCATATGAACAGTTGAGGTTGAACCCCCTGCCAAACCCTGCGTGCGAACAAAGTAAATTTGATTAACTATGGTTAGAGGCATAGTCCGATTGCAGTATCATTCTATTTATTGTGTATTTTTTATCCTGTTTTTATTTAATATGTAATATACTTTATTTGCCTTAAAATACATAAGATTAACTATACAAAAAATAGTTATTACATAAATATAGTTTGAAATCATCCAATATTCTTCACATTATTTTATGCTAATATTAATAAATTATAAAATATTTTATGGTATTATGTGCTACGCCTCCAATAAGCAGAATGCTTGAAGCTGGAGGCCCTTTCTTTTTATTATCTACATTTATTACTACATTTTATTTATTTGGAACAATTTTAAGATTAGATTTAAAGTCATTATTTAGTTTTTTTTGGTTTAATTGATTATAAAATCCTATCTTACGTGTACATTTTGTTGCAAATCTTAACATTGTCTATTATTATATTGTGTGAAAGTTATTATTTTATGTATTATCCAGCTTTGTATTATTGCAAATATTTATTCATAAGTTCTATTATTTTTGTTTAGATGCCTAATGTGGAATTAACAACTAAAAAGGATGACTGTGGATTTTGTAGAAGGATGGTCAATCATCCAAACTCTTGGAGAGGGTGCTTATGGAGAGTACGTTTTTATTTCTTATTTATTTTAATAAACCAATTTTAACTATTTAGAGTTTAACTATAAACCATTTTTTACTTTTACTTGCTTTTGAGTGTCAAATTCCTTGGAGTCCCTTCCTCATTTTAAGAAGGTTTGTCTCACTAAGTGTGACAAGCCTCTGATCTAACTTAATATGTTAAGAGCTCCAGTAGTATCTCAGCTGCTGATAATGGTCATAAGTTGCAACCCTTTAGGAGAATACAAGATAATGTCTTCTATATTTCTAGTTATGATTCTAGCTAATTGCATTAATTCATTTTGCAACAAAAGATTGTCTCAAGTATTATATTCACTGTAAAACTTGTTGATTTTTAATAGTTTGGGCAGGAAATCACTCTTATAACGTGTGTAATGTGATAGCCATCAATTTTATAACTATGCTATTTTAAATTAATACAACAATTGTTTTGTGCTCATATTGTAGGACCCACAGCTAAAATCAGTTGACAGTGCGGGGAAATAGTGTTGAGAAACCAATAAGGTTGGCCTGATTTGAAATTGAGGGCGTGGTTTTATATCCAGGACTAACCTCATTGGCTCCCTCACATTATTTTCCCACTCTGTCAACTGATTTTAGCCGTGTGTCGTATTACAATAAATAATTTGTTGTTCAAGTACTTGTTGTTCACTGTACTTTTCATTCACATTATAATTTGGAAGAAAAAGATTTAAAACTAGCAACTAGCTCAATGATTTTAGAGAATTTTCAAAGAAAATAATTAAGCTTATGAGGGTGGGTTCGTGGAGGAGTTAGGGGTGGGGGTAGATTTTTTTGGCGAGTGGTGGCCAAGAGGCAGGAAATCTCTTTTTTTACTTAAGATATTTATAAATCAATTGCTATTTACTCAAATTCTAAATAATAATTTCATAATATGAATGGAAAGTGAGGTAAAAAACTTTTGTTTAAAGATTCGCACATGTCTACCCAACCACATTTTCTAACAAAGCAACTCAATTGAACAAAATCTGTTGGTACATAGTTCTAAATGATTCTTTTTTATTTCGTTTGCTAGGAAGGTTACATAACCCAGAGAGGTTATTTACATATGGCGGGCATTTCTCAGTGATGTCACATTAAATCACAACTTATATAATAATACATACATAATAATAATTACAACTTACTTTAAATTCATTTTACTTAATTTAAGACAAAAATTTAAAAAATGATGTCACCAATGTACAGTTATGGTAGCAAGCTACACAGGGAATGATAAGAGCTGTTGTATCTTCCCTTTAAGTATAAATCTTTTTGATAGTGGGTAAAATATAATTTTAAAGTAATTACAAATTGTTATATATAAATGTATATAGTTGGAATTAAGATATAGAAAAAGATAGTTTTCCATTCATCAATGTTAGTTTGGTCCAAACAGTTTCAATTTTTTTTAACTGCTTAGTGGAACTATTTTAAAATGAGGGAATAGTGGTTCTAGTAGCACGTAATACAGAAAACCTAAGGTTATATTCTTTTTTGAAAGTTATTATTCTAACAAGTTGGCTTGTATAATTTAAAATAATAAGGGTACTGCTGTTAGATATTGTTTTGGAAGTGTAAATTATGTTAATAGCTTATGTTTATATCTTGTTAATTTGTCACTAAAATACATCTTTATGTCTACCTCTTAGCTGTTGAAAATATTAGTTTCTAAACTTAAAAACAAATGTTATTTATTGTTTTACGTGTTAAAATTAGAACAATTTAAATAATTTAAGTAGTATTAGTCAAGTAATAGAGTTTCAGAAACTTAACTAACTGTATTTTTTACAAGTATCATGAGAACAGTAATACTCACAGGGTAAATTACCCTGTTATCACCTTGTATTTTTATAAGAGAAATACTTATCATTTATAAGCTAATTCTCATCAGAAAAATGGTGTTCATGAATTGTTAATGAAGATGTTGGAGGAAGGAGTGGGGGGACCGATTCTGCTTGGCCCCCTCTTAAATTCTCTGTTCTTTGTTTTTTTATATAGTATTTTTAACTATAAGTTCCAAGTTTAAACCTCTTGACGTAGCAACCTTGACTTTTAGTAAATTTTATTTGAAAAAAATGTATTGCAATAAGCACTAGTTTAAAAACTGATTCATGGTTATAGATCAAGCTTAGTAAGAAAATTAACTTTTGGTTGGACGCAGACCCAACAAATTTGGTGCTGAATTAAATTAAACTAGTCAAGGCTTACAGCTTCTTTTTAGTGACCAAAAAGTCAAAAATAAATGTGGTAAATGGTTAGAAACCCTAAATTACAGTTGGTAAACTACAAATTTTCAGTAGTGTCGTTGTCGGTGTTCTTTGGTGTGCTGAATGCAATAAGACCAGCCTAGAGTCAATATGACCACTCTAAGTACTTCTAATTCAGTGTTCCCAGGTATGAATCTTGGTCCCCGTGATAATTTTTTATCAATTTATTATATTACTTCATAATAATTCGGGTGTGGAGGCTGCAAGCTAGGTACATTTTCTTTGCTATGTGTTTTTGTGCTTAACAATCTGTTTATACCTTATAACCTGAACAGTGGCATAGTTCAGGTAGGCAAAAAAATGCCTCAGTGCAGTTTTAATTAGCATAACTTGAGCATTACATGAGTGTGAATAATGTTGTGCAGTGTTAATTTTCAAATTATGTCCATAGTTTGTATAACTTGTAGAATGCACATGCCCATTTAGTTTATGAATTCCAGTAAAATTTGTGTGACTAGTTGTAATGTTACTGCTCAGGTTATAAGGCATAAACAAGGAATGGATTTTTAAGCAAGAAAGCATTCATTGCAAAGAAAAATCTAATTTGCTTGCTGACCATCCACACCAGAATTCTATTTAACTTAAGCATTCTGAACATAACAAAGCTTAAATCAAATTTATTTATATTTTTTCTATTTATTTAATTGTGTTGAAAAATTCATCCCCTGCAACGAATGTCCCATAAAAATCACCATCAATAATTATAGTATGAAGTTAACAGTTGGAATTAATTTAATTAAAAATGTTATGTTAAACTCTAAGGACTTAAGTAAAAGTCCTAAATATAAAACTTATTGTTGATGTTTTTAGAGTGAAGTTACTGATGAACAAACAGAATGGGGATTTAGTGGCAATGAAAATAATAGACACAGTTCGTCACCCAGAAGCTACAGATTTGATAAAGAAAGAAGTTGTAATTCACAGAATGCTCAAGGATCCATCTATAATAGGGTTCTTGGGATATCGATGTCACAACAATCTATCTTACATATTCCTAGAATATGCTCCTCATGGAGAACTTTTCGACAAAATAGGTATACTATTCTTTCAATTTTTATCATTTGTACTATATCTTTTATTAAGTACGTCAACAGATTAGGTTGCTGCACTACTTCTCAGTGACAAAAAAATTGTTTTTAAAAAGTTACTTATTATAAAAACTTGTGCTTGATTTAAAATAAACATTTATCACAATAAAAAATTGAACCTTGTACCACAAAAACCTTTTTCAATAAGTAAGACAATATGTAATTCTTTATGAAAATATCCTCTTATTAATATTAATTAAAATTTGTGTTACTTAGTACAAAATAAATTATTTCCCTTAATTTAATTATTCTCTAAGTAATTTGTTACTTACTTAGAGAATAATAATAATGGTACTTAGAAGCTTCAAAAATGTTAAATTAAAATTATTAGTTACATAATCAAATAAAACTTTTTTTAAGTTGACTTTTTTTGAACCATGTATGCAACCCAGTTCGTGGACAGTAAAATCCTCTAAGGAAGAAGTAGGTTGATAATTTAGTGCACTAATAAAAGTTACTCTTAGTAAAAACTTTGGCTCCACATAAAAATTTAATATTTTGTAACACGTACCCCCAAAAATACCATTTTCTTAAAATTTAATAACTAGGAAATTTTTTATTGGCCTGAAAGGCCTATATCCTGAACTTTTGTCTTGTTAGATTTTACAATATTGAACAAGGAAGTTTGGTTTCTTGTTTTTTATTTCTTATTTTGTATTATAGAGCCAGATGTTGGGATGGACATAAGCGATGCTCAGAAGTACATGTTCCAGCTCACCTCTGGAGTTGTAAGTTTATCAGAAAATTTAGTTTATTACTCTCTTTTATATCTACGTTATTGGAAATAATTTTTATGGCTTATGGGTAAATCCCAAGAGGGGGAACAATAAGATAATTTTCCTCTTAGGATATTTTTTACAAAGTCAATTCTTATTTAACTCTGGAGGAAATGATAACCAGGAAAATTATTTTCGTCTGACTTATTGATGCTTATGAGGTTTTATGCCAATTTATGCTAAGCTTGGACTGTTTTGTGTCTTTATTTGATTTATTCAAGTTGTCATTAACTTGCATAAATCTTAGTTTTGAATTGCTACTTCATAGATGATCCTTTTATTTTTATCTCGTCAAAAAAAAAGTACTAAGCTATGGTCATGTTTTTCTCTCCTAAAATTAGTTGTTATAAAACCCATTGTTACTTTTGATTTACCTACTATTGTTTTAATGTGGCTGATAGTAATTTGTGTAGGAGTACCTGCATAGTATGGGAATAGCACACAGGGATTTGAAACCTGAAAATCTTCTTTTGGATGCCAATGACAATCTTAAAATATCAGACTTTGGGTTGGCCACTGTTTTTAGGAATCAAGGAAAGGTATTATTTAAATATTATTTACTAGTTATGAATTTCTATATTTTACTCTGTTGGTTGATTTTTTACATCGATTATAATCCAGGATGCAGTGTAGTGGATTTTAAGAGAATTTTCAATAGTAAATGGTGCTTGATTTCCACTCTATACTCCATGGAAAGAGTGGAGGATCAATTCCACTTTGGCTTCTGATTTCTGTATAAATCATAAAATAATAATGAATGATTAGGTAATTAATATGAACAATTGTTGTTTTCAAGTGATTACCTATTGATTTTAATTTAACACCAATATTATTTCAATCCCCAATCCCTACAATTACTTTCAATAATATTATTTGAATAATTGAAAACAAGACCAGACATCAAAGTTAAAAAATGTAAACCAAGCTGATAAAAAAGGGTGGGGACATAATTAGTATTTAAGGTGGGATTGGAGGTTTACCGAATTGAATAATGCTTACTTTTAGGTCTAATTTTATAATTTTTATAATTTGTGATAAAATGAACACATGTAGCCCTGTACCATGTGCTGAAATTTGAATTTGTTTTTGTAATACCATTGAAGTATGGTTTGTTAGAAGCTAAGAATGTAAAACACACTGTTCTGTTAAGTCCAGTACATTCTGACTGAAGTTAATATGCATAAATCTTGACCTCACTGAAATTCTATAGATCACTAAGAGACTTCTTTCAGAACCAAATACAGCATTCCAAGTCACTTAGGTTAATCTTGGGACAGGCCTAGTAAATACGATTCTCCACTTCCACTGTGCTTGTTTATTAGGTTTGGTATCTTTCTGGCCTTCTATCGGTCTGCATTACTTTGTTTTTCCATGATAGCCAATGGAAATGTGGATCCAAACTTTTCTTAGACAAAATTCAGCCCTACATTTGTGTACCAGCCAAAGGAAATTATGTAAAACCTCGGCTGGGTTACCAGGTCTTGGAACATTCTCCCAAGAGAATGTAACAAAGTGCAACCTGATATTAGGTCTCCCCTGCTGTATTTGAACCCTTGACTTCCAGGTGGTAAGGTTAGCTCTACCTCTGAGTTACTGGTTTTTGATACAATTCATTTATATTCTGACTTTTAGTTAAATAAAAAAAAATATATTGTTGTTAACATTCAGTATATTGGTATTTTAACTTGTTTAAGACCAGAGTATTAGACAAGAAATGTGGAACTCTTCCTTATGTTGCTCCTGAAGTACTAGTGAGGAAATATGTTGCTGAACCTGCAGATGTGTGGTCCTGTGGTATCATTCTAGTAGCTATGCTTGCTGGAGGTAATTAACTTTTTATTTTTACATTTCTAACTTAACTTTTACTTAAGTCAAGTCTGTTTATGCCCATCTGTATCCCACTAAATGTGCTTATAGGTTCCATGGCTGCTAAACTGGTGCCTCTCATTTTCCTGCAGTGAGAGAATCATGACTCACTTATGCCATCTTATTAATGTCCATCCTCTCCCTTTTCTATATCCAGGTCTGCCACCCTTAATCAGACCTCAGTCTTCTTGCATCTGTGCTACATGATCTTCTAATTCTTATTATAAATGATAAAGATTCTGGTATAACTTATCAGTTCTCTGTTTGTGTGTGGTTGCTATCTAACTAAAAAAAGTGCTTTTAATTATCGGCTTTAGGATTTTACAGTCTTCTAAACTTCTCCTTTTGACTATGCTTCTGCTTTTAAGCATAATCCTAAGTTCTTGACCTATAGGTGACTCTGAGTCTTACAGCAGTTAAGAAAGTAATACTACTAACATTAATAATAACTCTTCAATTAGTATTAGAAAACTAATACTAATTGTAATAAAAATTTCATCAGAATTATTTGTTTTACACTGTTCCTGAGTGTTTTTCATCATAATGTTTATCCGTGTCACGCATAAATTGTTGCCTTAGACTTTATAAATTGTTGCCTTAAAATGATTGCCTTAAATGATTTTATTAGTATGTTGTTTTCATATTTTTTTTGGCAAAATTTTTCTTGCAGCAAACATGTTACCAAAAAGAGACAGAGGAATGCATTTGGTCTGTCAACAGTGTTGGACTTAGGGTCTGCCTCATACAAACTAAAACTCACTCCGCGAAACCCCTTGAACCTATCCTGGAACCGTTATTCACATTACTTCAGGCTTGGTCTTATCTTGAGCCGTCCAGCTCCCTCCCATCTTACCCCTCCCCCTCTTTCCTCTTTTGTCAAAGCTTTATAGTGGGTCCAAAAATTGCAAAACCTGACAAAAAAAAACTTAATTCAAATAAAAAAAATTAAAAAAATAATATAAGAAGAAATATAAATAAAAAAATTATCTTCATATGGCATACTTGGTATATTAGTTTTAATCCTGTCCTGTTGATTTTGATGTTTTCTTCAACTCTTCACATTCTTCAAGAAAGACTCAGAAGAAGATGGGTGCACTGCTCAACGAAGATAGCAGATTTTAAAATCTGAAGCATTGTCTTATGTTGTTGCAGCCTCTTTGGTATCCTAGCTGTAGGTTGCTATTGATTCCTAAAGCTACTATACCAAAGTTACTGCTTCAATAAAAAGTCATCAATTTCAGAGAGAGGACTGTCTAGTTTTATTCAATATTATGGAAGATTTAACCAATAATTAAATTCACTGGAAACAATTATTCAAATAATGAAAGGTCGATTAAACTATTGAACATCAAAATTGGTGAAATGTGGTGCTCTTGAGTATTTTTATTATTTGATTATGAGCCTTTTACTTCTAGTTTTATGAGACTTGTGAAGTTTGAACCAGATAGAGGCTAGTAGGAGCCCTGTAGTCTCCGATTTCAGTTTAATTGTACTTACCCAACAGACACTTCATGGTACCCCGCCCTTACAAATCTAAAACTTCTCGTCATCATTATAGTGGGAAACAACTTGCATCATGAGGAATTGGTGTATTTATTATAAAATCTTATAAATGTTAATATTGCTCGGAGGTATTCTAGGTAGAAATAAATCAGTTTTGTCTTTAAACAAAGAGTAAATTTTATGTTTGCATTACCGTTTATTTGTTAAATTGAATGACTGATAGCTAACTCCTGTATTTTTTTTATTAATCTATGATTTTTTTTATATTTTTTACTCATTTGCCTGTTGGGTAAATAACAATTTTAGGGTTTTCATGATTATTTAGTGTTATATTTGTGAGTAACTAGTTAAAGATTTTAAATTAAGCTGAACATTATATATGTGATTAAAATGTAGTGAAATAAAAGTTTTATTTGTTTTAACTTTTTCCCTTTTAGAGGAAAAATCTTGTATGTGCTACAGGAGAAAATAGAGACATTACATCCCTCTTTTATTTCCTTTCTTGTCTATGCCTTGGTAGTAAACTTGCTAGTTCCCTCTGCTACGCATCGGACGTAAACTTGCTAGTTCCCTCTACTACGCATCGGGAGTAAACTTGCTAGTTCCCTCTGCTACGCATCGGACGTAAACTTGCTAGTTCCCTTTACTACGCATCGGGAGTAAACTTGCTAGTTCCCTCTACTACGCATCGGGAGTAAACTTGCTAATTTCCTTGGCTCTGCTTCAGAACATCCTTATAAACCACTTGGCTATGCTTCTGGGTTTAAAAAACATAATAGTTTCCTGGGCTTCACGCCTCTGGACCCTACTGGGCGTAATGTACTCTGGAAATACTGGGGTGTAATGACTCTTTTTCCCCCCTTAGTAGGCCACTGTTAAAAGGCTTCAATTATTAACAGTGTAAGGAGACCAAAAATGACATCAATATTCTAGGATATGTCAGATAATTGTAGAATGGAGTTTATTACTTATATCTGGACTTGAGAAATTCTAAGTATCATAACCAAGGATATTTATGATTGGCTTTATTTTAGAGATTATCAATATGTAAGTTAATATATGTCTTTAATACATAGATTATTTCATTTAAAAATAATCTATGGTGTGGTAAAGATATGATCATTGTTACTATTAGTTCACTGACCTCGTAAAATATTTCTTAAACCATTGTGCAACCTTGGATGAGAGGTTGCATCCTCCTACAATCCATCACTACACTGGAGTTATGCTGATGGATTGTAATTTGAAGTTGATGCTATTTTTAGTAATACTTTAAGCATAGTGGATAGCAAAATACCTGTGACTGTGGTTCCTGCAGGTTGAATTCCATGGAGGACTGAAAGAGCCTTGATCAGGGGCATTTATTGTAATTATACTCACGTTTGGTTAATTACCAACTGTTGTAATTTTTTAACCAAGACTTACTTTTTTGGTAGAAATATGATCTAATTTGAGATAATCTGTTATGATAAAAATGTTGTATGTATATCTATTATAATGCTAGCATCCAAACTTAAGTTATTCTTACTTTACCTTCTTTGTTAAAATTAAACTGTTTTTGCTTTCAGAGTTGCCGTGGGATAGAGCCGACCCAGAAAACAAGGAATATGAAATGTGGATATCAGGAGATTATACATCTGTAACTCCTTGGACAAAAATATCTACATTAGCACTTTGCCTTATTAGGAAAATTTTGGCTCCAGCACCCTCTCAAAGAGCAACTCTTGCTAATATCAAGCAGCATCGATGGATGTTGCCTCATATTAATAACAAATCAGGTTTGTTTAAGATACATATAAATTACTTTGAGATTAGCCAAGTCAAGAAAACAGTATTATAAGTTTCATATCAATAATCAATGCTTGAGGCCGACAAATATAACATGACCCAATGAAGAGTGGGTTAGTGTTGTTTGAAAATGTAGGGAGGGGGTATAGTCAGGGTTGATGACAAAAAGACCTCATATCAACTTTTTTAATTTAATTTTTCTTTTAAAAACGTGTTAAAGTTTGACGTGTAAAAGGAAAAAGGTGTGATTTAAATTTTTTTTAAATCTGTTTTCTTACATTAGTTTTGAACGAGCTTCTTCTGTTTGTTTTGTTTTTTGGTGAGTTATTGTTAAGTTATTTGTTATTTTACTCTTCGTTTTTGGTATGGAGAAGCGTAAATTTTCTGTATACGTTACATGCCATAATATTGTATTTTACACAACCGACAGTACCTGAGTTGTGAATATTCTGCTCTGACGATCTTTCACAAAATAATGTTTTCAATTTTTTCCCAAGGTTTGTGTTATATTTGTTGACCTTTAGCTTATTTCTTTGGAAAATCAATGATAAGAATAGATTTGTAGGTTTATTATTACTTTCAAAATAACCTAAATTATGCTATTACCCATTTTTATTCCAGTCTTTGTAAATTGGACACTTACATGTGTTTGATCAATAAATTCTAGCCATATTACTAATCTTAGAGCTGCCAAAAAGGAAGCTATATAACTTCCTAAAATCAAATACAAATTTGTTGAATTCATAAATTAAAAAAACAATACATAATTACATACAAAATACTAATGGGGCTGCTTATGTACAATGAGTTGCTAATTAGCAGCGCAGCTTACTCATTTAATAATAAAAAATACTTTAAAATAAACGGTTTCTTTACTCTTTCTAATTTTTTATTGAAATTTGTGTTGGTTGGCAAGTTAATAATTACTTTTTTACTATACAATTGTATAATAACTATTTTTACCTTTACGCTAAGTTGTTTTTAGGCCAGACTTGGATTCGTCTTTCAGCATACCTGGAAACTGGTGTAGGAAGTATTTAGTCAGGTACAAAGTGACTCTGAGTTATGATTAATTCTCTCAGTAGTAACTTTGTACCTAATTGAATATTTTCTGATTTCTACAACCTGAAAACTTCTGAAGACTTCTAACTTGTTTCTTTCAGTTCTTTGGTAAAAGAGCTCTACGGTTGTTTATTGATTCCATAAAGCTAGATTACCAAAGCATTGCGAGAAATGTTCAATTACATCATCTCAACGTTACTCATTAATTGTTAAAGAATCTGAATTTTATTCCTGTAAGATTTTTTCTGTCATTTTAATTTGTTCCTGTTCTTAAAAAATAAACAATTATAAAGAAAATTGTTTTAGAAGTAAGGCCAGGTAATTTATCCGTGGCAGGCAGTGAATTGTTAGCTGTGGTGACGTAAGTAATAGCTAGTCAGTCATGTTTTCTTTCCTGATAAAAGGATATAATATTTTATCTACTAAATAAGAGAAAAAATAGAAGAGGTTATTATTATTCTTCAAAATATAATGTTTGATTTTAATTGATGGCACTTGTAGTTTTTGTTAATTGTAAATTATTAAATTACAACGAAAGGTAAATAAAATAATTGCTATGAATTTTGGCACTTGTAATTTTTGTTAATTGTAAATTATTAAATTACAACGAAAGGTAAACAAAATAAAATAATTGCTATGAATTTTGGCACTTGTAATTTTTGGTAATTGTAAATTATTCAATTACAACAAAAGGTGAACTAAATTAAATAATTGCTATGAATTTTGGATATTGTTTTGGAGGCAGGAAAAAGGCTTGGAAGTTGTTGCAAAACTCACCATGTCAGGTTGAGTGTATCTTTCATATTTTATCAATCCTATCTATGTTTTTATAATCTTTCTCTCCACTGCTTTTCTGGTTCATTTTGCTTACAGTTTTAGTTATTCTTTGCAAAGTTTTAGATTTGTCAATATTTTTAAACATAAAGGTCATCAAAAATTTAATGAACTGATGACTATATCATTAAAAACCTGATGATTCATGTACAGCTGATAAAAAATTAGATCAAGCCAAAAATATCAGTGTTGCCAATTTGTTCCTCTAATAGGATTGTAATTTTAAGTAAAATATTATTTATAAAAATGTATAAGAATTGAGGTATTAAATCATTGCTACCCTCAAATTAATTTAATTACCTACAACAAAGAACTAATTAATTTCTCCACCTCGGGAGTTTTGACTTAATTACTATTATATTTAAATGTAACATAACTCCCTTGGAGGTTGACCATTGCCATGAAACATTTCCTGTTCTGTTTTTACCAAGTTTTTTGACAGTTTGGGTGTTAACATATTGCAGCTCAAAACAGTTATTTTTTTATTTTTATTAACATACAAACTATTAATGACATTTCCAAATGACTTTAAAATTAATAACTATACAAATTGTTACAATAATAATTTTTAAAAACTTTACGAAGATTGCATAATGAATTTACTAGCAAACATGATGAATATATTCATCATGTATTATGTATTAATATATTCTGATTCTCTATAACAGAATATATTAATATAAACAAAAACAATTCAAGTATTAAAAAGAAACATTTAAAACTCAAATAAAAAATTAATTATTAAAAATCAGGAAAGGAATGTATAATGAGAGTTCTAATAGAGAAAGGTGAAATGATTCATGGCAGTTAAACAATTTATTATTTAAATAAGACACATTAAATTTTTTAAATAAGTTTTTTTGTTTTAATTGTTTTACGATTTGCTGCAAAAGTTTTTTCTTTTTAATTTTTTCATGCTTTGATTTTTAATATTAGGTTATTTGATAAAAACCAAATGCTGAACGATGGCATCAAATTTCACCGGATTTGTATCAGAAAAATATGCTTCTTTAGCTAGTAAGAAGAGGTGGTTGGGGACGTACTGTTGTCCTTTCTTTGGTGATCTAAGCTGTATGACCTATTCAATGGATTATCATAAAGCTAGATTACCGAAGTCAGGAAAACAGCATTTACAACGTGGGATAGCTCCATTTCTCCTAATACGTATTTCTATTTGTAAATATTAGTTATATCTTTTGTTCTGTTAATTCAATATTTACTATTCATCATTTATGCCATAGGTATATAGGAAAAGTATAGTGTTTGCGAAAAATCCAAGACCGGGATGTCTCCTGAATTATTCAGTTTAGGTTTTTTATGGCCTAAGTGGCTTTCACACTTAGGCCACAACTTTTACTATTTGTTTACAAATAGTATATCAATGTTTTTTTGATGGATCACAAAAGTTAATAAGCATCAAGAGTGGTTATTGCCCGGATGGGTGTTAGCTGGGTATGAAGCGAGGTATGAAGTGAGTTCTTAGATAGGAGTAGGGAAGATGAGGGTAGCAAATCCGATGTGATGAGAAAAAGTACCGAGGTACCCCGTACCCCCCATTTTCCCTTATATTAACTATTGTGTTTTTATAGTTTTTTAACTTTAAATTATTTGAATTATGTTAATTTGCCTGAAGAATTTAATTTATTGTAATTAGTTCCCTCTCTTATACTCTATTCCTTTTCTTTGTATTACAGTCAAATCTTGATAATTTAAATCCATCTTAGATGCTTTAAAAAATTGCAGTGCTGTTAAATCAATGGTTTGTGGTCCTTTAAGAATATTTGCAGTCAAATTAAAAAAAAATATATATTTTTTCATATTTTACCAACTGGACCTCTGCTATAATATGCCCACTTATATTTTCATCCCAGGAACATAATTTCTATGATTTTCTCGTTCTTTAACAAAATCTTAGTTGTTCATATTTTAATCCTTTTTAATTTGTGCAATCATTAATAAATAATAATCATATTAAAAAGTCAGCATTTTTATCTGATATCTTAAAAGTTCAAATTATCATGATTCCTCTGTATATATTGTTTTTTTTTTATTGTAATTTACTTTAGTTAAGTCTCTATTTTTATTCACATTTATATTTTGATACTGTTAAATTCATCATTTAACTTACAAACTTAATTTATTTAATTGTGAAATGAGGGTCGGAGACAGTGTTCCGACATCCACTCTTTTCTCTATGGACCTGCTTTTAGTGACCTGAAAGGACTCTAATTCAGCTACTAGCTGCCAGGCAGCGCCACTAGTACCTATTGACCTATTTGTTAAACGAATCGGAGGAACTAAAAGTGACAGAGTTTGCTCAGGTCCATGAGTAGGTTGAGATTCGGAACACTGTCTCTATTGCCAACCCCTCATTTTTAAATCACTTTAGTTATAATTAATTTTATTAGTAAATTTTTGTTTTGGCGTTAAATAAATACATTGACTTATTGATTTTGTTTATTTAATTTAGGTGATAAAATCGATGGTAATATTTCTAAGAAGGCAAAACTTAGTCGTGTTGACTCGGAGGTGTGTAGGACTAGAGACAGAAAGCTGTTGCTTGAAGGTGTCGTTCAGTCACAACCAACAATGCTGGGTAATTACGATTGCTCTCAAGCTAATGTCAACTCTAAGAAAGCCAAACTACCTGTTGCTACAACGCCTGTCCAATTTGCTTTCTCTCAGCCTGCTGCAAATCATGATATGTATCTACCTTCACAAGGATTCCAACTCACTCAAACTCAACAGACACATTTGGTAACTTTTTTTATTTATTTGTTATTGAATTCTGCTACTTTCTAAGTAATAATGAGTAGGGAGTTATCATGTACTATGAGATTTAACTTAAAATACTTGACTTTTTGCATACATATCTTTTTATGATAAAAGGCTTAAACCATATTCAAGTTATAGTGAACATATGTATATTGGGCCTTAGAAACACAACATTGTGACCTTATGTTAGAATTATTTTATTACTAAGAATTACTTTTTCACATTTATGGGTATAATTGGGACCCATATATAGAATGGAATATTGCTAAATTAAACACTTTATTTATTTTTTGAATTTTCAAAGAAAAAATGAGCTTATTAGGTTGGGGTCATGGGGGGGGGGTGGATTTTTAAGATCAGAGGACTCACTGATAAAGAATGTATATGTATTGTTGATGTTTATATTTATGTACGAGAATTTTGTTCTGGATATGTCCATGGGACACGATAACTTTCTAATGGTATCTCAGATCGTAATGAAACTTAGTACAAAAATCAACCTTGCTAATGCCCGAAACCCTATTGTTTATAAAATATGTGTGACCTCATTAACCCTCAATAATGACCCCAGAAACATTTTAAGAAATCACAAATCTTCATACAGTGTTTAGATTGGGCTGACATTTTTTACACATATACTAAATGTATGGTTCACAAAAATACAAAGTTCCATTGATCACTGGTTTTATTGATTGACGTATATATTGTAAACAAAGCAATATGTCATTAATTGACATAATTCAAACAAATAAATTTTTTTTCAATAATACATTCGAAAATTCGCTTATATCGTGGCAGTATGCCACTTATAAAGTACAACAGTAATATGACAAAAAGCTGCAAACAGGCCGAAGGCCTCTTTTTTACTATGAAGGAGTTGTTAACTTACTACCCAATTTAGAAAGTTCAATTTAACACTTGGCTGACACATAATTTTGCCCCTAATATTATTTTTTTGTTAGTCATTTCTCTTTAGTAGGTCTTTTAATGCCCAATTTTTTAAAAATTGGAAAAAATGATGAGCTTGACGTTTCATGAAAAAACAAAAAAAAAAATAACTAGCTATATATTTCATTGAACATTGTTTTGACATCTTCACGCTTTGAGACTTACATTACTAGTTGACTAGATTAAATATTCACTGTCCACATTCACATTATTGGTTGATTGTTATTAAGTGAAACGAAGTAACAACAAATAGTGAAAATTAAATCACTGTTACATTATTAAGTAATACAGTAAATAACTTTTTCATGTACTATTTTTTATTTCCTTAACATTTTTTTATTTCAATTTCTTTTTTGACTGTGTTTGTTACATTTTTTGTATATACAATTTTTTTATTTCTTATAAATTTTATTTTTTTCCATTTTAGACTGTGTTAATTAATTATTAACTGTAACATAATTTTTGGATTTTTTTAAAATTTGTTTATATTTAATCTTGTCAACCAGTAATGTTAGTCATGTCAGTGTTTATACCTTGAAGATGTCAACAATGTTTGATGATATAAAAAGCTAATTAATTTTTAGTTTTCTGTTTCCTATAAAACTTTGAGTTCATTGTTAATAACATATTTTTACATTTTTGGTATCACTAAAAATAACCTTTTTTACATTTATATTAATATGGACTGTTTATTGTCACTGTGGCAGAATCCATTACAAAAACTAGTGAAAAGGATGACCAGATTCTTTGTTACCTTATCATCAGAAGACAGTATCACAGAGTTAACTATGATACTTGAGAAATATTCACTTGATTGGAAACTTAATACTCCTAATTGTGTAAGTTAACTTTATAGTTAATATAGTAGTATTTTATCTTTATTATATAATATATATATTATATATATATATATATATATATATATATATATATATATATATATATATATATATATTATTTATAAATTTTCATGTAACATCATTTTATCATGTGACTTATTGGCATTTCCATTTATATTATTTAAAATTTCACAAATAAAAACACAACTTTATTTAGGTATCTTGGATGCATCTGGCTTGACAAGACTTTTTTAAACTAACAATAAAAAGTCAACTTAAAAAAAACTTTATTAAAAAATTGGAAGACAGTACTTAATCAGCATTATTTTTTGAGCATACATAAAACAATTTTATGTATCTACAATTAATTAAGACAAATCATTTGTCGGAATTTGAAAAAGGCAATGTGTGTGCAGGCTTTATGTGTATGTGTTCTATAGTATAAGACACGGTTAAATTCAGACAGCATGGGAAACTAATGGGAAGGAGGTAATGAGTTAAACCTCACCTACAATTTCATATTAGGCTAACCTCATTTGTTCCTTAACCCTATTTTCCTTCACTGTCAATTGATTTTAACTGCGTGTTACTCTATAGCAAAGTAAAGGAATTAAAAAAAACTAACCCTAGGGGGCTTGGGTTAGTTTCAATACTGTAAATTATAAGTTGTATGTGCCAGATTTTTCTTATAAAAAAATTAGCTATCAATATAATTTTACCAGATTGCCAATTCTGCTGTGTATGAAATTAGGTAAAAATATTTCTATACCTGCCATTTAAATTTGTTTTACTCTGCCAAATTAGTAAGTGTTATGCCAACACTTCAAACACCCCTACTAAAGGATTCCTTAAATATATTGTACCATAATTATATAATACTTAAATATATTGTCAATATTGATGTTCTGTTTAAAATTCATTTACAGGTTACTATAGAAACAATGGATAAAAGAAAAACTCAGCTTATATTTAAAGCCAATATAATAGAAATGGAAGTAGGAACTACACTTCTTGATTTTCGTTTATCAAAAGGGTGCGGGTTGGAATTCAAAAAGTATTTTCTTTCCATTAAAAAGTCACTGTCTGAATATCTTGTATCACCCCCATCTTGGGCTGCTGCTTTAAATCTGGCCGAGTAATGATGATTTATCTTAACTAATTTTAATTAGCACATTGCTCTTATATAATTATTGTTTCGTTGTATTTTCATAAAAAATAATCTTGGGCTGGCTACAATACTAGAATTTAATTAATTTATAATTTTGAAATGCACTCCATTTGATTGATTTTCAAAACCAATGAACCAAAAATGGAAGATTATGAATTAAAGATCTTAAAAAAGTTTTAAATATTAAAAGTAAAATTGTAAAAAAAGTTAGTAATATTCTGACAAAGGCTTTAAAACAAAGATCCTTGTTTTTATTGGAAGTTCAAAATTTATTTATTGTATTTAAACAATGATACTATTCACAACCTATCATAACTATTGCTCTTATTCAATTAATTAGTTTTTTTTATCAGGCAGCAAAGTTAATCTTTTGTTGTTAAATGTCTTTAAAGAAATAGTGCCTTTTAGAACTTCATTTTGTATTTAGTGATACCTGAATCAATTTATTTTGTACTAATATTTGTTGAATCTAACATTCAGTTTATTTCAAACAACTTGTTACTTTTTTTTACCTCTGGTGACTTGACTCGTTCCTATGTTTATAAAATGAAATATGTTTTAACCAATCTCAAGTATTGTTTTCATTACTGTCCGCATTAGGCCGCAACTGTTCTGGATTTACTTTGTTTTTAATTAAATAATCAATTATACTTTTATCAATTTTATTATTTTTTAATATATGAGTTCAAATTTTTTATCAATACTAGCCTACCACTTTGTACTGTTTTACTTATAAGTTTTATACACTTACCTTTTTTAATAAAAATATATTTTTATGTACTTTGCTTTTAACTTATTTTCTTTACCTCTACTATTTATTGAAAAGAATGTTGAGTTCATTCAAAAACATGGTATAGTATACCATATTATTTCTACCACTTACAGGATACAAATTGGAAATTTTCTTTTTATATTTACTTCAATGTTAACCTTTTCAAGAAAAGGTACCTAAGATATACATGTGGAGATGACAGTTATTTCTATTTTTAGCAAGAATTCTATTTATTCACATATGTTCATCAGAATTGCACAAATTAGGAGTAAGTGCAGAGAATACATAGAGTCCTTGTTTTGTCAAACTGGACTCTTTAACAAAGCAGTTAGAAGACTTCAAAAACTATTGTATTGCACACGGTTATCATGTGACTGCTTGGGGAAATATGGTTTAGGAACCAATGTGGTTGGCCTGATCTGAAACAAATGCACTGGGAGCTGTGATAATAACAGATAAATAAACACACATACAGACAACTTTTTGAAAATCACTCAGGAGGTCCTGAGTAACACCTGAAATGGATAATTTCTGTGACATCCCGGTTTCAATTTTTTGCAAACATTACTTTTCCCATATACCTAAAGTATAAAAGAGGAAAAATAAAGCTAAAAAATAAGTTACTAAAAGGGTAATAAAATAGTAAAAAATTCAAGTACGGGGTATTTCAGAACTTTTCTCATTACATCAGATTCGCTACACTCATTCTCCCTACTTTGGACTGGCTTTGCTCGTCCTCAGAATATACAATTTGCCAAATTTATACTGCAGCATGTCTTTAAACTCGCTTTGCTCGCCCTCAAATAGTATATTCATTTTTTTCATTCTTAAAATAAGAATGGCTGTGTATTTTCTTACCTAAGAAATAAGTGCTGTATGGCCCTTAGCCATACAGCGGTGACAACGCTCAATGCTGCTTAAGGATTATGAACTAACAAAAATCATGCATATACTTGTTTTGAAACAAAACTTGGTGTACTTATTACATAAAGGTATTCTATTGCACCACATTTATACTCAAATGGATTATTTTACAATTTTTTAAACAACTACACAAGTTATTCAATAAAAATAGAACTAATGCTGAAACTTAGTGTACTTATTTATTATGTAAAGGTATATACTTTACTAAATTTCAACTTTTTGATTTTTTTTAAAAAACGTACTCAAGTCATTTCATTAAAATAAAATTAATGGTGATAATGAAATGGAACTTGGCATATATGTTAGTCTTACACATGGCTTCTTGCTGGCCTAATCTTAATCCGATCGCATAATTTTCCTGCGTTTTATGATTTTTCAAATTTTTGTGGGTTAATGACGTCATAAAAAAATGTATTTTCCGCGTAGCGCAACTTCTGCGCTAGATTGATTTTTGTACAAACTTTCATCTCTCTAGCATAAATACACTAGGAGCTACGATGAAAGCAGACATATTACAGACAACTTTGTGAAAACCTCGCAGGAGGTCTTAAAAAGCCTGAAACTGATAATTCCGGTGACATCCCGGTTTCGGATTTTTTTGCAAACACAATACTTTTCCTATAATTTACGATATAAATGAGGAAAAGTAAAAAATATATAAAAAGCGTATGCTTTTCCCACATTCTTTGTATTTTGATTAGTAATTTACGGTTCCACTATATATAAGTTTCTGTATATTGCGCTGTTTATTTCATTGTATTAATAGTTGCAGGTGTTCAGTAAAATTAACTAAAATGACCTAAAAGTAATTGACTAAAAAGAGTCTTTTTTTAACTTATTTAGTGTTCAGGTTACTTCTTTGATGTTTCAAAATTCAACCAATAAGCTAGCCACTAGCTTCTCGAAGGTTGTTGGCAGGGAGACTAAAAAGTTGTTGGGCCTCTTTGCTAACGTCCACGCAAAAATAATTTGCTTATGGATAAAAATTAATTAAACATTAAAAACAAATTTTAAATCCTTGTTCCTTCTAAAGAATATTTCTCAATGGTTTCTACATACAACTTAGCTTAGAACTAAATAAAGATCTAATAGATATTAGATTTTCCTTTGTTAATGTTGGTAGTGCTGATTAAAAATGAGATTTTTGTGAAATCATCTCTTTTCATAGTACATGTAAGTCTCTTTTCATTTCTTCCTTATGTTAAAATTGAATAATTAACTAAAATTTAGTTCTAAACTAGCTATTTTTATTGTAAAAACGGTTTGTTCGTGAAGCGTTTTAATAAATTTAAATTATAACACTATTAACTTGAGCTATAAACATAAAATTTTAAGACATTCTTTTCTTAAGACGCATCTCTTAAAATTTTCATTTCTTAAGGTAAATTTTTAATTTATATCTTTAATCATCGAAGTTATACGTCAAAATGTAGTGTCTTACTTGACTTTAAATTAATTGTAACCTGTTGGACAATTTAATTAAATCATACTTTGTATTATTTAAATATGTAAATATATAATAAACAGAAAACCCTAGATTCCTATTTTGCTTTTAGCCACATGTCATTATAATTATACCTGTAACTAATTACAGAGAGGTCAAAAAGAGAAATTATACATAGATATTGCTAGTAAAGCGAAATTTTAAAGAACTTATTAATATAATAAGAGGCTATTTGTGTTCAGTTAGGTTACGTATAGTCTCTTTGGCCTCTGACCACTCTTCTAAAAAGGGGCTTATCTCATGGTATGAGACAGGCCCTGTCATCTCTATGACCTTTCTTCCCACATAATTATGCTTATTTACTAAGAAAGAAATGTGACAAATACGTGTCTACCATTGGTTTTGATGCTAAGAAAATATTTAAATATGATTATACATTTAACATTTGTAATTAACACGAAAAATTTTAACCATTATAAATTCATTTTTAACAAATATAATTTATCAAAAATGTTTGAAATTTTTAAAAGAAAATTACGCTAATGTGGTTGTCGTCATAAAAGAAGTTGGTGGAAGGGGGAAGTATTCATTCGACTCGACCCTCTGATTCTAAGCACACACACACACACACGTTAAATAAATATATAAATATAAATAAATAAATAAATATATATATATATATATATATATATATATATATATATATATATATATATATATATATATATATATATATAATTATATATATATATATTTGTGTGTGTGTAGGTATGCAGGGTGAATTAACACGATGATAAAAAAGGGAATGGGTTCAGCAGGTAATTTCCAAAAATTGATTATAGTCCTATTTTTAACAGCTCTTACACAATGTCTGTCAAATTACTTCCCTCTAAAAATCGTCAATTGTGACTTAAGTATTACCGCTAGCTTTTGTAAAATTAAGTTTTCACGAATAATTGGTGCGTGTAGCTGTAGCTCCATAAGAAAAAGCCATGTGGCAAGTTTCATTACGATCACAGCTATTCTTCGAGAGTCAGTGTGAGACAACGGAACCCTTTACATACATAAATACACACACACACACATGTATATATATATATATATATAAATAATATATATATATATATATATATATTATATAATATATATATATATATCTACGTATAGATTTAGGAGAAGCGGAATCGACCTCGCACTCTCCACCTTTTTATGCCGGAGGTCTCTTTAGTGTAATTTTATTTAAAACAACTTCCAAGTTTTAGTGATAGACCCTGTTATAATAGGTCAACATATCAAATTTAAAGCTTTCTTAATAGAATTTTACAGGTTCCTTTATCCACTAGGTAACTTATTAGATGTGAAGCTTGATATTATTTTACGTTTTGTTACAGTGTAACAAATCAGTTTCATAGTCATATATTAATGTTGCTAAAAATGAACGATTTTACGCATTGTACCGCAGAATAGGTATTGTATTAACGTCATTTATATAAATGGTTTCAGAAGTTGAAGAAAAATAATAATAATCTAAAGAAAAGAAAATTATGGGAAAGACTGATCGATCAAACATGAGGCTTGGAAACTGAAAACCGATTAGAGAATGCAAGGCGTAATCAAAACACGCGTGTCTGTAGTGCGGGATAGTATCATAATACTACGCTACTTCATTTATCATGTAAGTCTACTTTGTATCCTACTTGATATTATACGCTATAGCTATACCAGCATTATAAAAAAAATATTGATCTTAAACAGCCAATCAAGGGATAAAAAATACAACATAGTTGTTATTGGAACTTCTTTTTCAATTTCTGAAAATATGACTAACACTTTCTTAAATTAATAGGTTGACATATATAGTTTTGTTTTATGATCCATTGGAGAACAAAAATAATTCCACCTCCACCCTCCTCCTCTGTTATTTCCAATTTTATTTCCTTGTATATTGCTATAGGGTGACTTGCTGCTTCTTAAGCTGTTGCTTTAAGTTCAATACTTTGAGCCCAGGACTTGCTCCGATCACGATTTTTTTGCCTTTGATTTTTTTTTTATTTTTCCTCATTTATACATATAAATCAGGAAAAAGACATCCCGGTTTCAGATTTTTTGGAAACACAATACTTTTCATAGGTATGAAAAGTAGGTACTTTTCATAGAAAACACTTTTTTCATAAGTATGAAAAGTAGGTACTTTTCATAGAAAAAACTTTTCATAGGTATGAAAAGTAGGTACTTTTCATAAGAAATACTTTTCATAGGTATGAAAAGTAGGTACTTTTCATAGGAAATACTTTTCATAGGTATGAAAAGTAGGTACTTTTCATAGGAAATACTTTTCATATGTATGAAAAGTAGGTACTTTTCATAGGTATGAAAAGTAGGTACTTTTCATAGAAAACACTTTTCATAAGTATGAAAAGTAGGTACTTTTCATAGAAAAAACTTTTCATAGGTATGAAAAGTAGGTACTTTTCATAAAGTATAAAAAGTAGGTACTTTACATAGGAAATACTTTTCATAGGTATGAAAAGTAGGTACTTTCATAGGAAATATTGTGTTTGCAAAAAATCTGAAACTGTGATGCCTTCTGAATTATCCGTTTTAGGTGTTTTAAAGCCTCCTAAGTGATTTTCACAAAGTATTCTGTCTCTATGTGTTTGTGTGTGTGTGTTTCTGTTAGCATCGTAGCACCCAGTGTATTTATGCTAGAGAGTCAAAGCTTAAACGAATATCAATCTTTGGTTTTAGTTGTGCTTTCAGAAAGATTATCATTATGACATCATTAACCTGCTCAAAAAAAATTTTAAAATTGCACAAAACGCGGAATAATGTTGCGATTGGGTTGAGATTTGGCACGCATGTAGTCATGCATAAGTTAAACATATTTGCCAAGTTTGATCTCATATCAATTATTTAGCATTACTTAAATCGATCAAGTCGGTCTTGATTTGCTCGTTCTCAGATAATAAAAAAATAAGTTTTATTCCCAGCGATCACCTATCCAGGTACTGACAGCTTAACATTTTATCAGATACACTTGTAGAAATTCTAGCCTTTTAAACGTAATATACTTATTTATTACGTTATGCATACACTTGTACTAAATTTAGATTAAAAAATGTATACATGTCATTCGATAAAAATTAAACTAATGCTGATAATGAGATAAAACGTGGCACATTTGTTGTTCTTATATATGACTGCATGCATGCCGAATTTTACATCGATTCAATAATTTTTCCTATGATTGGATCGATTAGTGACTTCATAAATAATTATTTTCCGCATAGCGCAACTAGCCTTTGAAGATTGATTTTTGTACAGTTTTAACTCTCATTAGCAAACTTGGACCTACACAGATACACACACACACATACAGACATACAAATTGGTAAAAACTATTTACTAACTTTAGAGCTTTTTGGGCTGTTATAAATTGTAATATCAATTAAATTAATGAAGACTTCAGTCCCTTTTTTAAATTTATTGAAAATAAATTGACGAAGAGCTTTCGCCTAGGGATCCTGAGCTTCTTCAGTTCTTAAAAATGACAAAAATGAAAAAGTTTGAAAATTAATAAAATTTTGAATGTTTTTTATGTCACGTGTCTAACTAAGTAAATTAATTTAAAATGATATTACAAAAAAGGGTAAAGGAAAAATTAAGATTTTAAAGTAAAATTATAATAAATATAAAAACTATTTAAGAAGCCTTTTAAAAAAACCTGAAAACATATAATTTGAGATAAATATCTTTGATACTACCGAGTTTTGCAAAACATGAATAGTTGACACAATATAATTATGCTAGGTGTCTCTTGCATAATGATATTGTGTCAACTATTCATGTTTTGCAAAACTCGGTAGTATCAAATGATATATGTTTTGCTTGCCAAGCATGATGACGGTAAGAGAGAACTGCTCGTCTCTGGTAAATGCTTCATATTCTTTGGAATTTCAATGAAAGGTTCAAGCTCTGTCGGCGCCATGATGAGTTAGACGTAAAGAAACAGAGTGGGACATGACGTAATGTAGAACCATCAATGATGAGGAATATCGAATGATAGAACGGTTCCTAGATGTAGCATTGATTTTTGCTCGTTACATTTCCCAGGTGTCTCTCGGGTAATTATATTGGGTCAATTTCAGACAAACAGAAATCTGGGTTTCGAAGTTTTAGTATAACACATCCAAAAGTAATTAATGTGTCTGTACTAAAAATCTGATTATTTCCTAGACTTGAGAACACATCGTGTTATAGCTAACATTTAACAACACCAAAATCTCTCCACAAACTCTTATTAAAACCAGAGCCGGCTTTTGACCTCAAGATCATCATTAGTGCCGGAGAATTGAAGAAGGAGCATCCTAGTCTAACTAGAATTCTCCTTCTTCAACTCGCCGGATCGTGAGGTCGAAAGCCGGCTCTGGTTTTAATAAAGGTTTTGTGGAGAGATTTTGGTGTTGTTATTGGTTAGCTGTGTTAACTCCACTGCTCAGTTTTCTGTTAATAACATCGTGTTATGTTAATGCTTTGGTCCCAGTGCCTTTTTCGAATTGTTCATTATTCATTGTAGATACATAAACTTGTCTACGAATATTCCAAATGTAACGCTGAAGAGGCCGGTATTTTCCGATTTTTACTTTTCCTCATTTATAAATTAGATATATTGGAAAAGTAATGTACTTGCACAAAAATATCTGAAACCGAGATTTGGACTTAATAAATCATTTCAGGTTTTTAAAACATCCTGAGTGATGTGCTTGCCGAGTTGTCTGTCTATATGTGCGTGTGTTCTCTTATCATCGTAACTTCCAGTGTGTTTATGGTATAGAGTTGAATCTTAGTACTAAATCAGGAGTCACCCGTGGTGTAGTGGTTACGGTACGCGGCCAATACACTGAATGAATGGATTTTAAACTTCCAAGTTTATTTAGCCATGGGTTCAATCCCAGCACGGGCCTCTGGGATTTTTATGAGAGGGATAAAAATTGTGCGTATACCACGTCCTTCAGAAGGGACGTACATCCGGTGGTCTGGAGCCTGTGCGTTGTCAGGTACCCATTAAAGATCCCTTACCCTAAATGGAACTATAGGTATAGGCAAAATTTAGGACCCTCATAGTAGATTCATTATAATACTATAGTGTGTCTGCCTTGTAATTTAATATGTATGGAGTTTTGGTGTAACATCGAGGGCACGTGTTGTTCCTAGTTTTTACTAGACTATAAGAGTCAGTTAAAATATGTATGATTGCTTGAGAGGAACCATATAAATTCACGGCTCTTCTGTCTAGATTAGATGAAATATACCTACACTTAAATTAAAAGGAGTAGAACATTATCTTAGGGAGCTGGCAAAAAGGGTTCAACAACGTGGCCTACTTGACTGGTAGTTACTACCACTTCCCCCATTTTACTACTACTACTAGTACTAAATCAATCTTTAGGTCTGATTATGATTATGATTATATTTACTGATATTTTTTATAACGACATTAACTGTCATTAAAAATAAAGGAAAATATTTAAAAAACTTATAAAGCACAGATAAACGATCGGTGATATCGTCTAGTCTGCTTAGAGAATATCACATAAAATATTATTTAAATTTTTCTTTGGTTATCCTTTTCTTCAGAAAAAAATTCAATAACTTTTACTTATTAATTTATTACAGCAAGTGAAGAAAGTAAATCAGCCAAATATAATACAGCTCGGAAAAAGACAGAAAATAAACGTGTACACACAGGCTAGGTGGGAGTAGGGACTATGTTGGGTCTAAAATTAGCCCGAACTCGGGACTGCTAGTGGGGCCCAGTCATAGGCTCGCATCCGTGTGCTTCCCTTACCTTGATTATAACATTAAATACCGATTATCCCCCGGCTTCTGTTTTACAATATTTATTCGAAACTTTAATTATACATACATTTTTCCACATTGGACTATTTCTAAAAAAGGTATTCTATTTAGTTTTTCTCTTTTGTATGTCTTGTTATTTATACCTCTTATATTAAGGATTATGTATTCTTTTTTACAGTATACATTTCTCAGCATGAAAAATCGCATTTAAATTATAATTATTAGCTAATTTGTTTAATAAATAATTTACTAAACACTAATATATTTATAATATCAATATCAATTCGATTTTACTTGAGATAAATCGTACACAATGATATTTCCACGGTCAAATAAAAATTAACTGTGATTATTTTACTAATAGATTAAAGATATTAATAGATTTAAGGTATTTGTTAAAAATTAAATGAAAATGACAAATGTCATTAAACAATTGTAAATATGGAAAAAATACATAACTTGGTACAAATCTAACTATAGAGCATGAGATGAGCATGAATTATATAGTATAAGATAACGATGTACAGAAGTAACTATCTGAAAAAGGTTACTCCTTTCATACCGTTGTTGGGGAGTAACCATCTGAAGAAGGTTACTCAGAGACCTTATTTAAATGGTTACTCCCCTCATAGCGTTGTTGGGGAGTAACCATCTGAAGAAGGTTACTCAGAGACCTTATTTAAATGGTTACTCCCTCATAGCGGTGTTGGGAGTAACCATCTGAAGAAGGTTACTCAGAGACCTTATTTAAATGGTTACTCCCCTCATAGCGTTGTTGGGGAGTAACCATCTGAAGAAGGTTACTCAGAGACCTTATTTAAATGGTTACTCCCCTCATAGCGTTGTTGGGGAGTAACCATCTGAAGAAGGTTACTCAGAGACCTTATTTAAATGGTTACTCCCCTCATAGCGTTGTTGGGGAGTAACATCTGAAGAAGGTTACTCAGAGACCTTATTTAAATCCCCTATTCTAACCCCAACAAAAGCCCCAATGCTTTTCTACATCCCCGGGTAAGAGCGTATAATAAGGTAAAATATATAAAGATTTGTAATAAAATAAAAAAAACTAAGGGGAGTAACCAAAAAAGGGAGTAACCAGTCTGATCTGTCAAAGGGAAGTAACAATCTAAAGAAGGTCACATAAATAAAAAATTCTGGCGCGGTGGTCCGCATGTCGGGCGAATTTCCTTTGGATGCGTGTTTCCGTGCCTTTTACATTATATAAGTTTACAACTACTAAAAAATAAATAATTCCGGCGCGGTTATCCGCTGTCGGGCGAATTTCATTTAGAATGCGTGTTTCCGTGCTAAACAACCCATATCTTGCTTATGCAAGAACCATGCCCATTGCGTGGTTCCGGTTCATGCTGTCAAGCACTGCTCGTAACTCATTTTGTCTGTATTTCCAAAGGAAATGCGCATAATTATCTAGTTGGTTGTACAAAACTATGCCTCTGAAATTAAAAGTACGCACTATTATTTGCACTAGTTTAAGCTTAGTTACTTATCTTTAAGCTTAGTCAGTTATCTTTAAAGGTTTTAGCGCATTTCCTTTGGAAAATACAGACAAAATGAGTTACGAGCAGTGCTTGACAGCATGAACCGGAACCACGCAATGGGCATGGTTCTTGCATAAGCAAGATATGGGTTGTTTAGCACGGAAACACACATTCTAAATGAAATTCGCCCGACAGCGGACCACCGCGCCGGAATTATTTATTTAGTAGTTGTAAACTTATATAATGTAAAAGGCACGGAAACACGCATCCAAAGGAAATTCGCCCGACATGCGGACCACCGCGCCAGAATTATTTTCTAGTTGTAAACTTATATTAGGTAAAAAAACGGTAAAAAATTATTGTCCCTACTAGGATTTGAACCCAGGTACTCTGGGTTTGAGAGCTCGCATCCAAAGGAAATTCGCCCGACATGCGGACCGCCGCGCCAGAATTATTTTCTAGTTGTAAACTTATATTAAGTAAAAAAAAACGATAAAAATTATCGACCCATCCAGGATGTGAACCCAGGTACTCTGGGTTTGAGTGGTCGTATTGACTCCGCACCACTAGCATTCAACTCAGAGGCCCAAAAAACATTGAAAACGACACCCTACTCGAAATTTAATTTTCAACGACCGTAATTTTGGTTTTCTATTATTTTTGTGGTTTTTTCGACTTTTTGGTCACTAAGAGTAGTCGTATCGACTTCGGACCGGTTTCATCCTATTCAGCGCCCAAAATTACATAGAAAACGACACTCTACTCGAAATTTATTTTTTATCGACCTAAATTTTGGTTTTTGGTAATTTACAATGGTTTTTTCGATTTTAGGTCACTTAGAGTGGTCGTATCGACTTCGGACCGGTTTCATTCGATTCAGCGTCTCAAAAAACATAACTATTGACTTTTTTGCGGCAAAAAATATTAACCCTGAATTTTGCCGATTTTTTGAAAATTTCGCTGACTCAGCAAACCGGGTTAATGACGTCACAAAAACCTGGTTTTCAATAGGGTTCGTGTCCTCCCCAAGGTTGATTTTTGTACCAAGTTTGGTTAAAAAAATTAATCCGTTCGAAAGATAGAGTGTTTACAAGAAAGTGTCTAGAAATACATATGTATATATATATATATATATATATATATATATATATATATATATATATATATATATATATATATATATATATATATTATATAATATATATATATATATATATATATATATATATATATATATATATATATATATATATAATATATAAAGTCTCGCGAAACTTATTTTTTCGTCATTAGGGACCTCTGAAACGGATTTGTGTCGTGGTCCGAGGTTCAAATTCCGCCATCACGCCTATCCCATTAGGCGAATTTCCAAAGGAAATTCGCTAAAAGCAGTATAGTACTCCCCAAAAAGGGAGCAACTATCTAAAGAAGTGCCTATATATATATATATATATATATATATATATTATATATATATATAAATATATATAAGTTGTGTGTGTGTGTGTGTGTGTGTGTGTGAGTACGAGATTTTGTGTCTTGATGTTTTTATGGGACACGATAACTTTGGAACGCTTTCTCGGATTGAAATGAAACTTGTTACTGAAATTGATCTTTTTATATATATATATATATATATATATATATATAATATATATATATATATATATATATATATATATATATATAAATAAAGTCTTGCGAAACTTATTTTTTCGTCATTAGGGACCTCTGAAACGGATTTGTGTCGTGGTCCGAGGTTCAAATTCCGCCATGACGCCTATCCCATTAGGCGAATTTCCAAAGGAAATTCGCTAAAAGCAGTATAGTACTCCCCAAAAAGGAGCAACTATCTAAAGAAGTGCCTATATATATATATATATATATATAATATATAATATATATATATATATATATATATATATATATATATATATTTATATATATATATATATATATATATATATATATATATATATATATATATATATATATATATATATATATATATATATATATATATATATATATATATATATATATATATATATATATATATATATATATATATATATTAAATATATAAGTGTGTGTGTGTGAGTACGAGATTTTGTGTCTTGATGTTTTTATGGGACACGATAACTTTGGAACGCTTTCTCGGATTGAAATGAAACTTGTTACTGGAATTGATCTTTTTAATGTCCCGAACCCATCTCTTAATAGCATCAAGAGATGGGTTCCATTTAATAAAAATATTCTCGTCGTAGTAAAAAAAATCTGAACGTCGTTATAAAATTAAATAAAATATTTGTAAATAAGTAATAAAAAAGGCTGCGTAGGGTACCACGGTTATTCTTATGAAGATTTAGTTCTTTCAGTGGTGACCTTATCAATGAAGACTGTAGTTTCAGATTTATAGAGCATTGTGTTTACAACCATGATATTTCACATTCCTTAAGATGCATCTTGCAGTGCAAGCGAAACTACATGATATAGGTATATCATCAACTCATAACATGCACACATAAAAATGGCGGATTTATACCCCATTCTGTCAGGAGCTACTTTATGTTCCCTTGAAGTAACGTTTTTGTAGCTCCACTCTATTTTATTCCGGCATTGATACCTTTTAGAATCTACGGGGCCCAGCAGAATATATTCCCACAACCTCTCCTCCGCTGCTTTTAAGCTGAGGACATTAGTGTAATTATGTTTGCAAATTTGCAAAAAGTGTTTTAAATGCTTTACTGTTATTATTATCATCAAAAACTTTCGCAGAATTAGTTTCACTCCAATATACTGCAGATAATAAATAACATTGCATGGTTTTTATGACAATAAATTGCATTATAAAATAAAACTTTTATTATCGATTGACATATAGAAGTTATTATGAGAGATTTTATTATTGGAGTTTATTAATTGCAATCTATCAAACTGTTTCATAACAATATGCTTCTCTAACAATTTATACAAGTTATTTAATTTATAGTTTTTACAATAACATTGAAGCTCTCTCTCTTTACCACCATGTACCTCAACTCATAAGGTTAAGAGGTTAGATTTAAAGATAACTCATAATCTAACTTTTACTAAACTTTACGTCCCAGTTTTATTTTATACTTCTTATTGTAAACTTGTTGGAACTTTTTTAGAAAACTTTGTGCAACATAGAATAGTTTCTTTGCCGATCTTATTTTCAAACTTTTATCAATTATCGAAGTTTAATGTAAAAATAAGTAGGTGAAGTTCGACGTTTTAATGATGTTTTTGATGTGCTCGATTTAAAAATAATTTAAAATTAAAAGTTTTATTAAAGTTGAAAGCGTGATAAACATAATTAGAAAATTAGTTTTTTAAAGTTGTGCGTTATTGGCTTATTTCTTTAAAGAGCAAAATTCAATTTCCCCTGAATAATTGTTGATGATATTATAATTGTGCTCAGGGTGTTCATAACCTACTTTGTTACCACGAGGGCGTAGTAAGCTCTCTTTCAATTTTTTATAGGTTTTCAGATAATATATATATTTATATTCGTTTTTAGTATGTTTTTAGTGTGTGTAACTGTTTTGTGCTTAAAAGAAGTGTATAAAAGTGTATGAATAAGCCAGTGTTGTGATTTTATGATAGTTTTGTTATAAACAAATGCCTATTTTTGTGCGATGATGAGGCTAGCAGATAATTGTTACAAGAGGTTAGATGATGTTCCATGATTTTGATTTACCTATATTATACTAATAGTGTACATTTTTCTTCCCCGTCTACTAAAAGGAGGGGAAAGCATTGCAATAGCAAAAAAAGTATCATCTAATTTTTCATTAATTACTGACGTTTCAGCATATATAAATCGCAAAAACTAAACAAAAATTGTGTTTGAATGTATGTATGAGTGGATGTGCACATTTCTTGTAAACACGTTACAGCTCAATTGAAACTTGGCACAAAAATCAAGTTTTAGGAGAGGACAAACTGATTAGATTTTAGGAATAATCCAGCTCGGCGTATATAAATGGCACCACTTTAAACTTTTATGAAAAAAAAAGGATAAATATTTGGTTGATAAAATGTGTGTGTCATGAAGTTTTGAAGTTTTTTGAGTACGATGAGTCCTCAACCACATTAGTGGCTAGCGGACATTTCATGATATTTATATGAATAGATGGGGACTTTTCTTGTAAACACGCAGCCTTAACGTCAAAACTATAATGTAATACTAATTTTTATACCTATAGGTAGGGATGCATCGTTCCACGAATGGCAGCTTGTTTGCTAATTTTCATTATAAATATAATAAAGCAAAGTAGGACAAAAATATCCGTTATATGCATTCAGCATGCTTTATTGTGTGTTCAGTAAAATTTATGAAAAACTACTTTCTTAGTAATTAACAGTAAATAACTAAGAAATACAGCGCCCCCTGCATCCTTTCAAAACGCCTTCTCCACCTATTTATGAATAGTAAATTTTCTTCGAAAATTTTCGAAGTAAAAATGAGCTAAGAAGTAGGGATCATGGTGGAGGGGGGGGGTTGAATTTGTTTGGAAGGGACTCACTGATCAAGGATATTTATATATTGTTGGGGTTTATATATATATATATATATATATATATATATAATATATATATATATATATATATATATATATCGAAGAATCAGCTACCGTCGATACTTGCTGTTGAACAACAGCAAGTATCGACGGTAGCTGATTCTTCGATTGCTTCTTCAACTTGCGGTAAATACAACCTTTTAATATATATATAATATATATATATATATATATATATATATATATATATATATATATATATAATATATATATATATATATTATATATATGTATGTATGTATTTCTTCGAGATTTTTGTTTCTAGACGTTTCTATGGGGCACACGATAACTTTCGAACACTTTTTTGGATCGAAATGAAACTTGGTATAAAAATCAACCTTATTAATGTCCCAAACCCTATTGTTGTTGTAAATATATGTGACGTCATTAAATTACAAAAATAACCACACAAACACTTCAAAAAATCACAAATCACATGTAGTGTTTAGATTGGGCTGGAATATTTTACCCAGATACTATTAATATGTGTGTTTACAAAAATATGAAGTTTAATTTTATTATCAGTATTAGTTCTGGTTTTATTGATGTACATATATATGTCAAATAAAACATTATGCTATTGATTGACATCATGTAAACAAATCACGTGTTTTGACTAACACATTTAAAAATTGGCTTTAATGTCAGCAATAAAATGACAAACTGATGAAGTACACTAACCATGTACCTAGTAACCTGTAACCACTACCCTAGTGCCGATGCTGCGTAGCGGCAAAGAGGCCGAAGGTCTCTTGTTTTTATGTTGTAGATAATATATAAACCAAGGAGGAAAACTCCTATACTGATACATGCAAAAAAATCAGACCTGCCTGATCAGCTGATAGCTGGATCAAAAATAAAAAATAGCTAAAATTAGAAAAACTGCGCATGCTCCTTTTCGGCTTTAGGTTTTTTATTTAATTTTATTGGCAACCCTGATAACATTAGGTGAGTTTTACATTTTATCGTGTTTTCTTACTTTAATATGTAAGTGATAGTTTGATGATTTTGTATTAAATTCTGTTAAATAATTGTTATAATAATTTAGTTAAAGAAAAAGAGAAACTATAGTAAAGGTAAACCACATGTTTTTATTAAGATTTTGAAGAAAATGTTGACGACAGTGTATTGCCTTAAAATTACGATTGCTTTTATTACATTAAAAAAAATAGGTTAAAGTTGTAAAATTACTAATTACAATTAATATTTGAAGGGGAAAAAACAAATATTATTTGCAAAAATGTACTAAGTTAAGTAGTGCACACGAAAAAAAAGTTTAATTAACCGCTCGTGTGAAGTCATTTAAACAAACCTAATATTGAAAGATTCAGATTCAAACCACTATTGGTTGTGGCAAAATATATTTCTTACACAAATGATTAACACTTTACTTAACACATAACTCCCTGGTGGACAAAATGCCAGGTCTGACAGAAATCGCGTTTGTTTCCCTACTTGGTTTATATATTACTTAAGTTGTGGGTAATATGGGAAATGCGGGCTTTGTGCCCAATCCTAGGGCACTGTGCACAATGCCCGGCCTTCTTGGGCAATTTATGGGAAATATGACTTAATAACCTTGTATTACCTACTTTGAGTATATTTTGTAAAATAAATAAATAAATTAAGTGTTATTTTAATAATAAATAAATATACTATACTCATATACATTCTTGATATAGTTTTAGTATTGTGTATAGTAGTCTCATTGTAGTTGTTTAGTATAGTGTGTTTTAGTATTGTGCATTGTAGATTTGAAGTTTTAGTATTGTGTATGGTAGTCTCATTGTAGTTGTTTAGTATAGTGTAGTTTTAGTATTGTGCATTGTAGATTTGAAGTTTTAGTATTGTGTATGGTAGTCTCATTGTAGTTGTTTAGTATAGTGTAGTTTTAGTATTGTGCATTGTAGATTTGAAGTTTAGTATTGTGTATGGTATCTCATTGTAGTTGTTTAGTATAGTGTAGTTTTATTTTGTAGATTTGAAGTTTAGTATTGTGTATGGTAGTCTCTTTGAAGTAGAGTGTAGTACTGCGTAGTTACACGATGCTATGATACACAAACGGGTATAGCACTGTAAGTATTGCATTAGAGCATATTTAACACTTAAGAGGCTCTAGCCTTCCCTTCGTGGAGGCGCCACTATCTATTATAAAGCTTCATAGTATTGAGTGACTGAGTAACTCAATAAATTTCCCTTTACATTAGTTTTTAATCTTCTTAAGACGAGTTGTTTATTTTTATATTTAAAGTCATGTCTAGTGCATTTAAATGGTTGTCTACCCCATCAGACGCCCACTACAAGGTACCAAATTATACTATCTTGGTCTCTGTCTCTACCACGCAGGCGTTCAATGAAAACCCGTGCCAAATGAAATTACTAACCCGAAAAATCTACCATCTAAGAATTTATAATTATTTAATAAAGTATTAAATTTTTAAACTTTCTATTATTTTTACCTCTCTTTAAATTTAATTTTTAATAAAATTGGCAAACTACTAAGATCTAAAATGGAAATTATTATTTGCTTATTAATAGCGATATTTTAAACTATAATCACACCTCGTGTCTTTAATTAATAAAAATAATTAATTTTTTATTATGCGCAGTTTAGTAAAAATTAAACACTTGACTTTCCTACCGAAACCATTATTCCCAAACAATTCAGCTTTTTAGCAAATTTTCTTTGGAAAAAATTCGCTAAAGGGATAGGCGTCATAGCAGAAGTCGAACCATACATACACATATTTGTGTGTGTATGTATTTCTAGACCATTTGTTATAACCATGCTATTTTTCGAACGGATAAATATTTTTAAATCAAACTTGGTACAAAAATAACCATTGGGAGGACACGAACCCTTTAAAAACTAGGTTTATATGTCAGTAAAATATTGGTAAATTCAATGTTTATTATTTTTTGCCGCGGAAAAGGTCCTTATTAAGGTTAGGCACTGAATCGAATGAAACCGATCCAAAAAGTACTCAAGAGGTCACTCACTCTTAGTGACCAAAAAGAAAAAAAACATAGTAAAGTACCGGAAACCAAAATTACTGTCAGTGAAAAATATATTTCGAGTCGGTTGTTTTTTTAATTTTTCCGGGCGCTGAATCAAAAAACTATTCCAAACCTGATACGACCACTTAAAGTTACTACAAACTTAAAAATTAAATAACTTATAGTTAAAAACAAAACGGCGGTTCATTACCGGAAGACCTAAAATATAGCCAGTAAACAAGATATTTCAAGTGGGGAGTCATTTTTGATGTTTTTAGGGCGTTAGAGTTGAAATGAAAATGGAACGGAGTCGATACATCCACAAAATGCCAAGGTACTTAGGTTTAAATCCTGGTAATAACAGCCATTTTTATCTTTTCAAAATAATTCTGGCGTGGTGGTCTACCTACTGGGCGAATTTCCTATGAAATACGTGTTTTTTCGTGCTTTTTTGATGCACGAAAATGGCTATGTCAATTTTAGAGGTTTGTTTCGTATAACCAACATGTATAAAATTGTTTCGTATAACCAACATGATAATTATTATTTTTAGTATTAGTCTCCATTGTTTTATGCTTTTTATTTTTATTATTTTTATTTTATTTATTTATTATTATCCTGTGTCCGAAAAATAAAAAGCAAAAAACAACATGCGCAAGCACGAACTTTACCCATTATGTCTAATAGACTCCTACCAGAGAGTTAAGTCAACAAGTATGTATATACTTCTATTTAATGTATATATATTTTCATACTTTTAATCAGAGATGTTACAATTGCACTTACTCATTTTTTAGAGGAAGCCTTAAAGATATAAGCAATTTAGTGTTATTTTGTTGGGTAGGTATTTAGTTTTTCTTGAATAATGACTTAAGATGTAGAGTAATGACTCTACATCTTAACGCAACCCGCGTTGAATCATAGAATGTACATATTTTTATACGAGTTGGAAAATCAGCTTTACGTATTTTAGATATTATTTAGATAGAATGAAAAACGTTTGTATATAAATTTGTCAAATTTAAAAAGAGAGAGGCATTTTTAAATATACTATCTTGCATTTTTTACTTCAGTCTGTGTCGAACAAATAAACAGAGTTTGTTTGAAATTTGTCAGAATATGTTTCTAACAAGTATACTTATTAAATGTTTTCTAAGAATATAATATATTTGTTTATTATAGATGTAGTAAAAACATAACACTAGTGTGAACGTTGGGACAGATGTACGATGTACAACAGTGATCTCTTTAGATCTACAGTGTCTGAGATAAATTTTCTTTTGACCCCAATCTATGAATGATAGACTCCCCCGCCTTGAAAATTCACGGTTTCGCATAAATATATTTAGCCAAGTGCACAACGTTTTAAGTTTAAGTGTGAAAAATTGTTGGTTTGTGCCTTTTTTAAAAACACCGCTACTGGACATTTAGCTTGTTGATAAATTGGCTCTACCCAAGAATAGAGGATTATAATTCTATAGCACTATATTCGCTTATCAAACTTGGCTAAACCGCATTTTTATAACAGGATTGACACCTAGATAACAGTAGGATGATGCTTCTTAAAGATTCTTATGGACAAAGTTATTTAATCTAGTTTTTAATTATTTTTATTTTTCAATGAAACATTATTATTTGATGATAAATAAGGATGCATTTAAAAAAAAACATAAAAATCTTCGTTTCTCCTATAGTCCAAAGACCAGGCCTAGAACTAAAAATATGACTCATTTTGCAGCACTTTAAACCAAATTTTTCTGAAAATTTATCTTAAATTATTTAGGAAAAGCATAGTCTGCCTATCCAGAGTGCCTATTTAGTAGTGCCTATATTGCGCCCCCTCAAAATAATATAAAATCGCACAAATTCCAGTTTTATTTCAATAAGTGGTTTCCTGTTGGTCGTTTGCTAAGTGTGAGAAGAATATTTTTAAAGCTGATAATATCCCCTCTGAAACAAGTGTTTTTTTCATTGAAATAAGATAACTTCAACTAAAATTAGGACATTTGTTAAATGGCCAAAAAATGCACAAAAAGCCAATATTTGTTCAAAGAAATTCGCTGACAATCTTTTTGGTGTTTTTGAAAGTGCTATAACTTTGGTTGTAGTATTCCAAGAAAACATATATTTGTGCGATTTTCTAAAATCTTGAGCATGCGCAATCATATGAAGGGCTCTATTATGGCATATTTCAGAAAAATTTGGTTTGGAATAGTTCAATATGAGTCGGTCTCTTAATGTGTAAAATGAATTTATACTTGCAAAAAAACCTTCTTAAATTTTACCTGTAATAATATTCCTTATTATTATTGTAGTCCTTATTATAAAATTCCTACTTATTCATACTTGTTTTTTAATTAAGAACTTAATAAAATTTAGTTCTTATTACTGATTAGAATTTTTTGTTTCAGGTGTTAAATGTCAGGAGGAGGGGGGTGGCGGTGGGGCTCGCCGCCTCCGTTAGGTAGCCGGGGCCCTCCGGGTTTCATACCCTGCCCGAGGCCTGTATGGCCTTCTTCTAGTCCTGTGCCATGGCGTGGAGGTAGCCCAGGGCCAACATGGCCTGGATGGCCTGGACCCCCAGGTTGGCCTAGTCCACCACCCTGGCGGCCTGGAGCTCCTAGCCCTGTGCGTGGCGCTCCAAGCCCTGGTCCGTGGCGGCCAGGGAGTGCTCCTAGTCCGATACCTAGACTTGCAATGCCCATAGAGCCCCCAGGTCCACTATGTTACACACCACCTCACCCATACACATCTCAACCAGTGCTATTTCCTCCTCCCCAGGACGGCCCTTCAACCGCAGATATTATAGCCGCACAATCACAGGATTATGTCGATGAGAAACTAGCAGAATACCAAGCTACTATTTATTTATTACAAGGTTAGTTCTTTTTCTTTATTTAAGCAAATGGAGGGGGTGCTTTTAAATTGACCCAAAGCGACAACAAAATCACGTTATTTAGGTGAAAGTTACTAAAACATATTGGGGAAATCGTAAGATGTTTCTTCGTCTGACGACCTCGTTTTAAATTTCTAACTTAACTTTGCGCAAAATGCAGTTTGTACTTTTGAAGAAATTATAGTAAATCACCAAGACGATTAGATTTGCCCGAAATTTCCATGCATAAATGTAATTTTTGTCCGATAAATTGACTTCAATTTAGATATCTCGTCTAAATTTGTAAAAAATATTTGCTTTTTTGAACTCGCGGCGACTTATGGTTAATACCAATGTTAACGCGATATATTTGAACAAAAGTAAGTGAGTTCTTTAATTTTAGAAGTTTGGGGCGTGTATGGTTGTACGTGTCACGACGACTGCCGTAAAAATTAACCGTTGTTAATGAAACTTGGTATGGATGTACTTATAATTAATGAAATAAAACAGAGTCTCTCCACTAATGATATATATTTGACATAGCCAGCTTTCAATCTTAACAGATCATCATCAGTGCCTAACCAACAAAGTAAAAAATATATTACAAAAATACTCTAATAAAAATAAAAATAAATACTAAAATAAAAGAAATACAATATAATGAGATGAATTAAAAATAAAATGGGAAGCAAAATAAAAATATAGACCAAATAAAAACAAATTAAAGAAAACGAAATAAATTAAAATAAAAACATTAAATGTATAAAAGTAAAAATAACTACCGGCGAGCAGCGAAGAAAAGAGTTAGGAGACAGCGGTTACAGTTTTGTCTAGAGGTTTGTAGCTGACTGACGGGAACCGAGTAGCCGCCGCCAACGCGCTTTGTATTAGCGTTATCTCGCCACTTTCGCCCCTCTTATTAAGTGCCTTATCACCATTTTCTTTTACGTTCTTAAAATCTCCACATTTTCCAAAAAGTTCATAGTATTTTCCTTTCTGTGTCATGTGGAGGAAGCAGCCTCATGCTGAAAGTTAACATGGCCTTCCTCATGTATGTGCTGGTAGAACTTACTGTTTGTTCGCCGAAAGTGCTCTTTTAGTCTCGTAAAGTAAGCTCTACCAGTTTGGCCAAATATGTGCTGTTACACCCTCCACACCTCAAAGAATAAACACCACTCTTCTTGCTGGAGTCAATTTATCTTTGGCATGAGATAAAGAGCTACGAAGGAGTTAAGCTCTTATAACCCACACCAAACCCGTTTCTTTCCATAACTCTACCAATTCTCTCAGACACAAGCCCCATATAAGGTATCGAACGCCAACCTTTCCTTTCTGATGCAGGAGCATCTTCAGTGCCTATTTGGCGTAACGCTTGCTTCCCTTGTATCTATGAATAGTTTTATCTACTATTGCAGCTTATATCCATTGGAAGTAGCTATGTGATATATATTAGCTAGCTCTATAGCGACGCTTCAGGTTCTAAGGGCACAGCTAACAACCTATTAAAAAAGCATAAATAGCCGATTTGTGGGTCCAAGGATGAAAAGAGGTGAAAGGAATTATGGAGTCTGTGGTGGTAGGCTTCCTGTAAATACCAAATGAAAGACTGCCTCTGACCTGGTGATATTAAGGTCTAAAGTAATTTATTTCGTTTTCTTTATTTGTTTTTTATTTGGTCTATATTTTATTTTTGCTTCCTTATTTTATTAATTCATCTCATTTATTGTATTTTCTTTTATTTTTAGTATTTAATTTTTATTTTTTTAGAGTATTTTTTGTAATTATATTTTTACTTTGTTGGTTAGGCACTGATGATGACTGTTAAGATTGAAAGCTGGCTATGTCAATATATATCATTAGTGGAGAGACTCTGTTTATTTCATTACTTGAAACTCCACAACTCATTTTTCCTTATTAGTTATAATTAGTTTTTAGAGCTTTAGTTTTAGAGTTTTTGTTATTGTGGTTATATAGTCAATATTTTCAAAATGGCAGACCATTGAAAAAAGAATTAGTGAAAAATCGTGTTGCATATGTTTTAAAGCTCAAGAATTAGAAAAAAGAAAATTCTTATACCATGTAAAATTGTCAACATAACGGATAACTTTCAAAATATGCGAGTATAATATAATATATATATATATATATATATATATATATATATATATATATATAATATATATATATATATTATATAATATATATATATATATATATATATATATATATTGCATGAAAAAATGTATAAAATTTAAAAATAAAAATAGCGGCAAAAATGGTGAACGTAAATAATTAAAAGGAATAAATCAAGCAGTATAACGTTCAGAAGCTCTTAATTAATAGAACAAAAATATGATGGACAGCGAGTATTTGATAGAAAGTATTACTGGTTATTCTGTAGTCTGTATATTGTTATGAAAATAACTACTAGGAGGGATGAAATTAAATATTTATATTTGATTTATTCTTCTGACGCGAGTACTTGATGGAAAGCATTACAAGTTATTCTGTAGTCTGTATATTTGTCTGTATATTGTTATGAAGATAACTACTAGGAGAGATGAAATTAAATATTCGTTTTTGATTTATTTTGTTGACATGAGTACTTGATAGAAAGCAATACTAGTTATTCTGTAGTCTGTATATTGGTCTGTATATTGTTATGAAGATAACTAACTGCTAGGAGGGATGAAATTAAATATTCGTTTTTGATTTATTCTGTTGACATGAGTACTTGATGGAAAGCAATACTAGTTATTCTGTAATCTGTATATTTGTCTGTATATTGTTATGAAGATAACTAACTGCTAGGAGGGATGAAATTAAATTCGTTTTTGATTATTCTGTTGACATGAGTACTTGATGAAAAGCAATGTTTTCTGTGTCTGCATATTGTTATGAAGATAACTAACTGCTAGGAGGGATGAAATTAAATATTTGTTTTTGATTTATTCTGTTGACATGAGTACTTGATGAAAAGCAATACTAGTTATTCTGTAGTCTGTATATTGTTATGAAGATAACTACTAGGAGAGATGAAATTAAATATTCGTTTTTGATTTATTCTGTTGACATGAGTACTTGATGAAAAGCAATACTAGTTATTCTGTAGTCTGTATATTGTTATGAAGATAACTACTAGGAGAGATGAAATTAAATATTCGTTTTTGATTTATTCTGTTGACATGAGTACTTGATGAAAAGCAATACTAGTTATTCTGTAGTCTATATTGTTATGAAGATAACTACTAGGAGAGATGAAATTAAATATTCGTTTTTGATTTATTCTGTTGACATGAGTACTTGATGAAAAGCAATACTAGTTATTCTGTAGTCTGTATATTGTTATGAAGATAACTACTAGGAGAGATGAAATTAAATATTCGTTTTTGATTTATTCTGTTGACATGAGTACTTGATGAAAAGCAATACTAGTTATTCTGTAGTCTGTATATTGTTATGAAGATAACTACTAGGAGGGATGCATTTCAAATATAATTCTCTATTTAACCTTACAAAAGATTGTTGACCTAATATATTGTATTAATAGAATTAAAATACAAAATCACTCATAATACAGTGCTGAGGCAATAAAATGAAGGGAAATATGACAGTGTTAAAAAACAAATAAAACGTTTTATTACACTTTCAAAGCCAATTTTACGATTGGCTTTTATCTAAATGAAGATTTAACTTTATCTTCATGTTTTCGAGTAAGCTATTATTTTATTAGCTTCTGATACTAACTATACTAATACTATCTATTAGTAGTCTATATCAACATTCTCAGGGGTCACCCATACAGAAATGTTCACACTCAATGCTGCTTAACTTTTATGATCCAATAAATATTATGAATATTTTTGCCATACTAGGAGGAAACACAGTGTACTTATTATTATGTAAAGGTATATACTTAGGTACCTAGGTATATATTTGTACTTTTATTTTGTATGTCCTTGTGGATTACTTAAGATTTTTTGCAATTTTTTAAAAAACGTACACAAGTCTTACGATTAAAATTGAACTAAGGCTGATAATGAAATGAAACTTAGCACATATGTTAGTCTTATAAAGCTCAAATTGATAGCAAAATTTTTCCTCGTTTTATAATTTTTCTAAATTTTTGCTGAGTCATTATTGCGGGTCAATGACATCATAAACGAATATTTTCCAAATAGCACTACTACAGCTATAGACTGATTTTTTTTTCTAAGTTTTAACTGTCTAGCATAAATATACTAGGAGCTACGATGATATACTAGAAATATACTAGGAGCACACTCACACAGACAGAAAACTTTGTGAAACCCACTCAGGAGGTCATAAAAAGCACCTGAAACGCGTGATTCCGTTGACATCCTGGTTTTTTGATCTTTGCTATATATCTACGGTATAAAAGAGAAAAAGTAATATTTTTAAGAGGTGAACAAGAATTATGATTTTATTAGAATACAGAAAACATAGAGATATTACTAGAGGGGCCCTATAGGTTAAATTTTGAAACATCGAAAAAGTAACCTGACCACCTTCGATTATAAATTCAATCGAATAATCACTACACAATTACAATAACTTATATAGAAGAATTTAAAAAATACAAATCAAAACACAAGCAATGTGCGGGAAGCCATAATCAATTGATTTATTGTAACCTTAACTCACTCTTTATAAGGAGGTTTCAATGAGGAGAGCCCCTGAGAGCCCAAAAAGGATGTTTCAAGCTTTTTAATGTATTGAGATAGGCTTTGCTATGCCCCCTTTGGTATATATCTCTGTAACAGAAAATGCATTTTTTAAGATGTTGCAACCAATCATGCATTTCGACAATTCATTGAGCTATATTAAATTAATGGAGTTTCGATTTTAACGCTACAGCTGTATGTTCAGGAATGATAACTTTTGATGAAGTTATTTTTGGATAAAACATCCAAGAAGGTATTATTCGTATGTTAATTGTGTTTTCTGAGAACATAGATTTGATTTATTGGTTGACGTATAGTTAGTTCCCAGGTGGCAAATTTCATGACTTCATATACTTTGATTATTTATTAGACATTTTGTAAACGTTTAAAATGAGTTCACACGCGAAAGACGAAAACTATTTTACATCACGGCATTTGAAATATAATAGGTATTATTTGATTTAAACTTTGTCTTATCAACTAACGAGGCGGTGAAACTATTCAAATCTCCGAGTTATCTGGTGCAACAAGGTTATCAATGTTTTGCATATTGTGCATAACTTTATTTTTCCAGGAGATGAAGTGAACATTTTCTCAGTTGGTTTCTATCTATTGAACGGATAACTTAAACTTTAATGCGAATTAAGATTGAATTATGAAAATATTTTTTTTTCTATACGTTCTTGGTCACAGACATTATCCATTGCATGTACCTAAAATTTTTAATTTCTTTTTGCTCTTCTACAATGAAGAAATTGTTGTATTATGCGGGGTTGCGTATTTAAAATTAATAAATAATTTAACCATTTAATAGGTAAAATTCTAATTTTCAATTTAAAATTGTCTAAACTAAATAGAAAGTTGTGATGAAGCAGTGAATACTCTATTTAAAATTGTTAACAATATTCTACCAAAAACGTATCAACAAGGATCGGTAAAATCGGCCCTTGCCGCAAATTATATAGCTTTTCTACGCGCCATACCAGTCGCGTATCAGAGAAATACAGAATGTTAAGGAACACTAGTTTTATGATTTTATATAGAGATTAGATGAATATGGATGATATATTGCAAAAACTAGAAAGTTTTTTGACACAAAATGAAACAGGTAAAATATAAACCATTTGAATAATATTTCAATCTAATATTTTCGTAATTAGATTATGAATACTAAAAATCATGACGAGACACGTAGATTTGTTGACACGTAGATAATTTGCAGTAAATATTTTGTTATTATTGTATATATATTATAAAGAAATAAATAAAATTGAAAAATTGAAAACACGAAAATTTCTGAAGGTGCTAAGTTACAGAGAGTGGTTTGTTTTGGAGTTGGTGATTTAATATCATTATATTATTTTATTAAAAATAAGATTTTATAATTTTATTGATTAACATTATTTTTACTTTTCCTCATTTAAACCGTAGGTATATAAGAAAAGTACTGTGTTTGCAAACAAAATCCGAAACCGGGATGAAACCGGAATTATTCGTCTTAGGCGTTTTTATGGCATCCTGAGTGGTTTTCGCAAAGGTGTCTGTTTGTATGTGTGTGTGTATGTGTGTGTGTGTGTGTGTGTGTGTGTGTGTGTGTGTGTCTGTTATCATCGTAGTACCCAGTGTATGACTTGAAATATTTTATCAGAAAAATTCAGTCTGAAAAATGAGTTACATTTTTCGGGTCAGCTTTATATGCCTAAAGCAAGTAACAACTTTTTTTAAAAGCCAACTATTATTAATTATCTTGCAGGTTTTTTTATGCGTTATATAATTTATTTTTTATTTCATTGTTTGAATAAAAATTAATATATGACAGTATTTATGTAATAATAAACCTTAAAGTAAAGAAAAGAATCAGCGACATTACATCGGGTGTGGTTAATAATATTAAAGCTAAGTTTTTGTCTTTTAATGACCTCGAATAATTTCATCACTGTACTTTGTTGTTGTCAAACAATAGAAGCGTTGAATTAAGACGAAAGTAAAGTTTTTAGAGTAGTATATTTAGCCTGCAACTATATTATATTTCCTGCATCGAAAATTATCGCCACTATGAAAAAAAAATGTTCAGAGAATTGGACAATTCATGATGATCAGCTATCAATAAGGACTTGAAAACGGGGAAGGTAAATACGGGATAAATACGAAGTTCCAGACGGCGATAAACACTGAGCTCTTACCCTTGGAAGTATAATTGGACGAGGATGGTTAAAGGATCTTTTCAGCAAGGTTTTGAAGAATCCTTGCTGTTGAGTTGTGCTACAACACTTATCTCGTCAGAGGCCCAAATCTACGAATATTAAAATCTATAACGATTATCTCTTGAAGATCTTTAAAGACAAAACCAACTATTGTAAAAAAGTTAGGCGTATGTTAAAACACTGGGTTTATGTGACACTTATTGGATTAAGTCGTAAAAGAGTTTGACAGAAACACAAGAAACAGAATGAAGATAAAGATAACAAAGATAAGATAATAAAGATAAAGATGACAAACTATAAGATAAAAGATCATTGGAAGGACGAAGAGGCAAACAGGTGGAGAAAATATAGAAACACGTATAACAAAGAGGATTTACACCTTAGAATAATACTAATATTGAAGGAGCATAGGGCCGTAAACACAATGCAATTCTACTGATAACACGAAAGCTGGTTGACTGGTGGTCTTAAGTAGGGGTACCACCCTAACAACAAAACATTATGTTAAATATGTGTCATAAATATCCATTAATGAAGAAAGATCATAAAGAACAAATATAAATACTTAAAACACCTGCTGAGTATTTAATAAAACCGGTCTTAGATGGCAAAAGGATAACGGAATACAAGAATCTACATTTAGTTGACGAGGACTACTTTTAATATAATTTTAATTTAAAGCGTTAAAATACAATTTAAAATGCTTAAAATATTGTAATGCACCGATATTTATATTAGTATTTTATGAATAATCAATCATTAATTTATAATAGACCATAATAATTCAGCAACCGGAAGTATTGCCGACTTTTAAGAAAATTGTATATTGTTAGGGTGGCAACATTAGTTAAGTGCACCAGTGAACCGCCTTTCGTGTTATCAGTAGTGCTCTTTCTATATATAGTATTATCCTCAGCATTCAGGATATCTTGAAACACCTAAAAAGGATAATTTAGTCGAAATTCTAGTACCTACGGATACCTAGTACCTACGGATAATTAGAAATAATTTATGCAAAATTACTAAATTTTTACTCTTGTAGACTCTTCCTAACTTTTTTTTACTTTTTTTATCTTCTATTTCTACTCTCGTTTAAAGTCTTAATTTGTTAGTAGTTGTTACTACTAATTTTAACTAAAACTTATGAAACATTTCTTCTGTACAGTCAAAAAATTATTCACAAATTCTAATTTTTTTTATAAGAAAATTGTATATTGTTAGGGTGGCAGTTATACTTAAGACCACCAGTGAACTTGTATAGTATTATTCTAAGACTTACACAGTCAGGTCTCATAATATATAACATGAAATCTAAAGTCGAACTGCGACTTAAATATATTGGATGTGGCGCCACTCGACAGCAAGAAAGCAAATAGTCCAGGAGCCGAACCTGAAACTATGTGACTCATTTTTTACTACTTCAAACCAGATTTTTCTGAAAATATACCATAGAGAATGAAAAAAAACATAGTATCCAGAGTGGAGCCCTTCATATGATCGCTCATGTTCAAAATTTTAGAACATCACACACATTCATTTTTTTTGGAATAAGCGATTCCCTGTGGGTCGTGTACAAAATATGAAGACAATATTTTTTAAAGCTGATAAAATGTCCTACAAAATGAGTGTTTAATCATAAAGATCGGATGGCTGCAACCAAAATTATAGCACTTTTATAATCACCGAAAAATAGTTATTTTATGCAAAATCAGCGTATTTTATGAAAAAATATTAGCTATTTGATTTTTTTTTGCCATTTAACAAATATCACAATTTTAGTTGTAGTTGTGCGGTTTTGATGAAAAACACTTGTTTTATAAGACATTTTATCAGCTTTAAAAAATATTCAGTTCGTGTTTTGTACACAACCCAGAGGGAACCACACATTGTGGGAAACCTGGAATTTGTGCAGTTTTCTAATATTTTAAGGGCTCCACTCTAGATAGGCAGACTATGATTTTCCTTCAAATTTTAAGAAAGATTTGGTTTAAATTAGTACTAAATGAGCCACATTTTTTAGGCCTAGTTCTTAGACTGTAAAGGATACTTGAACCCTCAACGCCAGGTCACAAATCCGAGGGTCAGAGCCGAGCTTTTATCACTGTCTGCAGCTTTGCATTCATTTTTTAGCTCCACATTCCATATACTTCTTAATTATCGAAGTACTTATTGGTGCCTGATAATATCCTTAATTGTCCAATTCTTAATTTTTGTGAAGAAGCATATAAAAGAACCAAGAGAACTTACTGAGTCAGTTCTCACAATACATAACATGAAATCTATAAGTCGCACAGAGACATATAACTTTATATAAAGATGATAAAGACATTAACCCATAGAAATAAAAAAAACTGGGACAATACATGATGTACAGATACCATTGAGTAGTTATATATATATATATATATATATATATATATATATATATATATAATATATATAATATAATATAACTACTACTACACTACATAGCCTCTTCGTCTGTGGAAGAACTTAAACAGTTCGAAACGTTACGTTTTTATTGTAAGTTTTCTTAACATCTCTATTTATTTCTCTATAATTAAGTATATATATATATATATATATATTATAATATAATATATATATATATATATATATATATAATATATATATATATATATATATAATATATATATATATATATATATATAATAATATATATATATATATATATATATATATATATATATTATATATTACAATCAATACTGCAACCAATAACAAAAAAATATTCTTTAATTCATTTAGTAACTAGCACGTTTTATTCAATACACTTTGCTCTAATAGGGTCTGGCTAAGGCCCTAGGTTTTACCCAGAAATTATATATATGTACTTTTCTGACCCCCCCCCCCCCCCCCCGGTATACATTTAGTAAAAGCCTAAGTTTGTTTAATTACGAACTCAATATCGTTCACTCTTTTCGGCATTAACAGTGACATTAAAAAAAAATTCCAGATATAAATTGGGTTCGTGTCCCTTATCTAATGTTAGACATATAAAACATTGTCTATATTTACTAAAAATATAATAAGATCTCGAAGCAAAATGAAAAACGACGTCTTACAGATCCTAGCCAAGATATTTCTAAATTATCCGTACGAGCGTCAAGGAAACGAACGACAAGTCACTTAATACGTGAATAAATTCTTAACATCTGTCTGTTAATTCTTTAGAGAAATGCACTTTATCAAAGGTATTATTGCACTACAATTTTATTTCGATGTACAAATACGACATACGAGAGCTTGTGATACGAATTTACTTTATTGTAAAAATCATGAGCAATAAAAAGTAATATTTGGACATTATATAATATTATATTATATTATTATTAATATTATAATATTAATATATATTATTACAATATTATTAAATTTGTCATGATAGTTTGTCATTAGTCGCGCTTCTTAGTTAATAAAATTTCATTCTAAATTATTTGACAAAGAACTCAGTTCAAAACGTTCAAAACTAATTTCATATAATTGTAAGATGAGTTGTGGAGTTTCCAAATAGGAGAAAAAAAAAGAAAGTTGTCATCCACTTAGTATATATTATTGACAGAGCCGACTTTCAAACTTAACAGTTCATCATCAGTGCCGGTGAAAGCGAAGTAAAGAAGCTAGGAGACAGACGAAATAGATGTCCAGAGGCTGGTGTCCGACACCAGTCCCTCAGTACAAATTTTTGAAATTAATTTCCTAAATTACACAAACTCTGGACTATTTCGTCTGTCTCCTAGCTTTTACTTCGCTTTCCCCGGCACTGATGATGAACTGTTAAGTTTGAAAGTCGCCTCTGTCAATAAATATATACTAAGTTGAGTGACATCTTTCTTTTTCTCCTAATTTCATATAGGTCTTTCTATCCTAAATTCTTTATATAACACAATATAATTGTGCAAGAGACAACTAATTCAACTATCATGTTTTGCAAACTCGGCAGTATTAAATGATATCTTTATATAAGTATATATATATATAATATATATATATATATATATATATATATATATATATATATAGTATATATATAATATATATGTATATATAAGACCCTTCGTAGGTCCTAAAACTTCGTCAGTGAAAGTGAAGGCGGTAACAGGAATAACGTAAGTGAATAGGAACGAAATGCTCGGTTCTTGAAGATAGTCAACGGCTAGTAGCACCAAAGAGTATATAGGTGTATATTCCTTGGTATATCCTATATATTCCTTGGTAGCACTGCGGAATCTTGACTTCCAGGTCAGGGATAAAGAATTAATTCGTGTACACAGGCGTCGGGGTAGCTAGAGTTATCTGTTAGGTAGCCCTAGACTAGCCAGAGCGTGAGCCTAGCTAGAGTCTGGGATGCTAGAGAAGCTGATGGAATTAGTATGACTGGTTAAATGAGGGCAGGCCAAGTGAGACTAATGCGATCAGAGGAGCTAGTAAGGATAGATGAACTAACCACACTGTGAAGTATTATAATAATACTTCACGCGCGCGCATTATTCGCTTTAGCGCCAAATAATTCGGCGCTAAACAGAGCTAGGAGCCTAGCCAGTGTCTAGCTGGTCTAGATGAACTAAGCACACAGTGAACTAGTCGCGGACACTAGCCAGAGCGGTGATTTGGATAGAGTCTGGTTTGGCTATATGAACTGGGCACACTGCGGACTAGTCATAAGTGCCGCCATGTACGGAGGGTGTGCTTCCTAGACGATTGGATGTGTACAATGTCTGGTGTAGATTAGTTGAGTGAGATTTGAGTGATATATGCTAATATGACTCTACGGGTTTAAGAGAAAATAAATAAATAAAAAAAAACCTTTTTATTTATCTTATTTATCTTCAACAGTTGAACTTAATTAATCTTTGTTTTTCAATATTATATTATATTATCTGTCGCTGTCCTTACGACAACGCGGATATTTTTAATAAAACTTTAACGTTTTAACCCTTCACTGATCATATATATTATTGCAATAAAACAGATTTTAACTATGAACTAATCTATGAACTTAATATTGAACGTTAAAGGTATTTGACTCGTTATCTTGATGTCTTATAAACGAATAATACAATATGACAAATAAAATCAAATTTGAAATAAAATAACAAGTCAAATGCCTTGACTATTAGCAATAATAATACGCCTGTGACATTATCTTAATTTCTTTAAAAGTTATCAGACTCCGGGTATATTTTTATGCAGAGAATTCTAAAGAGAGTTAGATGAGTAATGTGTTTAAGTTGGTTGTCAGGTTTTACAGTCAAATCTTTTTTAAATGATATTTCTTTAAAAAAAAAGAAAAGAAAAAAAAGAGACCATTTAATACTAAGAAATTTCCTTTATATTCTTCATTCAATGGATTTAAATTAAGGTTTATGACGTTATGGTGCAAAAGTCCGCAAACCGGCCGAATTTCTTTTAACATGCGTGCTTCCTTGCTTAACAATCTATTTCTCGCTCAATGTGTGTATGAATGTATGAATACAGTGGCGTAGCCAAAATTTAATTTCGTGAGGGCTGAATATAATATATATATATATATATATAATATATATAATATATATATATATATATATATAATATAATATATAATAAATATATATAAAAAAATAAATAAAATAATAATATAATAATATATATAATATATATATAATAATTATAATATATTAATTGTAATGTTTTCAAATTATTTTATATCTTTAAATTTCATGGTATATTTTTTTTTTATATATTATGATATTAATATTATAAAGTTCATTGTTAAAAAATATATGTTATGTAATTTATATTTTTATATATTTTTTTTAGGTTTTTATTTTTTCACACATTTATGCGGGTTAGGTTATGTAAAAATCTCGGGGGGGGGGCTGAAGCCCCTCCCTGGCTACGCCACTGTATGAATATATTATTTCTAGCGGCGAATTAAATAAAACGAGTCCGCAGTCAATACGTCAATAAACGTGAATAGTGGACATTATTATTACTTATAGCTTAATTTTTCCAGATTTTCCAAAGAAAATGCGTAAAGAAATTTTATTGTTTTTATTATTAATTAGAGTAAATGCCTCTGCATTGCTGATTTTGGAATGACGACTATAGTTATGTATAACCGATGAGATAAGTATATGCGAAATTCTTTTGAAAAATCTTAAAGACACAGCAAATCTGACTGAGGACCCCGCGATTTAATAATGTTATGATAGAATGTACTATGCTCCAATTGTAAGTAAAATATAGAACACAACTCCAACTGGTGGCCAGTGACATGATGATGTGAAATGATACTATTTTACGCTCTAATAAGGGCCCATTTATAGGTAAAAGATACAGCACAACTCCAACTGGGGACCCAGCGACTTGATGATGTTAAGATAGACTATACTATTTTCAATGGGCCAATTTGTAGGTAAAATAATACAGCACAGCTGAGACTGAATGCCCTGCGATTTGATGATGTTAAGATAGACTATACTATTTTTCAATGGGGCTCAATTGTAGGTAAATAATACAGCACAGCTGAGACTGAAATGCCCTCGATTGATGCGTTAAGATAAGACTACGATTTGGCTCAATGAGGTAAATTAATTGAATCCCTGCGAATTGATGATGTTAAGAAGACTTTTCAATGGGCCAATTTGTAGGTAAATAATACAGCACAGCTGAGACTGAATGCCCTGCGATTTGATGAGTTAAGATAGACTATACTTTTTTCAATGGCTCAATTTGTAGGTAAATAATACAGCACAGCTGAGACTGAATGCCCTGCGATTTGATGATGTTAAGATAGACTATACTATTTTTCAATGGGGCTCAATTTGTAGGTAAATAATACAGCACAGCTGAGACTGAATGCCCTGCGATTGATGATGTTAAGATAGACTATACTATTGTCAATGGGCTCATTTGTAGGTAAATAATACAGCACAGCTGAGACTGAATGCCCTGGATTGATGATGTAAGATAGACTATACTATTTTTCAATGGGCTCAATTTAGGTAAAATAATACAGCACAGCTGAGACTGAATGCCCTGCGATTTGATGATTAAAGATAACTAACTATTTTCAATGGGCTCAATTTGTAGGTAAAAATACAGCACAGCTGAGACTGAATGCCCTGCGATTTGATGATGTAAGATAGACTATACTATTTCAATGGGCTCAATTTGTAGGTAAATAATACAGCACAGCTGAGACTGAATGCCCTGCGATTTGATGATGTTAAGATAGACTATACTATTTTTCAATGGGGCTCAATTTGTAGGTAAATAATACAGCACAGCTGAGACTGAATGCCTGCGATTTGATGATGTAAGATAGACTATACTATTTTCAATGGGGCTCAATTGTAGGTAAATACATACAGCACAGCTGAGACTGAATGCCTGCGATTTGAGATGTTAAGATAGACTATACTATTTTTCAATGGGGCTCAATTTGTAGGTAAATAATACAGCACAGCTGAGACTGAATGCCCTGCGATTTGATGATGTTAAGATAGACTATACTATTTTTCAATGGGCTCAATTGTAGGTAAATAATAACAGCACACTGAGACTGAATGCCCTGCGATTTGATGATGTAAGATAGACTATACTATTTAATGGGCTCAATTAGGTAAATAATCAGCACAGCTGAGACGAATCCCTGCGATTTGATGATGTTAAGATAGACTATACATTTTTCCAATGGGGCGCAATTGTGGTAAATAATACAGCACAGCTGAGACTGAACCCTGCGATTGATGATGTAAGATAGACTATACTATTTTTCATGGGGCTCAATTTGTAGGTAAATAAACAGCAAGCTGAAGACCTGAATGCCCTGCGATTTGATGATGTTAAAGACTAATCCTATTTTTCAATGGGCCAATTTGTAGGTAAAATAATACAGCACAGCTGAGACTGAATGCCCTGCGATTGATGATGTAAGATAGACTATCTATTTCAATGGGGCTCAATTGTAGGTAAATAATACAGCACAGCTGAGACGAATGCCCTGCGATTTGATATGTTAAGATAGACTATACTATTTTTTCAATGGGCCAATTTGTAGGTAAATAATACAGCACGCTGAGCTGAATGCCCGCGAATTTGATGAGTAAGAAGACAACTATTTTTCATGGGGCTCAATTTGTAGGTAAATACAGCACAGCGAGACTGAATGCCCTGCGATTTGATGATGTTAGATAGACATACTATTTTTCAATGGGCCAATTGTAGGTAAATAATACAGCACAGCGAGACTGAATGCCCTGCGATTTGATGATGTTAAGATAGACTATACTATTTTCAATGGGGCTCAATTTGTAGGTAAATATATACAGCACAGCTGAAGCTGAATGCCCTGCGATTTGATGATGAAGATAGACTATACTATTTTTCAATGGGGCTCAATTTGTAGTAAATTACAGCACACTAGCTGAGACGAATGCCCTGCGATTTGATGATGTAAGATAGACTATACTATTTTCAATGGGGCTCATTTGTAGGTAAATTACAGCACAGCTGAGACTGAATGCCCTGCGATTTGATGATGTTAAAATTGACTACCTATTTCAATGGGGCTCAATTGTAGGTAAATAATACAGCACAGCTGAACTGAATGCCCTTGATTTTGTGTAGGTAAATAATACAGCACAGCTGAGACTGAATGCCTGCGATTTGATGACGACTATACTATTTTTCAATGGGGCTCAATTTGTAGAAATAAACAGCACAGCGAGTGAATGCCGCGATTGATGATAAGATAGACTATACTATTTTCAATGGGCTCAATTTGTAGTGTGGGTGATGTTAAGATAGACATTTTTTAAACAGCATGAGACTGAAGCCTGCGATTGATGTTAAAATTGACTACACGTATCGTTAATTTAATAAAAACCTTATTGATGGGTTAAATATAAAACACATATTCATACAAAATTTGGTAATTAGCTCTATTCTATAAAATAATATATTACAACAACATTTTCTACGAAAACTTTTTGCTGAGTCATTATTGCGGGTTAATGACGTCATAAAATAATTATTTCCTAATAGCACAACTACAGCGGTAGACTGATTTTGTTACAAAATTTCAACTCTCTAGCATAAATACACTGGGCGCTACGATGTAACATACACACACATACAAACAGACAACATTGCGAAAACCACTCAAGAGGCCTTTAAAACGCCTGACACAGATAATTCCGGTTTCGGATTTATTTTTGCAAACACAATTTCTTTTCTATATACCTACGGTATAAATGTCAGGATTGACAAATTGCAAATTTATACTGCAAAACGTCTTCAGACTCGCTTTGCTCGTCTTTAGATAGTAGATATATCAATTTCATTCCCAGTGGTCACCTAGCCAGACACTGACCTGACTCAATGCTGCTTAACTTTTATGATTCAACAAAACCGTACTTTATTCATTGAGTACTTTTGGTGTTCAAATGAAACTTAGTGAAATTATTTATTACGTAAAGGAATATACTTGTACTTAATTTCAAATCAATTTTGACGAGCGAAGCAAGTTCGAAGTAAAGGGTGAGGGTTGCAAATTCAATATGGTGAGGAAAATTTCCGATGTATAATGTATATTGTAACTTAAAATACGTATGAAAAGATCAGAAATAATGTTACTACAGTAAACGATGTGTTATTGGCTTTCCAGACAAGCTTTATTTAATCAACAAATGTGTTTCTTCAAACATTGCTTGTATACATTGTAGTACGCACTCTTATTAGGGCCTATGATGCAATAATTTTATAAATAGTTCTGTTTAAAATACTCATTCTAAAACCGTCTGGTTGTATTTAGTAGGTCACAAATTTTCGCTTATGTCCTCCGTATGGCCGAATATAAAATTAGACTTAGAGTTGGAGAGGAAATAGAAAATAGCTAAATATATAAACTGTAACGCCCTAATTATCGTTGACGCCTTTTTAAATAATTATTTTTTTTATGTAATCTGGCAGAAAATTTATTTTTATACATCTTTACTTTTTAAACAATAGGTAAAACAAAAGGTAATTTCACTGTCGACAAAAGGTATTCCTTTAAATTGTATAGAAGAGCACTAATTCGAATTAGCGGTTAATTAGTGCCTTGGCACATTGAGTAAGCAAAAATTCTGGCGCGGTGGTCCGCATGTGGGCGAATTTCCTTGGATGCGTGTTTCCGTGCTTTTTACATTAATCAAGTTACAAACAGTAAATAAATAATTCCGGCGCGGTGGTCCCTGTCGGGCAAATTTCATTAGAATGCTGTTTCCGTGCTGAAACAACCCATTGCTTAGTCAAGACATGCCCATTGCGTGGTTCGGTTCTGCTTAGAACCTAAGCAGTTACTCAATTTGTCAAGCACTGCTCGTACTCAATTTTGTCTGTATTTCAAAGGAAATGCGCATAATTACCAGTTTTTTGTATAAACTATGCCTCAAATTAGAAGTCGCACTATTATTGCACTAGTTAAAGCTTAGTTACTTATCTTTAAGCTTAGTCAGTTGTTATCTTCAAAGGTTTTAGCGAATTTCCTTTGGTTTTACCAAGTTTGGTTAAAAATATTAATACCGTTCGAAAGGTAGAGTGTTACAAGAAAGTGTCTAGAATACACACACACACACATAGATATATATATATATATATATATAGAAGTTCGCGAAACGTATATTTTTCGTCATTAGGGATTATTTTTTCGTTTCAGCGTATATTTTTTCGCTGAAACGGATTGGTGTCGGGGTCCGAGGTTCGAATTCCGCCATGACGCCTATCCTATTAGGCGAATTTCCCAAGGATCTATACTATAGATCCTTATAGTTATAGATCTAACTATAGATTTAAGAATAAAATTATAGATCGGACGGCAAGTAAGCAAAAAGGTTATTATAGTGGTATCGACATCGAATGGTTTTAGCGAATTTTCATTGAAAAAAATACACACATACATATATTTCTGTGTGTACGTATATATGTATGTATTTCTAGCAAATGTTTGTAAACGCTATCTTTCGAACGAATTTTTTTTTTATCCAACTTTGCACAAAACCAACCATGGGGAGGACACGATCTCTATGGAAAACCAGGTTGTTGTGACGTCATTAATCTAGTTTGCTGAGTTTATATATATATAATAAAATATATATATATATATATATATCCATAAAGACATGCTCTAAGATGATTTGCTGTAAAAACGATTAAGATCCTATGAGTCTTAATATTTCAATTATATTATAGAAATTAATTAACATAAATTTTTATTATTAGGATAAAAAACCTGAATATCCTTAAGTGGTATAAGTACATAGTGTTATAAGTGGATAACTAGTAAGTGTAAGTAAGGATAAGTAGTAAGTGTAAGTAAGGATGAGTAATAAGTGTATGTAAGGATAAGCAAAAAGTTGATAAGTAGTAAGTGTAAGTAAGAGTAAGCAAAAAGTTGATAAGTAGTAAGTGTAAGTAAGGATAAGTAAAAATATTCAAGCTTTGAGGAGGAATAGGTCTAATTAGGACCTATTCCTCCTCAAAACTTGAATATTTAAAAAGAGGTCCCTATACAAATTTTTTGTCTGATAAGTAGTAAGTGTAAGTAAGGATAAGTAAAAACTTGATAAGTAGTAAGTGTAAGTAAGGATAAGTAAAAACATGAAAGTAGTAAGTGGTAAGGTAAGGATAAGTAAAAACATGATACGTAGTAAGTGTAAGTAAGGATAAGTAAAACTTGATTACTATTAAATAAGGTAAGTAAGGATAAGTAAGTGATAGTATAATGTAAAGTAAGGATAAGTAAAACTTGATAAGTATTAAGTGTATAAGGATAAGTAAAAACTTGATAGTAGTAAGTGTAAGTAAGGAAGTAAAAACTATAATAGTAAGTAAGAAGGAAAGTAAAAACTGATAATAGTAAGTAAGTAGGATAAGTAAAAAATAAGTAGTAATGTAAGTAAAGGAATAAGTAAACATGATAAGTAAGGTAAGTAAGGATAAGTAATAAAACTTGATAATTAGTAAGTGTAAGTAAGGATAAGTAAAAACTTGATAGGTAGTAAGTGTAAGTAAGGATAAATAAAAACTTGATAAGTAGTAAGTGTAAGTAAGGATAAGTAAAAACTAAATATCTTATTAACATTTATCGCATTACATGTGTTTTTCACCCTAAATATGCTAATTTAATAATTCCCTTTCTTATTTTATATAGGTTTTTTGCATAATTTATGATTCAAAATTATGTTTTACTGTTGCAGGTAAAAAATCACAATCTTTTGGTGTGCGTAAGTGATATTGTTTTTCTTTTTGCATGCATATATTTAGTTGCCAATAACTTTCAGTATCAAAATTATTATTTATATCTATAACAGTTCTAGAGGAAACATTTGCTAAATTGTTTATTTCACAATCATAACACTTATATTTATATCTATAACAATTCTTGAAGAATACTAGCTGAATTGTTAATATCTCAATCATAACACTTAATCCAATATTGTCTGTGGTCTGAATACTGTAAACACATGATACTTATAGCTAGGGTTGCATAACTGTAAAAAATTAAAACACTGCGTCATGAACCCGCTTGCTCATTGTTAACCACATGTTTTATGAATTGATGTAGGAGATAAGCAATGAGACTTGTACTTTAAGGGAGGAGATAACAGCTCTTATCCAGACCCTGGGTAGCTCGGTACTATAACTGTACATTGGTAACGTCATTTTTCGTAATAATTTCAATTTCTCATAAGTAAAACATTATTTTTTGACTATTTTGTTAAAAATTAAGTAAAATGAATTTGAAATAAGTTTTAATTACTATCTATCGCGTATATTCTTTAATTATCTGTGTTGTATAAAGTGATGAACGGAATGGAGGAAAGTGGTGGATCTAACTTTTTTAGAGTCCATCCATTTAACACAATTAACACGTTTTCAAAAATTGTATTTTGCACGTTGTTTTCTCACAATTTTTATTTGTAACTTAGTTTTTGTGTTAATAAAACAATTATTTATTTATTTAATGTGGCGTCACTGAAAAATGCCTTCCGCTAGTAGGGTGGTTGTAGGGTCTAGGTGAAATAAATGGGGACATTAAAGACCCTAGATTTTGGTAAAGTTTAAAAATATTTTTTACAACTCTAAAAACTTTTGGGCTATGGAGCCCAAGGGTGGCTGCCGGCCTCTTTGGCTAGTCTGCCCCTGCTGGTTGCGTAGTGTAACATTTCTAGTTTCTCAGAATTATTTATTGGAGGATTTAACAGCACAACTCACATCTTTATTAATTTTTAGCGAATTTCCTTTAAAAAAACATTGAATGATGAGTGGCATGGCAGGAGTCGGAAACGGGAGTATGGCCAAAATTCGATATCTTTTTGTTTGTCGTCTTTATACTCTTCTTGGTGTTATTTTCCTACTGTGTTATCGACCTCATCTAGTTACTTTCACGTAAATCCACAGTTTCAACTTAGGCCTTACATTTATCTACAATAGTTGATCTTGTATTCTGGCCACAGAAAAGTTTCGCCGTGGAGCGACTGAGGCGCGATGCGTTGAGGCCGCTTAGCGTCTACGGGCGGTAGCCCGTATTTTGATTCAGCCAAATTTGTTGACAAAATCGGTAATATTAAGGATTCAAATTATTTGGGGAAAAAATTTTTTTTTGAGGCGTTAAATCGAATAAAATCAAATCCGGAGTCGACACAATAATTTAAAGTTACCAAGAATTGATAGCCAAATCTAAAATATGGCTTGTAAACCACAACATGTAGTAGGGTGTAGTTTTCGATGTTTTGGTGGCTTTGAGTTGAATAAAATCGGTTCGGAGTCGTTTCTAGCCAAGGAACTTATATAAAGGGGAAGAAACATATCAGGCCTTCTCAATGAAAATGGGTGTCGCCAACCTCCATCGAGGGAGCAGCCCTCGGGCACTCGTAGCACTACTACATCCTACCTATCGTCAGGTTATAAACTTGTCGAGTATAGTATTAGTTCTTTATTATTGTGTAGTACTTAATTGTTAATATTTAATTGTATTCTTACCTTGTTTAAGATTATAAAGTTATGAATTCTAAGAAATAAAAAAAAAGTACTAGAATCCGTTGAAATTAAGCGTGTTAGACCTTAAAAGTGAAAAACACAATCTTTATACGCTTCTCCAATACTTTTAAACTCTATACGGGTCAAGTTGTCCCATGCTCATCTATTTTCCTTAAAATGGTGGCGATTTTTTTTTTCTTTATGCTCTCCCTATGTTACTAGCACTCAAAGTTCATGAACTCTGCAGTACCCTGCAGGGTACTCAGGTTTAAATCATGGTAATATTAATTATTTTTTACTCTTCCTATTTTATACCGTAGGTATGTATACAGGAATATAAATGCTGATCATTGTGTATTGCCCAGTTCTACCCTTGAAATGTCAAGAAGGTATTGGGGCTCTTTTATATGGAAATCTATGAGTAATAATTGTAACAAGTTAAAGATTATACAGCGAATAAATTTACTTTTAAAACCAGTTGTGATTTGATTGGAATAATAAGTATAAATCTTCTCTTTAAATATATTTTTACATCATTAAGTTTGTTATGCTTGTATACATTGCTACCAACTATATGAATATTTAATCTAAGATTTATTTGCAATTGTTTTATTGACATTTAATAAATTTATTAACACTTTTTTACAATGAAAAAAAATTATACTTTAATATAATTTAATTTGTATTATTCTTAAACATGTTATTTCAATAAAACTACAATAGTTTCCAGTGGACTTTTTCTAAATACCTATTAGACCAAGAGACCAGGGGTGTTTTGTTAATAAAAAGTGTAATGGCTGGAACCGGTCTCAATTTTTCGTAAATATCTTCCTGAACAAGGATCTGCAATTCTGCCGACTCGTATCGAATGGGTGTCCCAGGCAGAACGCACTTTACATGTCAAATTTACCACCGAAGTTAATAAAGTGTAATGGCTAGAAACGGTTTAATTTTTCGTAAATACCTTCCTAAACAAGATCTGCAATTCTGCTGACTCGTATCGGATGGGCGTCCCAGGCAGAACGCACTTTACAGGTCACATTTACCACCCAAGTTAACTAACAGTGTAATGGCTGGAACCGGTCTCAATTTTTCGTAAATACCTTCCTGAACAAGGATCTGCAATTCTGCCGACTCGTATCTGATGGGTGTCCCAGGCAGAACCTTGACCCCTAAAGTGTGTTCTGCCTGGACACCCATCCGATACGAGTCGGCAGAATTGCATATCCTTGTTCAGGAAGGTATTTACGAAAAATTGAGACCGGTTCCAGCCATTACACTTTTTATTAACAAAACACCCCTGGGCTCTTGGACTATATAGACATAAATGAGAAAAATTCTGGCGCGGTGGTCCGCATGTCGGGCGAATTTCCTTTGGATGCGTGTTTCCGTGCTTTTTACATTATATAAGTTTACAACTAGTAAATAAATAATTCCGGCGCGGTGGTCCGCTGTCGGGCGAATTCATTAGAATGCGTGTTTCCGTGCTAAACAACCCATTTCTTGCTTATGCAAGAACCATGCCCATTGCGTGGTTCCGGTTCATGCTTTAGAACCTAAGCAGTTACTCAATTGTCAAGTACTGCTCGTAACTCATTTTGTCTGTATTTTCCAAAGGAAATGCGCTAAAACCTTTAAAGATAACTGACTAAGCTTAAATATAAGTAACTAAGCTTTAATCTAGTGCAAATAATAGTGCGTACTTCTAATTTTAGAGGCATAGTTTGTACAACCAACTGGATAATTATGCGCATTTCCTTTGAAAAATACAGACAAAATGAGTTACGAGCAGTACTTGACAATTGAGTAACTGCTTAGGTTCTAAGCATGAACCGGAACCACGCAATGGGCATGGTTCTTGCATAAGCAAGAAATGGGTTGTTTAGCACGGAAACACGCATTAAATGAAATTCGCCCGACAGCGGACCACCGCGCCGGAATTATTATTTACTAGTTGTAAACTTATATAATGTAAAAAGCACGGAAAACGCATCCAAAGGAAATTCGCCCGACATGCGGACCACCGCGCCAGAATTATTTTAGTTGTAAACTTATATTAGGTAAAAAAACGATAAATTATTGTCCCTACTAGGATTTGAACCCAGGTACTCTGGGTTGAGAGCTCGCATCCAAAGGAAATTCGCCCGACATGCGGACCACCGCGCCAGAATTATTTTCTAGTTGTAAACTTATATTTAGTAAAAAAAAAACAATAAAAAATTATCGACCCTTCCAGGATGTGAACCCAGGTACCCTGAGTTTGAGTGGTCGTATTGACTCCGGACCACTGCCGTTCAACTCAGAGGCCCACAAAACATTGAAAACGACACCCTACTCGAAATTTAATTTTAACGACCGTAATTTTGGTTTTCTATAATTATTGTGGTTTTTTCGACTTTTTGGTAACTTAAAGTGGTCGTATCGTCTTCGGACCGGTTTCATTCGATTCAGCGCCCAAAATTACATGGGAAACGACACCCTACTCGAAATTTATTTTTTATCGACCTAAATTTTGGTTTTCGGTAATTTACAATGGTTTTTTCGATTTTTTAGGTCACTTAGAGTGGTCGTATCGACTTCGGACCGGTTTCATTCGATTCAGCGTCTCAAAAAAACATAAATATTGACCTTTTTCGCGGCAAAAAATATTAACCCTGAATTTTGCTGATTTTTGAAAATTTCGCTGACTCAGCAAACCGGGTTAATGACGTCACAAAACCTGGTTTTCAATAGGGTTCGTGTCCTCCCAAGGTTGATTTGTACCAAGTTGGTTAAAAAATATTAATCCGTTCGAAAGATAGAGTGTTTACAAGAAAGTGTCTAGAAATACATATATATATATATATAATATATTATATATATATATAATATTATATATATATATATATATTATATATATATATATAATATATATATATATATATATATATATATATATAATATATATATATATATAATATATATAATATATATATATATATATATATATATATAAAGTCTCGCGAAAATTTTTTTTCGTCATTAGGGACCTCTGAAACGGATTTGTGTCGTGGTCCGAGGTTCGAATTCCGCCATGACGCCTATCCCATTAGCGAATTTTTTCCCAAAGGAAATTCGCTAAAATTAAAAAAAAGCTTCTAAGCAAAGTCCTTTCTATACGTCATTACTGCATACAAACTTTAGTTATTTAAAATTAGCTAAAGCCATCAAAAGGTGTTCTTCGTCAGGATTATCGGAATCAGCAGCAGGTGCAAAATGCTGCTGTTGCTTCCGATAATTCTGACGAAGAAAACCTTTTGATGACTTTAGCGAATTTTAAAGAACTGGAATCTAACATAGGAAAGGGAGAATTAAGACAGAACATACAAATTTTAAGTTAAATTCATAAAAAATACAATACAAATTCTGTACGGATGCGTCAAGTTTTCATGTCAGCTAGCTAGAGTTTTGTGTTATTTTCCTCGCAACAAGAGTTGGCAAATACTATACAAATACTTTTTAAAATGTATTGCAAATACAAATATATATCTTTGGATGTATACCTTGGACTCGCTATTAGATCGTCAATAGGCAGATTTTCGTAGCAATAGTAAAAAATAGTATTTTTTTTACCTTCTAACAAAATAGTACACTATTTTTTCATATTACCTTTTCATTAAGAAAGTTTTTACATTTTTTCAATTTATAATTTTGTTATCTTTTTATACCCAACTCATTAGTGGAATTAACAAATAATTAAACAAATTGATGATCTCATGCTCATATGTACAATAGGAGAGCAATTAGTGTCACAAATCACTCTGAAAACTTGACGTATTTTTGTTTATACGGCACAACTGTTTATTTTCATATGTTTATATTTAAATATATGTTTATAAACGAGACAAACATTTTATATCTTGTTTTAAAGACATTTACATTTCGGTTTTTGTTTCTTACACCTCGGAACTTTTCCTCATCCTATCGGATTCGTTACGCTCGTCCTCCTTACTCCGGACTCACACAAGAGATGAGCAAAAATTTAGCCAAGAACGGAAAAATTTCCCAAGTTGTAAAGTAAGTAAGTTGTAGGTTCTGAAGTTGGAAAGACTAATATTTTGGCATTTTAGCATATCTCTACAATGTTTATTACATGGTACATACAATAATTAAAAATCTCTAAAACAGTACTATCGCCTCCTTCTTTGGTGATTACTTTATATGAAACACCCTATATATATATATATAATATATATAATATATATATATATATATATATATATATAATATATATATATATTATATAATATATATATATATATATATATATATATATTATATATATACTATATGTGGTGTGTGTGTGTGTGTGTATTTATCGTGACTTACTTTTTTACTTTTCCTCATTTATACCGTAGGTATATAGGAAAAGTATTGTGTTGGAAAAAAAACCGAAAGCGGGATGAAACCGGAATTATCCGTTTCAGGTGTTTTTAAGGCCTCCTGAATGGTTTTCTCAGAGTTGTCTGTCTGTGTGTGTGTCAGTTATCATCGTAACGCCCAGTGTATTTATGCTAGAGAGTTGAAATTTTGTACAAAAATCTGCCTACCATTTACTGTCTGAAGTCGAGCGAAGCGATTTAAAAGGCATGTTGCAGTATAACTTTGGGGAACTGTATTTCTGAGGACGAGCTAAGCAAGTCCGAAGCAGGGAGGATGAGCGTAGCGAATCCAATGTAATGAGGAAAAGTTCCGAGGTACCCACTACCCAATTTTTTTATAATTTTGTTTTCTTAAAAGAAAACCACCGTTAGGATGTTTTATAATTCTTAATTAAGCATTTTTTTGCTACAAAAATTGACTTACTTTTTTTAAAAAAAAATATTTTTCTCTGATTTTATTGCCAATATACTATAATTACTTCACTTTCATTTAAAATAAAACTACCGGTATACATCTTAAACAAGAAGGTATTTTTATTGCTACTATAAAAAAGTTTAATACAAACATTATCGACCACTTTAAGAAACAGTACTGCTTTCTAGCGACATCTAGTGGCAACAACTTAGTCCCGCTCTAACCCGTCACCTAACAACACTCTAAGTATAAACTAAGCCGGCAATGCACTGTATAATTTAACGATCGGTCTACAAGAAAAATTATTTATTTTAAATTTAATTGTATCTGTGATACTTTTTTTATAATTTTTATAAATTAAACTTTTATAATCATGTTACTACTTAACGTACTAAGCCCCTCCCAGCATATAACCTCAAGTATAACCTACAATCATTAAAGTAAACATATTTTAAGTTTGAAATTTACAAGAATACTACAGGTCAGGTTATGAATAAACAAATTACCATCTCTCTGTGAATAAAGTTATTTAATAATTTATTTAGAATATTTATTCTCATTATTATTCTATTTTAAACTTTTGTTATTTTAATAAATTACTGTCATTGTTTCGATTACCATATAAAATGCAATTACTTAGTCTTTTTAAGCTTGTGCATAAATAAATTTATAAATATTAGTAAATTTTTATTAATTATAGTATATTAAATTTTGTAAAATGAATATGACAATGGTAATACTTTAAATTTCAATTCTTAACCAGTATTTTAATATTTTTTTATTATTTTTTTTTATTATTTTTTTTTTATTATTTAAGTATATTATCTGGTTTATCTTGATTGATAAAAAATCATAATACTTAAATTTTTGGATGAAAATTGATTTTTTGAAAATATTTATTAAAGTTTATCTCGTTTATATTTTTTTTTAAATTTTGCTTTCATTGAAATTGCTTATAAGAAATCGTATGTATTTAATGTTTGTTAATTACACATTCATTTACCAGAGAAACTTTCAAAAGGTAAAGAATTTTAAGTATAAAAAGCAGTACTTAACTGACAGTACTTTACAAAATTAAGTATTCGAACTTAGTAGAGATAAACTTAAGTATAACTATCTGAAATAAATTTGGTTATAAAAACTTTGACTTTAAGACTACAACTCTATTTAAAATTGTGTTTTATTTAATCTATAAAAGAGAGTTATATAACAAACTTTTTTATAAGAACTAAAAGGTGAAGGTAAACTCTTTCTCTTTACAAAACGTGTTTTCGAGTTCTTTTTTTCTGCCAAAATAAATAAATACAAATCAACCTGAACCAGGTCTTTTAAAAGTAACATTTTTCTGTCTTTATTTTAACAAAAATACTGCTAAGAATAGAGTTTGTTAGGAACAAAACAATCAAAGAAATAAAGAATTATCTGATAGAAACAGAAGCTAAGACTAATAGTTGCTGCTAACACTAAGAATTTTGTCTTAAAGAAAAAAAATCTTTAAAATAACTTATTTCTACATTTTTTAATTCTTATTTATTTTCTATTTCCTCATAAATTGATAAAAAAATTAAAAAAAGCTATAAAACATAAAATATAAAATTTAAGCAACATTTAAATAAATAATTCTTGCCCGGTGGTCCGCATGCCGAGCGAATTTCCTTTGGAATGCGTGTTTCCGTGCTTAACAATCAATTTCATGCTTAAGATTCCGGTTTATGCTTTATAACTTGAGCAGATACTCGATTATCAAACACTACATATATCTCATTCTTACTTTTCCTACATATCCACGGTATAAATAAGGAATTGTGTTTGCAAAAAATCCGAAAGCGGGATGTCACCGGAATTATCCCTCCTATGCGTTTTTAAGACCTCCTGAGTGGTTTTTACAAAGTTACTGTGTCGTGTGTGTGCCTGTTATCATCTTAGCTCCTATTTATGCTATGTACTATGTATGTTATATGTGTATTTATGCTAGATAGTTGAAACTTTGTACTAAAATCCGTCTACCACTGTAGTTGTGCTGATCCGAATAACCCGCAATAATGACTCAGCAAAAATTTCGTAAAAATCATAAAACGCGGAAAAATGATGCGATTGAAATGAAAATTGGCACGCATGTAGCCATGTATTATGTATATGCATTATGTTGCACATTAACATATGTGCCAAGTTTTATCTTATCATGTTAGTTCAATTTTTATCAAATTACTTGTGTACGTTTTTTTAAAAAAAAGATAATAAGCCCATTAAACCAGTATACTCCTTTACCTAATAGAAAAGTGCACTAAGTTTTGTTTCAATGTAACAAGTATAGCTATCATTTCTGGTGGATCATAAAAGTTAAGCAGCATTGAACGTGGTCAGTGCTGTATGGGTGAGCGAAGCAAATCAAATGTGATAAGGAAAAATTTCGAGGTACCCCGTTTCCGATTTTTTTCTATATTTGTCAAATGATGCTTTTGGTGAAACAAAACTATGCCCGCTAAAATTGTCAGTGCACACCATTATTTGCTCTATTTTAAATCTCAGTTAGTTTTTACCTTTAATTCGTTTAGCGCATTCGGTCATGGTTCGACTCCCGACAAGACGCCTGTCCCGTCAGCAAATTTTTTCTAAGATAAACTCGGTCATGGTTCGACTCCCGACAAGACGCCTGTCCCGTCAGCAAATTTTTTCTAAGATAAACTCGGTCATGGTTCGAACTCCCGAACAAACACCTGTCCCAGCAAATTTGTTCTAAGATAAACTCGGTCATGGTTCGACTCCCAACAAACGCCTGTCCATCAGCAAATTTGTTCTAAGATAAATTAGGTGCTAATCAAACCAATTAAACAGATTTAAAGAGAAGTAAGAATACATTTGTTATTGAAAAAATTTATTAATATATAATTTTTAAATATACAACAAAATGATACTGCTCTGTCAAAGGTTTTTATATTTTTTCTCTATCTTTATTATGTGTATCTTTAATTTTTATTTACCTAATATATGCTTATGTTAAATTTAATTTTAGTTTTAGTAGATAAAGGTAAATTTTTTTTGAAGGGGGGGGGGGCTGATTTGAAACCAGAGGGAGTTAATCTCTCTTAGTCCCTACCTAGAATCGCCAATGACTGAAAATGTTACATTATTTTTTTTTATAGTAAAATAGGTAGCTTTAAATAAATCATGATGACTACATGCACATAGCTATACATATTTAGGAAAACACTCATAAACTTTACTTAGAGATTAACATAAATAAATAAAGCTGTTATAGATATGCTAATACGACTTACCTATTTAAACTTGATATCTATTCTTAGAAGTCTTGTAAATGAATCTAAAAATAGATATGTTGTCATGTGTATGTTTCATGCATACGAGTCTGAATGCTACGGGTAATTGAATGAGTGATTATGTGAATGAAATGGAAGCCAAGTGATAACTAATTCTAATTACGTAATTAACTATTTGCAATACTGTACAGAGTTGGTTTTATGATTTGAAGGGGTTTCAAATAAAATAGAATATATAGCCGCCTCTTTATGGGCGGGTAAAAATACACAATGAAAAAATATATAAATATATTTCGATATACCAAAAAGGGTATTTACACTCGTCAATTGTTTTTTGCTTCATTCGATCTCTGCGATCGAATGAAGCCGAAAACTCATTAATAATAATAACTTATTCTGCATGAGTTATTATAGAGCATGTGATTTTTATAGAGGACTTTTTTTGATTAGTGCTATTTTTGATTATGCTAAATCCGCAATCTGGAGTGAAAATAAAAAATTATTTGTCCTGCCGGTGTCTAATGAACATTGATAATTTATTTTAATAAAATGCAAAATAAAATTTCAACAAGTTGTGTCAAACAAATCGTGTTAATCTATAAAACACGATAATTATTAACTATTAATACCTATTTTTTCATATTAATTATAGCTATTTGCATCAATAAAGTAAGCCGCCTCCGTGACAAAGGTCATTAAAGTTAGCTTTTTATAACATTGAGACCATGGGGTCTGGGGTTCGCATCCCAGGTTACGCTCTCTGTTTACATAAGATTTTCTTAAAATAAATTATAACCAACTTTAGATTATACTTTTAGTGAAAAATTTACCTAAAATGGTCCCCAGAGGGATTATTATCCCTGATGAGCCGCAAAGATCTAAATAGGCATTATTAATATTTTTATTATGATTATTATATAAATCAGTAATGTAAAAGCATAAATACCTATAATATGACGAAACTTAAATTATTATTATCTATCCCTTATTTTTATTTTTTAACAAATCACTTCTGCAAAATTCCTTTAAAATATAAACCTATTCAAAACACCATCAAAAATATCATCTTTTGAAAATCCTACAAAAAAAATTAAAATACCCAAACCAAAAAATTGGAAATTATCCTTAACCCAAACAAACCCCCTCACACCCCAAAAAATAATCAAATTTCATACCAAAATAAATAATTAAATAAAATAAAAATAAAGTGGCACAAATCACCCCAAATCAATAAATAAAATATGGCTCCGGTTTACAAAAAATTAATATTGTAAACTTTTGCCAATAAAGAATTTGTTTAACAAAAAAAATTACTTTCGTGTGTTATTAAAAATCATCACAATGCAAAATTAATAAATTAAAAAATATATATTAAGAACCGACAAAAAAAACTGATAAAAAGAAAAGATTAAACAATACACGATAAATTGATTAAAATCACAATTATTTAATATAATAAGTAATATAAAATATTTGTAATACATAAACGACCTTCGCAATGCATAGTAGGTCGAGTCTGGTGCTACATTTTGAATCAAAGATAAATGTAGATAATACGTCAAATATTACCTAGTTGTAATAACAAACAAATATTTTAGACTTTATTTAAATTCATTTTTAATATTTACTTTTTTTATATTTTTAATTTTGTATTATTTTATAACTAATTGTTGACATATATAGCGGAAAATATTTTGGACAAAGAGAACAAAAAGGGGGGATTTATTACATAACCTATATCACTGGAGAAAAGGAGGTTCTCATTGTGGTTAGTCTTCCTTTGCTTGTTTATCAGGATATATCGCTCTTTTTCTAAATACTTCGCTTATTCACGTGTTTTGCGAGAAATACCGGTATTATTGTGACTTGTGTAAAATTGTGCTTGTGTTTCTGTGCTAAAGAGGACAACAAATTTAATTTATTATGTATTAACCAAAGGTATTATAAAGAAATAATTTAAAAAATGACCGACTATAAGAACAAATTTTTTTTAAATTTTGATTCATAAAAGAATTTAATATATAATCTATTTATTTATGTTTATATGTTTAAATTATCAACAATCAATCGTTTATTTATCGACTGATTCGCTTCCCTATCTCCTACTTTAAATAAAATTATAATAAAGAAAGTTTATATTGCAAAATATAAATTTTATGATTAAAAGTATAAATTTAATAAATATTAATTTTTATTTAATTTTATTTCTAGATTTTTTTAAATTCCATATTTTTATTTTCTCACCTTCTACCACGGGTACGTGGGAAAAGTATTGTGTTGGCCATAAAAATTCAAAACCAAAGTTTCATTATAATTAGGCTATCCGTTGTTTAGGCTCTTTTATAACGTTTTAAGAGGTTTTTATCGTGCTGTCTGTGTGTGGGTGCCTGTGCTTATTTATAACTCCCACTGTGTTTATGTTAGAGTTTAAAAATTGCTACAAAAATTAGACTTAGGATCTTGTTGTGCTTACCGGAAGATATTTTATGACCAATCAAGTTGAAAGTTACCACACATTTACATCTATAAGTGGTTAATTGGTGTACTAAAGTTTATTGTTATATTGGTCTCCATTTTAAAAATGTTGACTTTTGAATTTTTATTTTTTGACGGTCTAAAACATTTAATTTCTTCACTGTTTTAATTCCGTTTCTGTTCAACACATCAACAGACAGTGTAAAACGTTAAGAATTAGAAGTCAACATTTGAAAGCAACTAAAAAATCAAAGCTAAAAAGAAAAATTTGAAAGCTACTAAATTGGCAAAAATATTGGTACCTTATTTAAAATTATATCTATAAGTTTGTTTCCATCTGTTAAAAATATAAAGTTTTACCATCAAAAATTTAAATTAACAAAAAGTTTAATACAACAATGACATACATTGCTATTATTCAGTTAAAGGGTTAAAATTAATAATAACAGAGCTGGTTAGTATGAGGCTTTCGTGATCATAGAAACCTAGTTTAAATGGCGTTGTTTAATGGCTATTAGAAACTTAATCAACGTTGATTGGGTAGATTTTGTATAGATGAAAGCAGAAATTATGGTCAACCTAATTTCTAAGGTTCAACCTAACCTTACACTCTAAGGTCCAGTGTAGCGAGACCGAAGTAATACAATATTAAACTTTATCATGGAATTCTAAGGGCGATCAATGCAAGTCCGAAGTTATAACAACCTGTACTTTCGATAACTCTCTTACCCTGAGGTCGAGGGTAGCGATTCAATTATACCTTAAGGTTTGGATATTCATGAAGTTGTGAGAAATATGAGGTACCCAGTATCCGATTATATTATGCACATTAATTTGGTTACATCCTAAAACAAACCCATACCCAAGAAGCGAAAAAAAATAATAACAAATTTACGACTCTGTCAAAAGATTTTATTATATTTATTATTTACTTTCTATGAAAAAAATAAAAAAAATCGTCTAGATATATAATAAATATTTACTAGTATTTTTCAAAAGTCTACACTTCCCTACAGCTTATTTTTTTATTTTAGTTCTTTGTACATTTTTCTAATTATTTTACTTCTTTTAGCTGTAGAAAATACTGGGAACTATTTTGTATTTCTATTCAAACATTATAGTATTATTTGTAGAAAATATTGGTCTAAAACTTGCTATTTTTCTTATATTGAAAAAAATTTGCATTTTATATGGTGCTCTATGTATTTCATATTTTTATCTTATGTTTTATTCAAATATCCTTATAAAACTTTATATACAATAAATTATAACTTTTGAACTTTTTAGACTTACTTATATTTTACTGAATCATTCAGCATTTTTATTAATTTATTCAAGAAACGGATTTTAAAATTTAATTAATCCATGATGACTGGTTTTTATTACTTTAATAAATTTATTGAGAATTTATTAAAGTAAAATTATTAAAGTTGTAAAAATATTTACTTTAATTGCGATGAATTGAAAAATTCAGTTCTAAAATAGTTGAAAAATATCAAATTGTACTAATTAAATTTATTTCTTTAATTAGACAAGAATGCAATAAATAAGTTTTATATTCAACATCAATTATTCAAAAGATACTTATTTTAAAGTCGCTTTAATGAGCTTGTTTATCGTGATTTCTAAGTATAATAAGAATTGATTTCGTAATAATTATTTTTTTTATAAAACATATTAATAATTCATTTATATATTTTAAAAATTCATAATGGTTCATTCCAATTGAAAATTCTATTATACAACTATTTTTAATTATTGTTTTATTTACTTTTTATAGGGGGGAGGGGCTGTTACCGCAATAAAAAATCTATTTCTCATTGCCATTTCGATATTTCAAAAAATAAATAAGTTAATTAAGTTTTTACACAGAAGAGTATCGATCAAAATTTTGCCAAAATTATGAAACAAGAAAATAAAATAATTCACAAATAAAATCTTATTGATTTTAAATTGTACTCAATTTGCAATAAATTGAGTTTCAGACCAAATATATAGTAAAATAATTTTTCTATCGAATATAGATTTTTTGTAATAAACATGCCCCTGGTATCAGTTTATTTTTTTTTATTAATATTTTATTTTTACTTCTTATTTATTATAAATTTATAACTCTGGGATATAATCTCTACTTTAGGATGGGACTTTGGAGTAAAGGAAAAAGACGATAAGATTAAATTTAAATGGATAAGAAGGGGGGTCCTCCTGGGAGGACAAAAACACCAACCAAAGGAGACAAAAGAGATAGATTTGAAATTTCCTCTGGCAAAGGAACGAGTAGAGATAATGTCGACTTAGCCAGCCCACCGCCTAAAATAAGAGTTGCTTCGAGCTCTTCAAAAGACACATTGGAGGCAAAAGAACAGCTGGCTGATACTTCACCCAAGAGTCCAACACCAAGATTACTAAGTAGTCCGTCCGTTCGCGACCGCGTATCGTTTTTCCAAGGATCACCTCACAAAGGTATTAATTACATCAAAACACAATTTTCCAATTTTTAAGAAATAATATAAAATGGTTTTCAAAGTATAAAGTAAACAATACTTTAATGCAAGCTGCAATAAAAACTTATTTTGAACTCTAAATTTCTATGTATATTTTCAATTTGTATATAATCCTTTAATTATTTACTTTAAAATGCAGCTTCACTATAGCTGCATTCTTAATGCATTTATAGCCTATCAGATTAAAAAGTTAGTGACAGATTTGTGAAAAAAAATGATTTAAGTAAAAAATTGTTTTTAAAATGGCAAAACATAAAAATAATAAAGTAAAATATTAACACTTACAAACATTAATTGATTCGATGATGATTAATTGTCTAACTTTAATGGATATATGCATATATATATATATATATATATATATATATATATATATATATATATATATATATATATATATATATATATATATACTTATTTTTATATATTTTTACTTACTTATTTACTTATATATATATATATATATATATATATATATATATATATATATATATATGTATATATATATTTATATATTATTTATTTACTTATTTTTAAGTAATAATTATTTTATAACTCAGTTTTCTATTTTACATCTAACTTTTATAAATCATGTATAACTATTTAAACCTTAAATGGTAAAACATACAAAATCATATATTTAGGAAAACGTTTGTTATTAAAAACAGATTTCTAAAGAGAATTTATTAACCTTCCTTATGAATGATTATAAAAAGCAAATAAAAAAATCGATTTACACGTTAGATAGGACTTAATATGATCATTTAAAAGTGTTCAAGTATTACCTGATAACAGTTATCAATTCAGGTCAACTTTGCAAGTACATATTATGCTAAGTATTTTTTCTACTTTAATATATATTATAACCATCGTAGTAAGGAGTATCAATAACTTTATAAAATAATAAAATAGGTTTTATTACTTCTTAAGAATAAAGAATTATAATAAAGATTAGACATTTTATAAAGATTAGATTAGACTTTATGTATAAAGAAGACTAATTTGCGAATAATTATGTATTAATGTAGGCTAATTGACTTTAAGATAACATAGCAGTTTTATTTTTTTGACTAATGGAGAATTAAAGTTGAGATAAGTAATTTTCAATATGCTTTTAATGTTATTCATGCTTTACAACGTAAAGGCTTTGAGTATTATTTAAGCGATTTTTTTTTACCATGACGCATATGACGTCATTTGAATATATATATATATATATATATATATATATATATATATATATACATATATAAATACAGTTACACACACACACACAACACACACCACACACATATATTATTATATAATATATATATATAATATATATATATATATATATATAATATATATAATATATATATTATATATATATATATATATATATATAATTATATATATATATATATATATATATATAATATTATTGCATAGCTTACTACTCAGTCCTGCTGAGCGGGTTTCTGAGGCAAGACGATAAAAATTCGCTAAATACATGGCAAAATATATTTATGTAACAACAAAAAATAATAAAGTAATAAATAATACAAAACAATGTGGTTGCGAAGCGGCCCACAGGCATGCCCGGGTCGACGTGGTGTTACAGCTACCGGTATTTTAATTATTTCCAGGATTATACAGCCATAAATGTAGTGAATAAATGAAATAATTATTAGTTTGTTAGTTAAATGAAATATTTATTAGTTTGATAGTTAGAACTTACATGAAATATTTATTAGTGAGTTTTATTTGTTTAGTAATAAATGAAATATGAATTGTTGTTAAATATAAATTTTTAATTAATAACAAATTAATTATTATATTAAATTAATTATTTATTTATAATTTGCATTTATAACGAAAGTAAGGATTAAAGCAAACATTAAGCTAGTGAAAAAAGTGAGGATTGAAAATAAGAGTTAGATAAAATAGATAATTTTTCCCAAGAAAATTTGTTTAAAGAAATAATAAATTGAAAATTATTTATTATTATTATTTATTTATTTTTTATTATTTGCTTTATTTCGAAATAAAGAATTATTGTATTATTATTATTATATAAATCGATTTTTTAAAACGAAATGAATAAATAAACAAATACATTAACGTTCTTATTTCGGTTTATGTTAAAAAAAAAGTTTTGCATATAAATACAATAGAAATCCTCAACTGCGTGTAAAATTATAAATAATTAATTATGATTAGCAAATGAATCTGAAATCTTGCTTTTTAAACAACTGTTTTCTATATTATACCACAAACTGCAAGATGAACAACAAAATTATGTAGGTGGTAAATTGGCAACTCGGAAGCCTTAAGGAAGGTCATTAATTTTAAAATTTTATGGCTTTTTTTATTTAACCACATCTAATTTTATCTGAAACTTTTAGCAACCTATAATTTGATTTTGACTATCTTTTAAATCATAAATACATAAAAGAATATAAAATGTTAAGTTAATTATATAGTACACAGAGATGACTTTTAACAAAATTGAAGTTAAAATTATTTTTGATTTTAGTTTTATAATTTGTTCTTTCCATGAAACAGTTTATTCCTTAAAGCTAAATATGACCTTATTTGGTCAGTTTTGATTTTTTTTTATAATTTTTTTTTTCATTTATAGGATGGAACAAGGCTTTATAAGGTTTATAAATTAATTAAAGTAAATATATAATAATTGATAATTGAGACATTTTTCTATTTGGATTAATCAATAAGTCTTTTTCAATGATTTTTTTCTCCAGACCAAAATTGGTGTAAAGCTTAATTTCTCTTGACGTTGCTAAACATAAAACATTTAACACATTTTTAAAAGTTAATAAATTACCCAAGACAAATATTTTATAAAAATATATTAAAATATAATTAGAAAGTATGTAACTGCATTTCTTATTATTAAGACAATAATGTTTTTGATATAAAATTTAAGCAACAAAATTAAGTTTAAATGATTCGGGGTTTTTAAAATAAGAATTATTTTCTAGTTCAAGTAACAACATACAACAAGATCATTTCAGGTTCCTAAAACACAATGTTGTGTCTTGACAATGTTGAAGTTGCGCTAAAGAGAGAGATTAGTTGCGCTAAAAGGATTAACAAAAGACTAATAAAAAAATGTGATGCTACTGAAAAATGCGGATTAAAATGCGTTTTTAAAAGTAGTTTTTAAAGTATTTTAGAGGGGCTTCGTAATTTTTAATTGTTTTTATTTTAATCTTCCTCTATACCTTGTAAAACCCCCTCCATCTCCGTTGTTGGACCAATCTCTTAAGTGTAATTTTCTGATGAAAATTCAATAAATACTCTCTTCTTAGTAATATGTAAACAAATCGAGGTCATAAATAAAATAATCAAAAGTCATGTTGAAGCTTAAACCAAACAGGACCGGAGACGGCTAAGAGAACTGGCATTAGTTCAAGCAATGTCAGATGCTCTCAAGCCCAGGTAAAGAGAAAACAACAGACTGTAAAGAGAGCTGGCTTTGGTCCCTGCGTTGAGACCTGAGCCCGAGACCCAAGTTAAGAGACAATAGTAGACGATGGAGAGAGCTTGCTTTAATCTTAACACTGAGACCTGAGCCCAAGACGCAAGTTAAGAGACAATAGCAGACGATGGAGAGAGCTTGCTCTAATCCTATCATTGAGACCTGAGCCCAAGACCCAAGTGAAGAGTGAACAGCAGACGATAGAGAGAGCTTGCTCTAATCCTATCATTGAGACCTGAGCTCAAGACACAAGTTAAGAGACAATAGCAGACGATGGAGAGAGCTTGCTCTAATCCTATCATTGAGACCTGAGCCCAAGACCCAAGTGAAGAGTGAACAGCAGACGATAGAGAGAGCTTGCTCTAATCCTATCATTGAGACCTGAGCTCAAGACCATGTTAAGAGACAATAGCAGACGATGGAGTGAGCGAGCTCTAATCCTATCATTGAGACCTGAGCCCAAGACCCATGTGAAGAGACAACAGCAGACGGTGAAGAGAGCTTGCTCTAATCCTATCATTGAGACCTGAGCTCAAGACCCAAGTGAAGAGTGAACAGCAGACGATAGAGAGAGCTTGCTCTAATCCTATCATTGAGACCTGAGCTCAAGACCAAGTTAAGAGACAATAGCAGACGATGGAGTGAGCGAGCTCTAATCCTATCATTGAGACCTGAGCCCAAGACCCAAGTTAAGAGACAACAGCAGACGGTGAAGAGAGCGAGCTCTAATCCTATCATTGAGACCTTAGCCCTAGACCCATGTGAAGAGACAACAGCAGACGGTGAAGAGAGCCCACTCTACTACTAGCTCTACTACCACTGGGACTACTAGTAGTCCCAGTATTGATACCTTGGCTCAAGACCTTAGGTAAAAAGAGACAGATCCCCTGGGCATCTGCTGTTCTATTTACCATGTTTAACATGACCCCTATTGATTGACTGTTTACTGTTGTCTATACTTATCCTCTTTTATTAAGAAGAAATTAATGTTTGATCGCCGTATAAGATAATGGGTTTCGCCATGTAAAAACATGTAATTAGTTTTATGATATTTATACATTCTTTGAATCTATTTATTTTACTGGATATCATACATGGAGGGATAGGAACTCGTGTTTAATTACTACAAAGTTTGTTTAGTTTAAAATAAGAATTTTTTAGATAATAATTTCACTTCTTATCTATAAAGTTGTTTAATCTAAAACCTAGATCTATACTTAAAACACCTCTAAAAAGTTCTTCAATCTAGTCGTGCTTAAAATAATTTAACTATAAAAGTTTTTTGGATTTCATTTTTAAAAGTAAAGTGAGTTGTTATGCGTGCGTCTTAATTTCGTAAAAAAATATAAAGAAATGTTCTAAAATATAGTTTCTTTTTTAGTTCTTTTGATGAAAGAATTTTATACAATTTTGAAACTTTGTAATTACAATATTGAACACAGAGATATATTTCTAGAGACTCGAAACATCTTTTGGTGCTCTTAGGGGCTCTGGGTAACCTCATTAAACCTTCTTTTTAGTGTTTGTTAAGGTTGTAATAAATAAATGGAAATCAGCTTTTGCACATTGTTTCAAAACTTTATACCATATATGTTACAGTAATTTTGTTCTGTGCATTTGATTATATTAATAGTATAAAGTGTTGGATTACTTTTTTACGTTACGATATTCAACCTTTAAAAAAAGGTTGAAACGAAATGCAATTAGGACCTTTCGTATGATAATATCTTTATGATATTTAATACTTTAAATTGAAATTTAGTTGAAAACATAGTTTCCAAAACGTACTCATCATAACCACAAACTTACAAAAATGATAGAAATGGAACCATTCCGGACTTAAATAGAAAGAATAAGATACAATTCACTCATTTAGTAAAATAATTTACCCATAAGGCTATAAATTTTTTTTGAGGTCGTCAAAAGGCTCTGCCTGCGCCCTAATGAGTTAGACGTAACGAAACAGAGTAGGACATGACGATATGTCGAGCCGTCAATGATGACGAATGTCGAATGACGGAACAGTTCCCAGAGCATTGCATTTTGCTTGTTACATTTCCTAGGAGACTTTCGCACAATTATATTGTGTCAACTTTTTTAAGATGCTATTTAAACACGATAATTTATACTGACTAAAATCTAAATTTTAAACAATTCTTATACTTCTATATATAATTTTTTATGTATACAATTATCAATATTGTTTTAATTGCTCAATAACACAAAACATTAGTCCAAACAAATAATCTCCTTTATCATATAAACTGTAAATTTCTTTGATTTCATTTTTATTAGTCTCTTTTATTTTAACGCCGACAAATATTATTACATATTTAACAAAATACACTACACACGCACACACACATTTATGTATACACATATATATATATATATATATATATAAATATATATAATATATATATATATAATATATATATATATATATTATATATGTACATTGTACATGTATATACAATTCATTACGAACTTGTATCACATTAAAAAATTAGAAATATAAACTTTGTTATCAGGAAGTATAAGTTGAGGAGGTTCAAAATTGGTTTTCAGAAATTAAAAATTCAGAATTGATTCTTTATAAATCTTCTCATTTCTGATAATATACCATGTTATTAGAAATATATGAAAAATACAATCATAACTTATATGTTTCCCAGCTCCTTTTATGAATTGTTCTCATAACGTTATCAGAAATATAATTTGAGCTAATGATTTTATTTTTAAAAATAAAAAAAAAATAAAAACGATTCATTATTTTTGTTTTATATATTCTTTTAATACTTACTATAAAATTGTAATTATTCTTTGAAATAAATTGAAAATAGATTCGAAAGTTTATTATATTTAAAGTTTTAATTAATTATTTCTTATAACTAAACAAGAGTTATCCTGTCCTCAATAGTTTACCCTGTTTCTACTTCATATACTCTAATAAATCATTGAAAATATACCCTATTGATATTTTATGAAATACAATTAAACAATTGATCAAGATTGAGTTTAATAAACAATGATTGAATTAAAAAGGTTCAGTTTTAATTAATTAAAATAGTAAGTTAGTAAATATGTTGTTCTGCCTTGACATGAAAAAAATGCCAATAAAATTTAAGAAAAAATATTTTAAAGTAACTTTAAACCTGTTAACCTATTTTCTACCTCGTCTATTAAATTATAAAAACACTTTAAAAAATATAAATCTTTACAGCATATATAACAATTCTTTACTGTTTTGCCATTTTACCTAATCAAAATTTTTATTACAAAGTAAAGGTTTTGCTTTAAAATATTATTTATAAGAAATCTAAAAAATGATTGTATTTTAATTTTAATTAAAAATGTGTTTTGATGTAAAATACTTTAATTAATATTCGGTTATAAAATGGTGAAAACATAGGGGATGAGAGTAGTTGGAGTTCGGCGAGCAGTTCGAGCCGCTCACCGATGGGAAGTAGAACACCATCACTGGGAGAACTCAACTATAGTGAATATAAACACCGAACTATCAGCTCTGCTCATCATTCACCTATTAATTCATCTAAATTAACACAATATGATCAACAAATACAAATTAGTAGAGGTAATTTTTTTAAATTTATTTATTTCAATTTTGAGGGTGTTTTTGGGTGGGTTTAGCCTCCTAAGCTGGTTAAGCCATTCCCTGCATTAAAGATAATACCTTGTCAAATGTTTAACTCTTGTATCACATTTTTTTAATTTTTAGCACTTGAAAGAGTTCAATTAGTTTTTTCCAAAGTGTAGTCACATGAAACTTCCCACAATCAATACACCTGAAGATGCCTGGCTTCGCCATGCGAAACATCTGTTATTAATGTTTATGTAAATAAATAAATAAAAAATCTAAAGGACTGAAGTCTTCATAACGTAGAATCAAACGTAGAAATTAATCAACGTAGAATTTAATTCTTAACAGTCCAATAACAATTTTGTTAAAACAAACAAAATTTAAAATTTAAACACATAAAAATTTAGCTAATTACGTTTAATGTTAGAGTTATTGATTTTAACGTATAACATTATTGCAGTGATAATGTCAGTTTTCTACAAAATATTACTGACTTTACTATAAGTTTCAATTAATTCTTCCAGAAACAACACGTGCCCCACCGCCAAACGAAGCTTTCCCGCTCTCAAAGCTATATCGCAGTAATATATATATTTTATGTAGAGTGATACTATAATCTCCTCCGACGATGATTTCGTTTATGACTGCTATTTTGGCAGGATTAAGTGCCCAAATTTTAAAAATTAGACATTTTAACTTAAAATTGAAACTAAGGAATGACCATTAGAAAAAATATTCCAAGGGTAAAAATGCCTAAGAATACTATAGTACGACACACGGCTAAAATCAGTTGACAGCGTGGAAAAATAATGCTAGGGAGCCCAGGAGGTTATTCCTGGGCATCTGAGCATTTATCAAAGGTAATTCTTAGGAGGAGAGCTAGGAAGGCTTAAGCCCCCCCCCCCAACAATAATACAAAAAATTAAATTTAACTTAATGTTTTTTAAGTTATTGGAGTTTTTAATAACTTATACGTAGCTCTCTTCCCTTTTTTGGAAGAGAGCTTTTTTTTTGGAGCTGTCTTCTTTTTTGGTTTAGGCTTAAAGTAGAAGAGTGAGAAGGAAATCACTAGTTTAAACCTCAATGTAAATAGTGAAACAGATATCGTCGTGACCGGTGTTCAAAATCCGGCCGGATCAGGCTATTGAGCTAAGAAGATATAATCCAAAGAGTCTTAGTTAGACAATTGGCCAATCCAAAAAGTCGTTATTCTCTACCTCGTATTTATTTCATTATTGATTTTTCAAAATCTAGCTTAAGTATTTATATGCACCACACACACACAATATATATAATATATAATATATAATTATATATATATATATATATATATATATATATATATAATATATATATATGATAATATATAATATATATATATATATTATATAATATATATAGCTTTAGCCCGTGTGTCGCACTATAATCTTGCATTACCTTACCCTCATTTTTAGGTATTTAAATTAGACTGTTACTGTTAGATTTAAGAAGATTATGTACCCTCCCTGAATGTTTAGGTCAAACATAAGGCATTTTAAATCTTGGGAAATTATTTTTTAATGACAATACTTTAGTTTCAATTTTTAAATGTTTACACTTTAAGCACTTATTCCCGCAAAAATATCGGTGTTACGCAAAAAATATACAGGGGGCAAAATGTTTTATATTCTTTTCTAGAACCCAAAAAGCCCAATAAAAGTACACCTTTCAAATTAATTGTTCTATTTTTTCGCAAAATCTGGTACACCCGAAGTTAACTAACCAGCAAAGTGAGAATCCTTTACTTTACTTCCTTTAAACAAAGAAAGTACCCCATGTTTCATTAATTTAACAGTTCAATATATAAGAGGGTGGGGGGACTTTTGAACCACCCTGTATAAGCTACTATTGAGGGTCATAAATTTTGCCTAAACCCAAGTTCATTTGGGGTTAGGATCTTTTACGTGCACCTGACTTATTAAAAAAAAGTATTTTTTTAAGGAAAATATATCAAAAAAATGTCCATCTCTTGCATGAAAACCCAAGAGTCTTTAACTGGGGACCATACGTGCACCTGACTTATTAAAAAAACGTATTTTTTTAAGGAAAATATATCAAAAAAATTTCCATCTCTTGCATGAAAACTCAAGAGTCTTTGACTGGGATCCAACCCGGCCTGTCTGAGAGGCAAGCACACGTGCTAACTTTTACATCACCGAGAACCTAAATTCATTTTTAATTTTTTTATGTAACTCTTAATTAAATTTAATAAAAAATATATGTATCACGTTGTAACTAAAACAATTACATACGACTAAGAGACGCGGTTGTGGTATTATTTAATAAGTTAAGTTTATTAATTTGCAAATCTTCTCAAATGTATTTGTAAAATCTTATCATTAATTTATTTAATCCTTGTTTTACAAAATTTACTATCATTATCTAAAATCGATTTACTTTACAGTGGCAATGTTAAATCTTAAAAAATACATGTCGGATAAACCTAATAATCTAGAGTGCTAAAGCTAATACGCCCTACATTTGGTAAATGTTAGTTGTAAAACTAGTGATTTAGGTCACTCTTGAAACCTTTCTAGTGTCGTTTAAACAGCCGCTTTTTTAATTTCTATTTGCAGTTACCCACCTATATTTAGGATGTGTATATACAAGTTTCATTTCATTATCAGCATTAGTTTTATCAATTGAATTGTTTACGTTGTTTAAAAAATTGTAAAAAATCAGAAAATTATTCAATTGAGTTACAAGTGTATACCATGACGTAATAAACAAGCGTACTAAGGATCATAAATGTTAAGCAGGATCGAGCTTGGTCAGTGTCTGGATAAATGATCACTGGGAATGAAGCGAATGTATATTTACTATCTGAGGACGAGCGAAGTTGTCCGAAGGCGTGTTGCAGTATAAATTTAACGACTTCTATATCTGCTAAGGCGAAGCTGGGAGGATAAGCGTAGCGAATCTGATATGATGAGGAAAAGTTCCGAGGTACCCCGTACCCGATTTTTAGATTATATGTTGAATTAGTAGATAGATATTAATATACATACTTGAGAAACAAACAAATGTACATAAATCAAATTTATGCACAGACATAAACAAAGTAATGTATTCATACAAGGCACATTTATAGTAGAGTTGAACCTAAATTGAGTTTAAACAAGAACCAAAGCGGGTTTTAACATAACGTTTTAGCACTTCAGCTATCATTATAGTTAAGACGTGCATTGAAATTTTATATTTGTTTATATACGTGTTAACACCTATCTGAATATTTTAACTTTTAGCATTTCCCATTATCTGATACACTTGTTACATCTATTGCACTATAAACGCATGGTTTCAAATTCGTGACTATTTAACTATTATATTTCGTGTCAAACAATTTAAAATTCGACTTGAGTTTAATTAACATAATCGTGTCTGTTAGACACAAACAGACATTTGTGCCATTGATTAAAAACATCATTTTCATTTCAAAATTGATTATATTTTTTTAAAAAACATATATTGTATATTATTTGTGTTTAAAGTCTCTCTTTTATTACTTTATTTGCCAGTGGCGTAGACAGTAATAAGTCTTCTGCTTAAATATATATGCATAAATCGAAGAATCAGCTACCGTCGATACTTGCTGTTGGATATGAATATCCCTGGACCGGTTTCGTCATAACGCCATCATCAGCAGGCGGGGCAACACTCGAGCTCTCAACTAATAAAGTTATATCAGTGATTAACTTCTAGTCTCAATGAGCATGATGAATATGATCTTCAGAGGGCTCGTCGTGCTCATTGAGACTAGAAGTTAATCACTGGTATAACTATATTAGTTGAGAGCTCGAGTGTTGCCCCGCCTTCTGATGATGGCGTTATTCCGAAACCGGTCCTGGGACATTCATATCCAACAGCAAGTATTGACGGTAGCTGATTCTTCGATTGCTTCTTCACTTGCGGTAAATATAATCTTTTTAAAATATGCATAAATGTATTTATGCTCTTGCATTAATTTATTTAGGCTCTAGTATAAATGTATATATGTTCTAGCATAAATACACCATGCCAAGAGGTCCATTTAGGAGGCCTTAAAAACACCATAAACGGATAATTCCGGTGACATCCCGGTTTCGGATTTTTTTGTAAACACAATATTGTCCTTTATACCTAGGGAATAAATGAGGAAAAGTAAATTGTAGCATGCACTTTTGGGCTTTTTGGGTCCTTGGGATGTATACATGACATTTTGCCCATCCCATGTTTTTGTCTAAGACCGCTATTTTCGCGGGAATAAGTGCTCAAAGTATAAAAGTTGGACATTTTAACTCAAGAAAGAATTTGCCAATAAAAATATACCTTCTAATTTACTTCTTTCTTCTTTCTATTCTTTCCCAAAATTTGGTGTTGCGTGCGATAACCGAAGTTAACCACACTACCAAAAATAAGTTTCCTTTACTCAAAACAAGTACCACTTAAGTTAAGTAAATTAAGTTTAATTAATTTATGTTTCATGGTTCAAAATTTAAGTGGTATAGGGGTGCTATGCCATTTGGTCGACACTCTATAAAACTCTAAACGATTAAATTACAAAACATTAAATTAAAACTTTAACTAGTAGTTTAGAACCCTTCAGTAGAATCAGTTTTGCATCTTTGAACTTAAATACTAACATTACGTATAAACTTAATTCATTCTATAAGGACTACAACCTAATATAAATGCAAATTAATAAAAACGAAAAACGTTTGGTACCAAAATGGTTTACTATTTCGGTGTTAAAATGCCTTAGTTGATTGCCGGGGCGTAACGAAGGCCGTGGCCTTACTAACAGCAATATTTTGGGAGCAGGACCTGGACATCTAGAAATATTATACCTATAAATATAAACCTCCAAATCTAATTAATTTTATATCCTATATAAATACGATACAAATTCAAGCAGTGCTAATCAATTGCTTTATTTTCAGCGAACAAGTAATTCAAACGTTTGATTTTGCATATTTTATCCTATGACATATTTACTAATATGAAGGATATTCCAGAATTCAAAGTGTCAAAAGGTCGAATACTATAGTGGCTTCACTCTCACTGTTTTTCATTCACTTACAGCAGTATTTGTACATCACGAACTCTTATCTTTTTGAATCCTTTATATCTAAATGTTGTATCTATTTTAAGTTTTATTGGCTTCTGAATTTTAGTCCATCCTATTTTTAATTTATCCTATCGTTATAAAAAATCATTGGCAAATAGCGGATGAAAAAATTTAACAAGAGAGACTGCCCTCATATGAAGGATAGCTGTGCAGTCAGTGTACTAATCACAACTATAAAATACTAATCACAACTGTATAAAATAGTAAAAGCTGGTACGGGGTACCTCGGAACTTTTCCTCATCACATCGGATTATAATTTGTAAACTATTATAATAATAATAATAATTCTTTATTTTTCATTAAATTTTACAAAGTAAAACAATAGAAATCTGTCATACATTAAAATATACACATATACATACAACATAATTGCATACATACAAAATACATACAATTATAATATACTATATTATAATTGTAACAAGTAAACTTGGTTATCTTATTTATTATGTAGTGGTATACACCATTAGCCGCCTTCGTGGTCGAGGGTCGTTAGAGCGTTAGTATTTATACTAACCTTTGACACCGCGGAGGTCTGGGGTTCGCAGCCCAGGATACGCTCTCACTTTATATATAATATTTCGTCAAATAATATATTGCCAACTTTAAATTATACTTTGAATGTAACGGATCCCACAACCACCTGAGGTGGTTTCCGCAGGAGTTTTCCCTAATGAGCCGCAAGGCTCTAAACGGGCGTTATTATTATTATTATTATAGTGGTATACACTTGTACCAAATTTTAACTCAATAGAATTATTTTCCGATTTTTTTCTTTTTTTAATAAAAACGCACACAATTCATTCGACATAGATTGAACTAATGCTGATAATGAGATGAAATTTAGCAGAAATGATAGACTTATACATAGCTACATGCGTGTTGAATCTCAATTCGATTTTTCGAAATTTATGCTGAGTAATTATTGTAGGTTAATGACGTCATAAACAAATATTATCTCATGGCACAACTGCAGTGGTAGGCTGATGTTTATACAAAGTTTCAACTCTATTGAATTAATATACTGGGAGCTACGATTATAACAGACACACACACATACAAACAGACAACTTTGTTAAAACCACTTAAACCACTTTGTGAAATTGTCACTGGATAAATCCGATGACATCCCGGTTACGGGTTTATTGAAAACACAATACTTTTCCTATATACCTAAGGTATAAATGAAGAAAAGTAAAAATAATGTTTAAAAAATCGGGTACGGGATACCTCGGAACTATATTGGATTCACTACGCTTATTCTCACAACTTCGGACTCGATCGTCCTCAAAATCGTTTAAATTATATTGGAATACGTCTTTGAACTCTCTTTCTTGCCTCTGTCAGTAGAAACATCCGTTTTAGTCTCAGCAGTCACCCGTTCAGCTACTGACCTCTGTCGATTCTGATGTTGACAGTTGTCGTGGGATCATGATTGTTAAGATCCTACTATATTCGGAAATTCCCTATTACATTCGTTTTTGCAGTATTATTGGCAATGTTGGCAACTTAGGCAACTTTAAGGTGCCGTACGCCGAAAGCTTCTTGATATACTATAGATTGATCCTTAACATTATTTTTAAAGTTCATAAAAATTTATATTCTACCATTGCAATATCCAATTATATAAGCGTCTGAAGAATACTTCATATGTGTGAGCTTTTTCTCCATATTTATCTCATAGAACAGATGTTCATTAAATAACAATTTATTAGTCGGTGGGAGCATCCAAAGATAACTCGTAAAAAGACCAAGGCTTTTGTTCTTTTATCCTCCATAAATTAATTCATGTATCTTTAGTTCCTAGCAGCTGCATGATATCAAAAACTAATATTTAACATTTAGATGTTGCTAATTATCACAATGTCTTTGAAACCGATTAGAAAAAGTCATTCGTTAAGTAAAGCTTATATATTTGCAATATTTGGAGTTAAAGTAGTATCTTTAGATTATTAGTTGACATATTTAATTCCAAAGACAATATTTATATGTACTTTAATTCCAGCACCACTCCTATTAATATTGTGTCTTAGCAGATATGATGTGAACTTTCTTAGGTTCCATGTTGTGATGTCCCCATTAAATTTTCGTTATAAGAATTATTTATGTCATTCGTTGGTACGATTTGTTTACGCACAAAATCAAGGTTAATTAAAATATTTATTGCCAAGTCATGTAATAATTTGAATCAAGCATTAATATTTTTATTTATTTTTTATTTATTAGTTAAAGGGGGTTATTTCAAAAAGTATTTCGTTAACTTTTTTTATTTATTTTTTTTTAACTCTCCTTGAATGTTAAAAGGAACAAGAAACGCTGGAGGCAGAGTTGTTACTCTTCGTGTATGAAAGATTTTTAGAACGATTAATTTTGCATTTTTATTTGATGTTTATGTAGGCTGATCTGTTTTATATATAGCCGGCATTAATCAGATTCTATTACGTTTGATGTTTTAGTAAAATATTATTACATCTTTGATAATTTAGAATTTAACAACTTATCGGCCAATTTTATTCATGTAAAGTTGATATTAAAGATACAAGTTAGAATTAATGTGCACAGTAAACTTCCAGTTTATGCAAGTAACGAAATTTTTTTGTAAGAAAAAGTTACGCCAAACGAGTTTTTTGAAGTATATTTAAATATTGACTGTACATTATTTAAATATTGACGTGTAGTAGCCAAGAGGCCAACAAATTCCTTTTGTTTTTAATGAATTTTTAAGAAAAAATGTGCTATACTATAGTGATATATATATATATATATATATATATATATATATATATATATATTATATAATATATATATATATTATATTATATATATATATATGTGTGTGTGTGGTGTGTGTGTGTTGTGTGTGTGTGTGTGTGTGTGTGTGTGTGTGTGTGTGTTGTGTCTACAACATTTTTATCCTAGACGTTTCTATGGGACACAATAAACTTTCGAACGCTTTTTCGGATCGAAATGAAACATGGTTCAAAAATTAATATTTCAACAAAATTCACAAATCTTCAAAAAGGTGTTAAGATCGGTTTGAAATGTATCAAACTACTTGTATGTATCTATACTAGTATGATATTAACAAAAATTCTCGCGCGGTGGTCCGCATGTCGGGCGAATTTCCTTTGGATGCGTGTTTCCGTGCCTTTTACATTATATAAGTTTAACAAACTACTAAATAAATAATTCCGCCGCGGTCCGCTGTCGGGCGAATTTCATTTAGAATGCGTGTTTCCGTGCTAAACAACCCATTTCTTGCTTATGTAAGAACCATGCCCATTGCGTGGTTCCTTCATGCTGTCAAGCACTGCTCGTAACTCATTTTGTCTGTATTTTTCCAAAGGAAATGGCGCATAATTATCTAGTTGGTTGTACAAAAACTATGCCTCTAAAATTAAAAGTACGCATATTATTTGCCACTAGTTTAAGCTTAGTTACTTATCTTTAAGCTTAATCAGTTATCTTTAAAGGTTTTAGCGCATTTCCTTTGGAAAATACAGACAAAATGAGTTACGAGCAGGCTTGACAGCATGAACCGGAACCACGCAATGGGCATGGTTCTTACATTAGCAAGAAATGGTTGTTTAGCACGGAAACACGCATTCTAAATGAAATTCGCCCGACAGCGGACCACCGCGGCGGAATATTTATTTAGTAGTTGTAAACTTATATAATGTAAAGGCCACGGAAACACCGCATCCAAAGGAAATTCGCCCGACATGCGGACCACCGCGCCAGAATTATTTTCTAGTTGTTAAACTTGTATTAGGTAAAAAAAAATTATTGTCCCTACTAGGATTTGAACCCAGGTACTCTGGGATTGAGTGCTCGCATCCAAAGGAAATTCGCCCGACATGCAGATCTCCGCGCCAGTATTTATTTTCTAGTTGTAAATTTTATTAAGTAAAAAAAATCGATAAAAAAAATTAATCGACCCTTCCAGGATGTGAACCCAGGTACTCTGGGTTTGAGTGTCGTATTGACTCCGCCCACTGGCATTCAATTTAGAGGCCCAAAAAACATTGAAAAACGACACCCCTACTCGAAATTTAAATTTTCAACAACCGTAATTTTGGTTTTCTATATTTTTTGTGTTTTTTTCGACTTTTGGTCGCTTAGAGTGGTCGTGTCGACTTCGGACGGTTTCATTCGATTCAGCGCCCAAAAATTACATAGGAAACGACACCCTACTCGAAATTTATTTTTTATCGACCTAAATTTGGTTTTTGGTAATTACAATGGTTTTTTCGATTTTTAGGTCACTTAGAGTGGGTCGTATCGACTTCGGACCGGTTTCATTCGATTCAGCGTCTCAAAAAACATAACTATTGACCTTTTTTCGCGGCAAAAAATATTAACCCTGAATTTTGCCGATTTTTTTGAAATTTCGCTTGACTCAGCAAACCGGGTTTAATGACGTCACTAAAACCTGGTTTTCAATAGGGTTCGTGTCCTCCCGAAGGTTGATTTTTGTACCAAGTTTTGGTTAAAAAATATTAATCCGTTCGAAAGATAAGTGTTTACAACAGAAAGTGTCTAGAAATACATATGTATATATATATACATATATATGTATATATATATATATATAAAGTCTCGCAAAATTTTTTTTTTCGTCATTAGGACCTCTGAAACGGATTTGTGTCGTGGTCGAGGTTCAAATTCCGCCATGACGCCTATCCCATTAGCCGAATTTCCAAAGGAAATTCGCTAAAACTCGAAGTTACATTTTATTACCAGGATTGTTTCCGGTTTTATTTATTGACATATAGAACACAATGTAAACATGGTTCAAAAATTAATATTTCAAAAATTAAAAATCTTCAAAATCACATTTTTGAATACTACATTTGAAAATTTGCTTATATCGTTGCAGTATGCCACTTACATAAACTACTTATACATGACGAACTGATATAGGACAACAACTAATGTAGGTTAACAACTGACTCGTGACCTCTAAGCGGCCCCTAGCGCCGACGCAGCAAGAAAGAAGAGGCCGAAGGCCTGTTATATCCTTAAATGATAAAAGGCCTCTTGTTTATTTAAATAATAAAAGTCAGTTTATATAAAAACCCTATTATCTTAAAAATAGAGACTTTTTGAAAAAAAAGTAACGCGAAAACCCGAAACCTCCCTATTTGGCTAGCAGCGGGTTAGGTTCGTAGAACAATCTATTTAGTTTACATTACATTACATTGCTCGCTTATAATTTTATGTTTCCTAACGCCCACTCTGCTTCAATCATGGTTCAAAAATAAAACAATATCATATCATATTTATAATAGATATTTTTGGGAAAACAACAATATCTTGGGCAAAAATACTTGATAAAATTACAAATTTCTTAAAATAAATCTGATTTCATACAAATCAAACAATTTAATAACCTATTGAATTTAAATTAATAATTTTTATTACCTCAAATTCATTAAATCTAATTTTATTAAATTGTTATTGAAGTGTCTAATCAATAACACTTACATATTTTTTCTTTTATCTTTTGGATTATATAGATAATGCTATTACACTAATCATCAACATGTGATTAGTTAAGTTAAGAACATAGATTAACATTAAGATTAAGGTCTTTATACCTAAAATTTAATGTAATTTAAATCTTTTCTTGATATATATATATATATATATATATATATAGATTTTTCAAACATCAGAGATTTCTATTATGTATAGTAAAATTGTATTGACCATTGGACGCCATCTAATTTTAAATTGGATCCCATATTTTTTCCTGCTTATTTCGATTCTATAAATCGAAAACTATGTTTTTGAAAAACATAGCTTACCAAACAATACAAAGGTGCAATATGAAGTAGTTTGTAAAATTGTATTTTTATTTTATCTTTTATATTTGTTAAACTCTGATGATGACTAAGTTTTAGTCGAAAGCTTAGTTATTATTCTATAATAAAAAATATAGGACTTTTGTGTAATTAATCTGCTTTTATTTATAAATTATTTAATTAAATATGTGGGGTGATGTGGGAATTTTTTTATTAAATTTAAATTTAAATGTGACGATTATGCTTATTCCATTTAAACACTTAATGCTGTCTTCTCAAAAAATACTTGATCTCAAGTACTATGGTAAACATAAAATTTATCTCTCCTATTGTCTTTTATTTTTTAATACGTTTATAATAAATTTTTCCTGTATAGATTAATTCCATTATAAGTTCTTTTATTGTAAAATATATAAGAATGATTAACTAACCTACTATTATATTGTAGCTGTTACCAAACAGGGTGCATATTAAACAAAATACCTTTCGGAAATGTTAAAAAAAATCGGGTTCGGGGAAGTTTTCTGCACCTTTTAGGATAAGTAGGGGTACCACCCTAACAACAAAACATTATTTTATAAATATATATTAATGAAGAAAGATCGTAAAGAACAAAAAAACTTAAAACGCCTGCTGACTATTGAATAAAACCAGTCTTAGATGGCAAAAGGATAGCGGAATACAAGAATCTACATTTAGTTGACAAGGACTACTTTTAATATAATTTTAATAAAAAACGTTAAACTAAAATTTAAAATGCTTAAAATATTGTAATGCACCGATATTTATATTAGTATTTTATGAATAATCAATCATTAACTAATAATAGAAGATAATAATTCAGCAACCGGAAGTATTGCCGACTTTTTTATAAGAAAATTGTATATTGTTAGGGTGGCAACATTACTTAAGTGCACCAGTGAACCGCCTTTCGTGTTATCAGTAGTGCTCCTTCTATATATAGTATTATTCTCAGCATTCAGGATATCTTGAAACACCTAAAAAGGATAATTTAGTCGAAATTCTAGTACCTATACATGATACAAAGTAAAAATTGTATATTAATTAGAAATAATTTATGCAAAATTACTAAATTTTTACTCTTGTAGACTCTTCCTAACTCTTTTTTTACTTTTTTTTATCTTCAATTTTTACTCTCGTTTAAACTCTTAAAGTTGTTCTCATAATTTTAACTAAAATTATGAGAACTTAGTAGTTGTTACTGTTACTACTAATTTTAACTAAAACTTATGAAACATTTCTTCTGTACAGTCGAAAAATTATTCACAAATTCTAATTTTAAAAAATGACGTTATCCTTTGTCCAATACATAAAGGAACCATAAGACTTATTATTAATTTAAAAATAATGAACCGGCTACTAAATACAAGACCAAGGACCTGACATCGATTCCTAACACACCTACATTTTGCATACAGCTCATGTTGGTATATCAAAAATACGTTTATTAACTGATAAATTTAATCGATACTAAATTAATCAATTATCATAATCCATAAAAATACGATAATATGAAATTAATTCTTGCTTGATTAAGTAAAAAATAAAAATGTTGGTATTTTATCCATTGACATAAGTATCATTCATCCAAAAAATATGATTTTATGCTAAAGTTTTCAAAAAGATGATTCACCCAAAAGCAATTAAGTGCTTTATATTTTTTCACTTTTTCTTTTTTAGAATTGGCCATTAATATACTTTTTTACGGTTTCTTTAAAGTGAAGTAGTTTAGTCAAGATTTAAAATAAACAAAACCTGGTGTTGTTTGACTTTTGATTTTGTTGGCTAGCTATGACGTTATACTGTTTAGTGCTGCTTATAACAGTCGTCTGAGTAATAGTCCCATAGAATAAGTTGCAAATTTTGTAACCGTCTACTTGGCCATGAATCAGCCGAAATAAGTCCACTTTTTATGAGTAAAATAGAGGTAACACTGGGCGCTACGATGATAACACACGTATAGGCATACAGCTTTGTAAAAACCACTCATGAGGCCCTTAAAACACCTAAAACGAATAATTCCGGTGATATCCCAGTTTCGGATTTTTTTGCAAACACAAATTTTTCCTATATACCTACGGTATAAAATAGGAAAAGTAAAAAGTGTTCTTGTTAAATTCTGTCTTAATTTAGTTCAAAAGTCTTAAATATGCTTAGTAATATTACTTTAATTATACTAATTAAAAATTAGTTAAACATATAAAACTAATGAAATGCATCCGATTTATTTGAAACCGATAACCTTGAGCCATCATAAAAATTATATAGAGATGCTTTATAAAGCCATTACCGTATATTTTTAGTCGCTCCACTATGTGTGGGTGTCCTGTAATGGGTTTTGTCTTGACTTTACTGCTGTTATTTATTTCTTAGCTTAATTTGGATACAAAGTAATCATTATAGTACTTCGATTGAATTATGATAGCAGTAATTTATTTTTTATTCTGTCTAGTTGACTGACACTTAATAATACTAACATATAAAGTTCTTCATTTAGTTCTTATTCTTTTTTTAATAATACTAATATATAGAGTTCTTAATTTAGTTCTTATTCTTTTTTTAATAATAATAACATAAAGAGTTCTTATTATTTTTTTTAATAATACTAACGTATAGAGTTCATAATTTAGTTCTTATTCTCTTTTTAATAATATTAACAAATAAAGTTCTTCATTTATTTCTTATTATTTTTTTAATATAACGCGTACACGCGTATATATAGGCTTATTACATAGGCTAGCGGTACTAATAGGCTAAATAATATTAAGGTAATAAAACGCTTAGTCGCCGGTACAAAGTCATAAAATCGCGGTACATCACGGTACATAGGCTAAATAACGCGGTACATAGTCTAAAAAACGCGGTACATAGGCTAACGCGGTACATAGTTACGCTACATAGGCTAAATAACGCGGACTAGTCTATACATAGGCTAAATAACGCGTACATAGTCTTAAAAAACTAAAGCCGGTTTCATAGGCTAAATTAACGCGGTACATAGTCTAAAAAACTCCTACTACATAGGCTAATAAGTACATAACTAAATTGTCGTGTATATTCGTCGTAATAAGCTTTAAACTCAAATCACTCGTGTACTACTCCGTTTCGTTACGTCTAAAAGTTTAACTCAACCTTAAACTTATAAAAGTTACACTCTTGTTGGATACTAAAAAGTTACGCAGCATCGAGCGTGGCCAGTGAATCGAGCAAAACGATTCCGAAGACGTCTTACAGTATACAAGTCCTAAGTAGGGAGGATGAGCGTAGCGAATCCGATGTGATGAGAAAAAATTAATAGGTAGCCCGTACCCGATTTTCTTGAAATTCATTGTTATGATTTAAAAACTAATACATTTTCTTAATGAATCTTCAAAGGTATAGTATTTTAATGGAAATTTCATGTAAGGAGATAATCGATGCAATTAGTGCAATAATTGAAAAATTAACATTAATGATCAATTAAATTATTCAACAAAACACAGAAAACAATTAATATACAACAATTAACCATCAATCAAGTTTACATTTAGATTTTAAATTTAGAAGTAAAGGTGATGTTACAGAATTTAATGCAGGTACGGCCGGGCATTATTTACCTTATAAATTTAATTTACTGACTGAAATAAAATAAAAATAACACAACTATAAAATAAATCTTTACAGTCTAGTTACGTAATCTACTATTTTTAAAAGATAAAATACTTATTGTCTTGTTTCTCTGTGTAATTCTTTACATAACAGATTTAATGGGATTTTAAAATAGTTTTTGTCGAGTTAGAGTCTAGGTCAGAAAAGGCTGTTAATACTACAGAGGTGGTAAAGTTTGAATGTGAACTCGATGTACACTATGACACTATGTTAAGTTGCTTAGTATTCTCCTTAACTCCTTTGCAAAGTACTCTGTACTTGGCATAGACAACAGTGTTTAACATCTTAGACCGTCTAGCTAACACTTTAACAAACCCACTAGAACTGATACTACACTATATAGTTTAAGAGCCGGACCTCAAAAGACGTGACTCATTCTGTACTCCTTTTAGCGAATTTTCTTTGGAAAAAAACTATTTGCTGAGTAAGAATTTTTTTTTAAATTTCAGGCTTAATATTTTTCGACGCAAAAAAGGTCCTTCAACATGGTTTTTGGGGCGCTGAATCTAATGAAACCAGTCCGAAGTCGATACGATTACTCCAAAAGTCGAAAAAACCATGGTAAATTACAGAAAACCAAAATTACGGTTAATAAAAAAAACATTGGAGTAGGAGGCCTTTTTTTGGGGGGGGGCCATAATCGATTAACACCGGTTTGATTCTGGAAAGTTTTTCCCCTTTTTGTTAAAATGCATCCTTAATTATGACTGTTTGCGTTTTTTAGCATTACATGATAATTTATTTTTTAAATAACCAAAAAAGTCTTACGGCCAGTCTTTTATTTTAACTAAGAATCCATCGGTTGGTTGGACTTACGTATTGAGTGCCATTTTTCCTTTTGGACATTTTTATTAATGGCAAATAAAACAGAAATTATGGCACTCTGCGCCGTTTTAGGATGTTAATACAGCTCGAAAAGCTACTATGTACTATTTTCCAAAAGATAAGTAAAGATTTGTTAAAAGCTGAGTGGCAGTCACTTGTGTTACCATTTTTCACTGCTATTTTAGGGGACGAGCACATGCAGGTAAAATTCTTCCCATCCCTGCCAATTCTTTCCTCCCTCTTGTATTGGGAGAAATATAATTTACTTAACTAGATACTTACTTAATTAAATATAAATCTAATTAACTTGACTCAAATTGCTGAAGGTACAAAACCTTATTTCTCCCTCGGTAAATCAATAACTTTTATATAAGACAAAAATTTTAAATTATTGTTTATTTTTTGTTTCAGGTAAGATAAAATACACTTTTATAGCGTAAGTAATATTTTATTTTCTGCTGAATTTATTTACAGACGTCAATCAATTAATAATCAATTTGTAATTGATCAACCAGATTTCACTCATTTTTGCGAAAATATCCGGTAGCTTTTATTTATTTTCTAAGAGTTGATACAAATACATAAAATTACAATTTCAAAATCTCTGAGTCAAAATCTTAACTTAATTACAAAGAACAATTATTTATAAAATCGTTTTATAGAATAAAAAGCTTCCGTAATCAAATATGTTTTTATTTGCTTAGCGAATGCTGTTAACTCTAAGTTTTGAGTTTTAGGCTTCAGGCAATTATACATTTTAATGGCAACTATTTTAGGCTAATTAAAAGTTTTATGAAGTCTACAGTGAGGTATTATTAGCATATGGTTATATCTAGTATTATAACAAAGGAGCTATAACAAAGGAGTGACTACGAAGGAGGAAATTCCGGGAATATTAACCCCAGATCAATTAAAACATTGACTTATTTAATTTAAAAAAATATTTTTTGGGAGTAGATTTGGTTTGACAATCAAGGTTATTTAAAGTACCCGTATAATAGTAGTACATAATATTTACAATGCACAAACAACCTTAGGTACCTGCTATACAGGGTAGTACATTTCATGGATATCACCCCAATTAACTCAGCTTCTTATTGAGCTATTGCAAAAAAATAGTGTCTACCTCAATAATTATTAATTTATACATACATTAATATAAAGTACATGTATAATCAGAGACCCCAACAGCATAAAGCAAAAAAATTGGGCACTCATCAACTTTTATACATTAAAAAAAATGAGAAAAATTAAAGTAAAAAAGATTTAAATTTAAAAAAAAATAAATTAAAATACAATACAGAAATGAAATAAATGATTGACAAGCAAACTAGGAAAAAAATGTTAAGGAAAAGTAAACTTAAAAAAAATTAATAAGAACATTTACACAAAATTAAATAATAACAATAAAATCAATAAACGGTAAAAATATATTAAACAATTTAAAATAAATAACTGACTAGACAAGAAATTATCGAAAACAGGAATTTACTGACCAGAGGAATAATTAATTACAAATTGTTACAATTACAAAGGGTTGATATCAATTACAAAGGGTTGATATCAATTACAAAGGGTGATATCAATTACAAAGGTTGATATCAATTACAATTATTATATTTGATATATCATCAAATATAACAATTGTAAATAATTTGTAAGTTATTAACTGCAAAGCACTTCGAAAATAACTTCTTACTTCTGTGCAAATGACTGCAAATAACTGGAAAGTACTTAGCAAATGAAATTACTGCAAAGTAGTGACCAAATTAGTTCAAAGTACTGAACAAATAACTGTACGTACTGAGCAAATTACTGCAAAGTACTTTATAAATAGCTGCATAATACTGAGCAAATGACTGCAAAGTACTCAACAAATAACTGCATAATACTGAGCAAATGACTGCAAAGCACTTTATAAATAACTGCATAATACTGAGCAAATGACTGCAAATTATTCCAAAGGTAGTGAGCAAATTACTCCAAATACTGAACAAATGACTGTAACGTACTGAGCAAATGACTGCAAAGCACTTTCTAAATTACTGCATAATACTGAGCAAATGACTGCAAATTATTCCAAAGTAGTGAGCAAATTACTCCAAAGTACTGAACAAATGACTGTAACGTACTGAGCAAATGACTGCAAAGCACTTTCTAAATAACTGCATAATACTGAGCAAATGACTGCAAATTATTCCAAAGTAGTGAGCAAATTACTCCAAAGTACTGAACAAATGACTGTAACGTACTGAGCAAATGACTGCAAAGCACTTTAAAAATAACTGCATAATACTGAGCAAATGACAGCAAAGTATTTTACAAATTGCAAAGTACTGAGCAAATGAATTTTTAAATCAAATTAAAACTGGTAAAATAAATGTTAAAGTTAAACTGTCCCTGAATGGAATGAAGCTTTCAACATTTATAACTGAAATATGAAGTAGAAAAGATTAAAAAGAAAAACAAGGAATGCACCTTCATCCATTCGAAAACCGGTTGACTGCTAATGCAGCTTCTCTGTAGACTTACCATCTTCGTCTTCGACAATTCTATTTTTAGATGTTCCACTCTTTCAATAAGGAAAAATTTTCTAAAATACGCATATGAACTAAGATACTTTTATTTACTGGACGTCCATGACCAAGTTCTGTTGAATGTTGGGTTCAAATTTGATTTAATAGAAAATATAATCCATAATTCTCTTATTTAATATTTATTCTGCTCCACATAATATCGGATAGGATAGAAACATAAGTCGATAGATGAGAATACGACAGCTCGGTGGTATGTGTAGTGACCACATACAACTAGTATACCAGTAATGTTTTTAAATTTATGGTCCTAGCCGTAGTGTTCAAATGCCCTGTTCAGCTACAAAGAAACATTAAAAGAAATCTTTTGTAATAGTGATAGGAACGAAGAAAATAGTCTCTCTACAAGAACAGTCATTTAATTGCGACAAAGCTCATTTAACCTAACTTGAGGCCATCATCAGTGCCAAAGATTAATAATTTATTCAATAAACAACACAAAAAATCTCATTTGTTCGTAAGATAAATCAAAGTATTCTTTTCATTATTTAATACTGTTAAGTATATTTACACTTTTTTTAGTATCGTGTCCTCACTTAAAACTCGAAAACGATATTCCTTTAGAATTGACCGTTTTAGCTTAAAAAAATTTGACATTCTAAGCACTAGCAAGGCTATTCAGAAATTGGGATGAAAGTTTAAATTGGAAGTAACAAAGTATTATTTTTTTGTAAATCAGCTGTTAATAATGTGGTCATCTGTTAGTGGTATTATTATTATTTTTCTCTTAAATATTAAGTTTTCTATTTCTATTCATTACTTTCTCCTGTAAACTTGGTTATGGTTCATAAACTCCTCCCCCAAGCTCCAGGTTGCTATTTTGGTGGAGTATTAATGTATACTTAATTTGCTCTGTGAATTGTTCTATCAATTCACACTTATATTCTATAAGTATATTATTTGAGTTTTAATAAATATTTATTATATAAATATATTATTATAAAACAAATTAATATAGTGCATGAGCTGAACATGAAAAAATGTAACTCATTTTGTACTACTTGAAACAATTTTTTTTCTGAAAATATACCTTAAATTTTGAAGAAAAACATAGTCTGTCTATTCAGAGTGATAGGATTGATATGATTGCGCATGCTCAAAATTTTATAAAATCGCACAAATTTCACTTTTCTTGAAATAAGTGGTTCCCTGTGGGTCGAGTGTAAAACATAAAAAGAACATTTTTTAAAGCTGATAAAATGTTCTGTAAATCATCAAAGTAGGATCTCAACAACCAAAGTTATAACTCTTTCAAAAACACAAAAACTGTTTAATTTATGCAGTCAGCAAATTTCTTTGAAAAAATATTGGCTTTTTGTGCATTTTTTTACCATTTAACAAATGACGTAACTTTAGTTGTATGAATCCAATTTTGACGAAAAAGCATTAGTTTTATAGCAAATTTTATTAGCTTTAAAAATGTCCTCTTCATGTTTTACACAAGACCTACAGGGAACCACTTATTGCAAGAAAATTGAAATTTTTGCGATTTTCTAATATTTTGAGTGAGCACGTTCATATGAAGGGCTCCACTCTGGATTGGCAGACTATACTTTTAATTCATAATTTAAGGTATATTTTTGGGTATTTGGTATATTTAAAACTTTGGGTTGAAGTAGTTCAAAATGAGTCTCATTTTTTAGGCCTGGCTCTACTACTTTTGTTTTAATCAGTTACATTAAGGATATGAGTTCTATTGCTATTTAGTCTGTCCTAACTCACTCCTCATTGGAGGGATGAGTATTTACTAATACGTTTCCTGCACTTATAGACTATCAACAGATCAACAAAAAAACTTGCATCATATAAGTAGTAGTTTAATAGTTAATAGTAGTAATAGTAATAGTTTATCTAGGTAAGTGCAAATAAAATAGTAAATAGTTTTCTGTCAACTTTGTCAGTTTTGTATAAGATATTAATACTCTTGATTAATTTGATAATATTATCAAATATTTGATAATTATTTCCTCAAATTCGTTACTCATGACCCCAACCACGAAAAAACACGTTTTTTAAAATGTTATATATATATATACAGGGTGTTTCATATAAAGTGTCCACCAGAAAAGGAGGTGATAGTACTCCTCAAAAGGAACAAAAAATGACCTATAATATAAACCCCGATCTCCAACCGTTTTCCCACAAGGTCAAATTTAATATTTAAAAAAAATATTTGACCTCCCATCATAAAATAGTTAATAGGGATAACTAATCGAACAGTTAATAACTGTTCGAGCTAGAAAGGCGAAATAGGTCTCATTAGAAAGCTGAGTAAATTTCTTAAAGGACAAACTACTAACTATGTCAAATATTTTAGAACTACTGCCCAAAATTTTGCATGAAACATGATTTTTTGAAAAAAATGAATTTTATGGAATTTTTATGGTAGGGCATTAGAGGAAGTAAGAGATAAGCAAAAGTTCAGCCAAGAACGGAAAAAACTTCTCTTATGATTGCTCTTTCAGAAAAGTTAAATATTTTTATACATTCAATAGTCAAAATTTTAAGTCATTCTTCCTAGAAGTTGAAAAAACTAAAATTTTTTGGCATTTTTGTATATGTCTACTATGTTAATTACATGTTACATAAAATAATTAAAAAACTCTAAAGCAAGAGAAAAGAGTGGTTTTAGAGAAAAATGTGTAAGAATAAAATAGGTTTATTTTACCTTCTAGAGTCTAAAAATCGATTATTAAATAACTTTCGAAAATAAAATATTTTGTTAAAATAACACACTATTTTCACTTTTATACGACAAAAATGATCAGTTTTTGCAACTTCTAGCAAGAATAGCTTACATTTTTGACTTTGAATGTATGAAAATATTTATCTTTTCTTAAAGGGCAGTCATAAGAGAAGTTTTTTCCGTTCTTGGCTGAACTTTTGCTCATCTCTTACTTCTTCTAATGCCCTACTATAAAAATTCCATAAAATTCATTTTTTCCAAAAAATCATGTTTCATGCAAAATATTGGGCAGTAGTTCCAAAATATTTGACATAGTTAGTAGTTTGTCCTTTCGGAAATTTACTCAGCTTTCTAATGAGACCAATTTCGCCTTTCTAGCTTGAATAGTTATATCCCTATTAACAATTTTATGATGTGAGGTCAAATATTTTTTTAAAATATTAAATTTGACCTCGTGGGAAAACGGTTGGAGATCGGGTTTTATATTATAGGACATTTTTTGTTCCTTTTGAGGAGTACTATTACCTCCTTTTCTGGTGGACACTTTATATGAAACACCCTGTATATATAGTTCTATATATATATATATATATATATATATATATTATTTTTTTTTTTTTTTTGTGTGTTGTAAAATGGTATTGGTAAATTTGTCTTAAATGAAATTTTTGAAATGCTGAAGATTTAGCTGAAAGGATGTTTAACTGACCTTAATTTTTTTAAAAGTTCACTACAAGTTAGAATTTTTTGTCTAAAGCAAGAACAAAATACCTAATTCTACTCTAGATAGACAAAATCAATGGAGGTCAGCTGTAGGTATGAAAATATAAAGGATATTTGCATATTATCTAGTTATCGGTAGGATACGGTGGCTAGGTTAGTCGTCTGCACGCTAACACGCTTTTGTTGATTTCGTATTTTTCAACCAGAACTTCACAAGGAAATGAATCAATGCTGTAATTTAATCTGTCGTGAAAATTTATGGAAGTAGGGAATACTCATAAAAATGTTTAAGATTTATTGACGATGATTTGCATGAAAACATTTCATGTAGTAAAATCAATTTTATATTTAACTAAAATGACCCATTTTAGTTAAATATTATCTAAAATTATTGTCTCATAAAATCATGAATTTCATGAAATAACTTGATTTCATTATTTAACGCAGTAACGTTGTATATTATGTTATTATAATATTATAATAACAGTATCTACAATACAAAACATATCGCAAACGTTGCAATCTATTTTATATGGAGGGCGTTCGACAGCGGGTTTAACATAATCATATTGATTTCCGTGAATAATTAATCATTTATTTTTAAACATAAACAATTATTTTATTTAGTCATTGGTTGTGTTATGGAGAAAGGGCCGGAACCCCCCTAAGTTTACGTGATAAAACTTAGCACATATGTTGGTCTTATGTCTTATTGACCATGCAAGCGGGCCAAATCTAGTTCGCATTCATAAAACGCAGACATTTGTCTGCGTTTTATGAATTTTCGAAATTCATGAAATCATTATTTCCCTTTACTGACGCCATAAAAATTTTTTTTTTGATGTAGTACGTAATTGAGCACTTTATTGGGCCGTTTTTAGGATGAGAAGCCAATCATTATTGTTATAGGAGGTTATTTAGTACTTTTCACCTCTGAGGACAATAATGAATGTAAAAAAACTCCTAGGACGTAAAAGTAATTCATATGTTGCCGCAATTACTGTAATGTAGCGTGTTCAAAAAACAATCTG
>JACMZG010000002.1:35819278-35934278 GCA_018340805.1 Microvelia longipes | reverse complement strand
AAATTATAAATTTAAATTAGTTTCAAATTATAATTTGTGAACTAACTACATTATACTATTATAAAACACACACACAGACTATATTATATATATACTATATATATATATATATATATATATAATAAAATGTATATATAATATATATATATATATATATATATATATATATATATATATATATATATATATACTATATATAAAACCGCGACAGTCGAAACGTCGCGTTTAATCCTCTCCTTCTATCTCTTCACCAACTTAAGTTTTTTTATTATATATAATATATATATATATATATATATATATATATATATATATATTTTATTTATTTATTTATTTATCTAAAGGGAAAAAAGAAGATACTAGATGTATAATGTAACAATATTATAAAATAATAATAACTTACAGGAGGTGAAACAATGAGGTTTGATGGGTTAGAAAATTTTCGACGTATGTCTTCGTCAGACTATTCCATGCCTATTCTGACTGACGAAGACATGCGTCGAAAATTTTCAACTTATCAAACCTCATCGTTTCACCTCCTGTAAGTTATTATAATATATATATATATAATATATATAATATATATATTTATTATATATATCCTTTAAAGTAGGCGAGAAAACTAAAAATCTATATTTAAATGAATAATAGGTTTAGCGCATGAGACATAGTTGCGATGTACGAGGATGTATTGACTAGAGAATGTCTGGTAACTTTGAACAAGTTCCAAATATCTACATACACATGCCAGCTTTCATAATAATTAATTGGTAATTTAACAATCACATTTATTTCTTTACAGACAGTTTATATAATGTTCTGTTAAATTATTTCCTGTAGAAATGAGAATATAGTACATGATTGCTCTTAATACAACTCTACAAAAGTTTATTACCTGTGAGGTATTATGTAGTTTATTGAGTTCAATTTTGTCTTATAAAATTTATCTAGTGTTGCAGTAAGTTGTGCATAACTGCACAGTGCAACAAGTTGCTATATACGTGATTGTCCCAAAAGTCTTTTACTTTTTACTAACTGTTATGTTTAATCTGGAATGAAATAAAATGAAATGTATATTTATTTAGCACATCTACTTACAAAATACAAAAAAAATACAGTTTTCCGTTTATAAAACTTATTATTAGTAAACTTATTATTTTATTTATAATTTATCTGACTTTCCTCATGCATCGCATTATTAGTTATTTTTCAGGCATTTTTATTGGTTATCTAAAGTGTGTCTAAAAGATCTACTTTAAATTACAAAACTATCAGAGCGCTGTGTGTTGTTTATATACTCCATAGTACTGTTTCCATTTTAAGTTGTTACTTTAAATAGGAGATAATAGAAAGGAAATAAGGTTTTTATCATATTATAGCAGTTTAGAACCGAGGATTTAACACCTGCTTCCTACATTACCATTCTAATCTCGAACTATATCTGATCTGACCCTGGCCTATCTTTTTACTTTTCCTCATGAACACCATATATATATAGGAAAAGTATTGTGTTTGCAAAAAAATTCGAAACCGGGATGTCACCGGAATTATCCGTTTGAGGTGTTTTTAAGGCCTCCTGAGTGGTTTTTACAAAGTTGTCTGTTATCATCGTTGCTTCCAGTGTATTTATGCCATAGAGTTGAAACAGTTTACAAAAATCAGTCTACAGCTTTAGTTGTGCTATTCGGAAAACCGTTTTTTTTTGACGTCATTAACCCGCAATAATGACTCAGCAAAAACTTCTAAAAATCATAAAACGCGAAAAAATAATGCGACCCAATTGAAATTTGGCACACACGTAGCTATGTTTATGATTAACATATGTGTCATGTTTCATTTTATTATCAGCATTAGTTTTCTTTATTATTAAAATTGTAAAAAATCGGAAAATATTGCAATTAAGTTAAAATTCAGTATGCAAGTGTATGCTATTTCATAATAAATAAGTACGCCAAGTTTCGTTTCAATACAATAAGTATATCTATGAATTTTGGTGGATCATAAAAGTTAAGCAGCATCGAGCGTAGTCATTGCCTGGATGGGTGGGTAACTCCTGAAATGAAACGAATATATTTTCTATCTGAGAAGCGTATTTTTCTATTTTTTTCAATATTTTTCTATTTTCATGTATCTGAGAGGAGGATGAGCTTAGCGAATACGAGGTACCCCGTACCCGATTTTTATTCTTATATACAACTCGTATAATCTATTGCATACGCATTACGTATACTGTAACTTTACTATTAATATACCTTAATTTATTGCATTTGACGATAGTGGGCTTCGGACAAGGGAATTATGTATAATCTCTAAGTTAAGCGAATTAAAAAAAACTTAACTTATTATTTTAATAAGTTACCTTGCAAAAATATTATGTCGTCATTAAACTTACCTTACCAGCCTTATAATATTCATCAATATTTTGAAATACTTTTTCAGCAACGTAGTTATAACGTGCTAAATTAATTGGGACTGGTTTTAGCTCAATGACCAAAAAAAGCTTAATTACGTAATCATTTCTCGTATTATATGTCACTTTGTTGATGACTTATTATTAGGTAATGAACTCGGGGCTAGGTAATGAATAATTGGCAAGCGGTCCAAATAATGAAATTTGCTGAAAATACGACGAAATGCAATGTAATAACAAATGATACGAAACGGCAATAAATACGCCACAAAACTGCCACACGGTGACCTGCTACGGGCTAAAGCGTTGATTATTTATTATAGATTTTTCAAAGCAAATACGCAGTAACAATTTAAATATTGGAAAACAAATGTAAGTTCCGATTTTGGAAGCGTGAGGAAAGTTTTGAATGAACTATTGAATAAATTTGCACATTTCCTTTTTAAAATCATGGGGAAAAAATATTCCCACGTTGAAATGCTATTGGAACAAGATAACTTTAGAATGAAATGACCTGCTAACCAAAGAAGTAAGCATTTTAAAAAAAATCACCCGGCTTGTAGATCTTTGTGCTTAAAATATTTTAAATCTAACTTAAAGAGTCTAGAAAATAGTACTTACCTGCCAAGGGAGTTTTAAGCCTAATTGCGTGTATTTTAAATGTGACTATACTCATGAGATACTTTAAGTGACTGCTTGCTTATTTTTAGCTCTTAAAGGGAAATATTATTTTTCTTCCTAAAAATTGTCAAATAATGGCTTGTTTTACTACCATGAGTTAATAAAAAGAATCACTCCTCGTGCACATCAGGTAAAATATAAATGATAATATTACCCCACCCAAAATATCGTCTAACTTTCTTAGCATGGTATAATTTTCTTGCTGTATTCATCTATCCCCGCATGCTTATTAAGTAAAATAGTATTATAATTTAAAATATTTTTTAAGGTTTCTTTAATTTGCAACACAAAAATCAACTTATTATTTGTTATTACAACTTAGATTAGCTGTATCGCAGAAAATTGGATTTTAAATGAACTGTTCCTTTTTCAGTTTATTTATTAAAGTAAAAATAATAACTTGTGCGTTACTCGTGGCATAGAGTCGTTTGGAATAGTTTAATTTAAGAATATTGTAATATATATTTTCCTTACAAATTTATATTCCTATACTTATTAATGGAATGTGTCTAAAAAATACATTTTGTAAAAGTATAATAGCAATATGTGCAGTACTAATACGTAGTATTATATTTGTTGCTTTATTGCTTGTAGTAACAATATTAAAGTATATGTTATATTAAAAGTATATTAGCATACAGTAAAATGTTTTTGAAAAAAAATTACTGAATACATTTAATTATATATATATATATATATAATATATAATATATATATATATATATATATATATATTATATTATATATATATTATATATATATATATATATATATATATATATATATATATATATTATATATATATATATATATATATATTATATATATATTATAATATATATATGTATCAACCCTTATATTTATACATTAATAATGTTTTAGTAATAAATAAATCAAATTTAAGTATTAAGATCAGTTTTAACATTAATTAATTTATTGCATAATTAGTATAAAATTTATTATAAAATAATTAATCAAGGCATAACATACCACTTTTCCTTAGGAAATTTGTATATATTTTTTAAAAATATGTTATTAAGCACGTTAAATATGTTAATTAAATGACTAACGTTACATTTAATTAATACGGTCAAGACTACAAAAAATAATTTATTTCATTTTAATTTATTCATTAGTTTCTTAAATTTATCATTTTTTTAATTTATTTATGAAAATTACATCATTTTTTGTGGTTTACTTCGTTTAATTATCAAAATGTTTACAAAACTCGATGTTTTAGCCGAAATAGATTAAGTTAATAATTTCAATAATTAGAAACTGCTGAATACTTAATAACTGGTATTATTTCAAATTACAGTATCTCTTGTCATTTTAAGTATAAGCTTTAATGTAAACTGAATTCTCAAGTAATCACTTAGTTGATTTCAGTCTCAATGAAAAACTAGTTACACCTGAGATCAACTCAATTAAACAAGGTAATTACATTTGAAAGGTGTTATTTGACGTTTGTAAATACTAGGTTGTTTAACTGAATTGTGGTCATTAAATCGTTTTATTTTAATGTTTTAACTCCTCAGAACTATAATGCAGGTTGTTATTTAACACTAAAACAACCTAATAGTCAATAAAACTGATGTTTTATTGACTATCCTATAATATGTGCATTAGCATGAGCAACGATTTTCAAAATGGAGCCGCTTTACAGCAAGATGGCCACCGGAATCCAAACGCTCGAACCAAACACGCATCGAGGAGCAGCTTTATTTTCGAAAATGTTGTTTTAAGTCAATAAAGAATCACTTAATTTTAAACACATGTGGGATTTCTTCTTAGTGTTAAGCAACTTCTCAGTGTTAAACTAAAAAACTATGTCATATTTTCTGAGCAGGACTGATAAATTTGAGTCGGCAATTTTTAAAGAAGTCGGAGTCGGTATTTTTTCATCGACTCCGACTCTTGAGTTCTGAAAAAATAAATAAATAAATAATAAATAAATAAATTGGCTATATTTAACAAATTAGTGTTGTGAACAATACAATTACAAAAGATTTTTTTTTTTAAATTTGATAAATAATTAATTAGTTCTAAAAAAATAAAAATAGTTAATTTAAAACACTAATTTTATTACTCTACTCTCTTGAAGTAATTACTTTATATTTATTTATGCCCGTTTTAGGGCCTTTCGGCCCATCAGGGTATTCACCCTGCGGGAAGCACCTCAGGTGGGTTGCATCTACTACACTCTAAGAATTAATTAAAGCTGGCGAAATCATTTTAATACAAATACTATTCATAAAATCTTAGAGCATAGCCCGGGCTGCGAACCCCGGACCTCCGGTGCCGAAATCAAACGCCTTTACGATCACGGCCACGAAGGCAGACATGTACATAATATTTAGATTAATTATTTTATTTTTAATAATTAAGAATACATATTATGTGTTGTATTTATAATTATTATTATTATTTATTATAATATCTTTTGGATGCATTATAACAATTATATGTTATGTATTTAAATCATGTATTTCATTAAATAATATTTTTAAATAAACTGTAGCTATGGACATTTGGTTATCATAGGACAGCAGACAACTTTTAGTTAATTAACTACAACTAATTAGTTGCCTGTGTCACTTATAATAAAAACATAGAATACAAAAAATTCTGGCACGGTGGTCCGCATGTGGGGCGAATTTTCTTCGGAATTCGTCTTTCCGTGCTTGGCAATTAATTTCATGCTTAAGGTTCCAGTTTATGACTTTATAACTTGAGAAGATACTCAATTATCAAACGCTTCTCGTAACTCAATGAGTTATGAGTAGTGCTTGATAATTGAGTAGCTGCTTATGTTGTAAAGCATAAACCGGAACCTTAAGCAAGAAATAATTGTTAAGCACGGAAACACGAATTCCAAATGAAATCCCCCGGCATGCGGACTACCGATCCAGATTTGTTTCATTCATAAAGACGATGCTTATAAACATAATCATAATTTCAAAACTCCTTTTAAAAAAATACTTTTGTCTTGCAACAGGACCTTTTTGCTTGTTGAGCAAGCGAAAGATGCAACATCTTCTCGAAAGAACTTTATTTTATAACTTTACACGTCTGTGTTAAGATATAAAATTACTTTACACTAAGTCAGTTCACTCAGTGTAAACTGTACTGAGTCCGTTCGCTCAGTGTAAAACTGTACTTTACATTGATCCGTTCGCTCAGGTGTAAAGCTGTACTTTATACTGAGTCCGTTCGCTCAGTGTAAAACTGTACTTTACATTGAGTCCGCGCTCAGTGTAAACTGTACTTTATACTAGTCTGTTCGTGTAAAACTGCTTTACATTGAGTGTTCGCTCATGTTAAAACTGTACTTTACTGAGTCCGTTCGCTCAGTGTAAAAACTGTACTTTACATTGAGTCCGTTCGCTCAGTGTAAAACTGACTTATACTGAGTCTGTTCGCTCAGTGTAAAACTGTACTTTACATTGAGTCCGTTCGCTCAGTGTAAAACCTGTACTTATACTGACATCCGTTCGCTCAGTGTAAACGTACTTTACATTGAGTCCGTTCGCTCAGTGTAAAACTGTATTTATACTGATTCGTTCGCTCAGTGTAAAACTGTACTTTACATTGAGTCCGTTCGCTCAGTGTAAAACTGTACTTTATACTGAGTCCGTTCGCTCAGTGTAAACTGTACTTTACATTGAGTCGCGCTCAGGTAAAACTGTACTTTATATGAGTCAGTGTAAAACTGTACTTTACATTGAGTCCGTTCGCTCAGTGTAAACTGTACTTTATACTGAGTCTGAGTTTTGTACGTCCGTAGTGTAAACTGTAACTTACTTACTGCGGAGGCAGTGTAAAGTATGACACCCTCTTCATGACACCTATCTCTTAAGGTAATTTTTTCTTTTTAAATTCCCTAAATCATCATTTGTTACGACACTTACATCTTATCATTTCGTTTCCTTCAACCTATATTTTAAAAGCAGCAAAGCACAAAAAATGGCTATTGGCCTTTTACTGCTACTTTTAACTCTTAGTAATATTATTGAAACGTCCCCCCCCCTATAACAAGACGGATAATCAGCCTTGTTGTTCTTTAAATATAATTTATTTATAGTCATTTGTCTTTCTCAGTTATTCAGATACTATAATTCTGGAAATGGATGTTCAATTGGAATTGCAACTTATTTGCCTCTACTTTCTAAATCCTATGTAAGACATCATGTTCTTTTTCTTTATCAACAATGTTTTTTCCAATGACACCACGTGTTTTTCCACGTGGCAGAATGACGTCATGCGAGGGTCTATGACCCTGCGTGTCTTATAGGTATCTGATTCTCACCTCTCACCTCGTCAAACACGAAAATCTTGCCAACAAACTGACACAGACCTCTACCTTGAAAATTTCACTGTATTTGTCTTGCTTCTTCAACCGTGTCACCATTATACAAATATTTTAAATGAGGATTTTTTAAAAGCCATCGGTCGTTTAAGTTAAGAGCCTATTTCCTCGTGGAACAGTTTATATTTTATATTATTATTTTGTTTTAAAATAAATAAGAAAACTTTTAGTGGTTCTAGTTCAATCTTATTCATTGCATCCTAATTAGTAAAAAAAATGGCATCGGCCTCTAAGCCTTTATGCTGGGTCGGTGCAGCGAAGGGAGAGGGAAAGGCAATCGCGCGTCTCTATGGTCTCTATATTCGTGGCCAAATTGTTGTTGTCCTGTATCAACCGCGCGTCCCTATGGCCCATTAGTGGCCAAATTGTTGTTGTCCTGTATCAACCGCGCGTCCCTATGGCCTATTCAAAGCCACATTGTGTTGTCCTGTATCAATTTGTCAACAGTAAGAAAAGACTTCCTAACATCTCCCCGGCAGAGATTATAATCTTTAGTTAATAGTTTTAAACGAATAGTTGAATTTAGAAATATATTGTTTCTGTTTATAAAACATCGTAGACTTGAAGTCGTTCTTTTCCTAATTGTAAAAACGAAAACGTTTAGTTGGTTAAAAGCCGCCTATGCAACACCAGAGGAGAGAGTTATTTTATTAATTTCATTGTTTTATTAAAACTTAAAATGATCGCACCGTAGCGTCGATGTTGGGGGCCGCTTCGCGGGCACATATTTGTAATCTTATATCACAAGTTTATGTAAGTGGTACACTGCCATGTTATAAGCTAACTTACAAATGTATTAGTAAAAAACTTGTATTATTACATATGGTTTTTTAGATATCTCTATCGATAAAATCGAAACTAATTTTAATAATAAAATTTAACTTCGTGTATATGATATGATATAATATATATATATATATATATATATATATATATATATATATATATATATATATATATATATATATACGCGTAATAATTTATAGCTTGATCACAGATTTTGAGGTTGTATTGAAATTTTTGCGGTGGGCATTAATGTGGTCTAATGATATGTACATGCATACAAATTTCTTAACATTTTTCATTTTAATTATTTGTACCAAGTTTTAATCGAAACCGAAAAATATGCTTAAAAATGTAAACCAAGCAAACTATGTTGATTAATTTTAGTGTAAATTATAATACATTACCACTGAATTATAATATTGTATTTCACTTTATTTTTGTTAGATTAGATTTCTCTATACTTAGAGAAAGAAAATACAGAAAAGTTTTAAAAAGCTTACGGTTTAGAGTTTCTTCAAAGAATACACTAGTTTTAATAATATTAAGAAAACTCTGTGAGTTGATCTTTTCCTTGGTTTACGGCATGTGGCATGTTCGTGATGATAGCGCCTTAGTCAACCCCTTGCCTACTCCACCAACAAAGTCCCTTTTCATCCCTTAAAAAGAGCTTCCTAGAACTCGAAAAATAAACTAAACGTAAATATCTCGGTAAGTTATAAATCAAGTCATGAAATGAATTCAAAGAAATAGAATACTGCTAATAAATTTTTAAAATAAATATGAGAGAGGAAAAAATAGAAAATAAATCGCTTTTTATTTTTAGCATGGAAGTCTTATATTCTTTTATGAATGTAAGTGTTAATATTTATGAATAAATATTATTATATTTAAATGGCACGCATTTATTTAAATCAATAGTTCCTAGTTGTAAAAGTACATACTCGTCACTGAGAAAAATTTCGTGTTAAAAAAGTAGGAATTCCATCCTTTTATCAAGTTCATTCCTTTCGAAATTGATTCGAGACCCGAAATGGATTTTTGGTATTCCCGAGATTTGCTTTGTAATTGTTTGCAAATTGCAATTACAAGACCATCGGATATTCCACGTAAAATCATTGCTTCTCGACACGTGGAATTTTTTGCTGAGCAATGCTGTCAACTGTTTTTTGTAAGTATAACCCAAGCTAATATCAATGACAGTCATTGCTCTTTAAAAAATTAAATCAATGACTATCATTGCTTTTTCATAGAATATTCCTAACCCATTGCAATGAAAGTCATTGCTTTTTCATACCTAACCCATTGCAATGAAAGTCATTGCTTTTTCAGATATTGTCCCTTTTATTGCAATGACTATCATTGCTTTTCATAGAATATTCCTAACCCATTGCAATGAAAGTCATTGCTTTTTCAGGATATTGTCCCTTTTATTGCAATGACTATCATTGCTTTTTCATAGAATATTCCTAACCCATTGCAATGAAAGTCATTGCTTTTTCAGGATATTGTCCCTTTTATTGCAATGACTATCATTGCTTTTTCAAATATTCCTAACCCATTGCAATGAATGTCATTGCTTTTTCAGGATATGTCCTTTTATTGCAATGACTATCATTGCTTTTTCATAAAATATTCCTAACCCATTGCAATGAAAGTCATTGCTTTTTCAGGATATTGTCCCTTTTATTGCAATGACTATCATTGCTTTTTCATAGAATATTCCTAACCCATTGCAATGAAAGTCATTGCTTTTTCAGGATATTGTCCCTTTTATTGCAATGACTATCATTGATTTTTTATTGGAATTTCATTTTTTAGTCCATAAAACCGTCTCTTTTTGCAGATGCAATGGCAGTCATTGCTTTGTCTAAACCAAAGTTCAAACTAGGGGTACCTCGGTACTTTTCCTAACAACTTCAGACTCGCTTCGCTCCTCATTTGAATGCTATGATAATCTTAGGCTTAAGGTGATATTACTTAGGCCTTTCTACCCTCGAACTCAAACTCATTTTTTTTTAAAATTTAGGGTTATGAATTTGCACTCGCTTTGCTCGTCCTCAGAATAATTGTATGTATATTATATATATATATATATATATATATATATATATATATATATATATATATATATATATATATATATATATTAATATATATCTCTAAGAGTATGTGTTTGTGTCTGTGTGTGGTATGAATTTAGTTTTTTTGTCTCTGTAGTTTAATTAGGCTTTGGGCTCTGCAGGTCAGCCAAAGCAACTTCGGCATACTCAAGATGCCTCTTGATATTACTATCATCATTAACCTCCAATAATTACTCAGCAAAACTTTCTAAAAATCATAAAACGCGTAGAAATGTTACAATCATTCGAGTTTTGGCACACATGTAGCCATGTATGAGACTAATATATGAGCTAAGTTTCATCGGCATTGGTTCAATTCTTATCAAATAACTTTTGAACGTTATTTAAATAATTGTATTTAAACAATTATATTAAAACCGGCTTCAGAACGGTTTCATTTGATTTCGCACCCCAAAACATTTTTTGCGGCGAAAAATATACCCTGAATCTTACCTATTTTTTGAAAAAGTTTGCTGACTCAGCAAACCTGCTGTTTGTGTCCTCCCCAGGTTAATGTTTGAACCACGTTTTCATGCAAGTCTTTTCTAAGTGTTTTCTATTTAAAATTCTTTATATTCAGTATATATATATATATATATATATATATATATATATATATATATATAATATATATATATATATATATATATATATATATATATATATATATATATATATATTATATATATATATATATAATATATATATATATATATACATACATATAAAGTCCCGCAAAATCTATTTTATTTTTTTCTCAGAATAATAAGTTAAAAATATCTTGATATAAAAGTGCAATTCATACAGCAAGGACATTTAAATAGATGTCATAACATTCAAAATAACTATATCCATGTACAAGTATAAATTTGATTTTATATTCCTTTGTTCCAAGTGTTAACTTGATAAACATATATAAGTTCATGTTAAATAAATCAAGTTTTGTCCTTGAACCCATGTGCGTTAAAAATACTTAAAATATAGATAACCTTGCGACTGCATTTCATTAAGTTAATAAGAATATACAGGGTGACTTAATCTTAATGGGACAAAATAAAAATCCTGATTCTATGGACCAGGATGAACAAAAATGTCATGTAAGCATAGGGTCGATTCTTAATAGTTCTCTAGAAAAATCGATATATCGAATTATTCGATACTTCACTGTCTCATTCTCTAAAACGATCTACAACTTGAAAACTACTAAAGCTAAAGAGATGCGGTTTTCACTATTCTAAATACATTAAATTCCCTTTAAAATAGTATACTTTATGTCGCAATCATCACAATTAAACTTTAATTTATTTGCATTTAAAATAAAAAAGTTTATTAGTACTAAAAATGTAAAAATTTTTAAATGCCAAAATCTTCGATATTTGTCCACTCATAGTTAAAACCTAAAAATCTTAAAAACAACTTCATTCCATACCCTTTAAAATGATATAACATAATTTATGGGTTGTTTTTAACTTTAACCGAGATATTCTTAAAAAAATTGATGTAAGTCGCTTAGATTCTAAGTTATTTACAATGTAAACAAAGACATTTACATTTAAATTATTTCAATTTGATTTACAAAATAAACTTTATTTTATTAGTTATAATTACATGATTAATTATTCTATGTTTTTATTATTCTATTATTTTTTGTTAATCATAAAAAATATTCAACCCCCCCCCTCCACTACCACATAGCTTAAAAAACTTAATTTAAGTCTCTTATAATAAAACAATTATCTTGATATTACAATCATCATTAACCTCCAATAATTACTCAGCAAAACTTTCTAAAAATCATAAAACGCGTAGAAATGTTACAATCATTCGAGTTTTGGCACACATGTAGTCATGTATGAGACTAATACATGAGCTAAGTTTCATCGGCATTGGTTCAATTTTTATCAAATAACTTTTGAACGTTATTTAAATAATTGTAAAAAAACGGAAAATAATCATATTGAAGTGCAATTCAATATAGTATATACCTTTACGTTATATATAAGTACACCAAGTTTCATTTCAATACGGCAAGTCTATGGGTCTTGATGGATCTATCTATGGGTTCTGATGGATGATAAAAAGTCAAGCTGCATCGAGAGATGTTAGGGCCTGGAAGGGTGACCACCGGAAATAAAACTAATGTTATTACTCTCTGAGGACGAGCGAAGTGAGTCTGAGGTTGGGTGGATGAGCCTAGCAAATCCGACGTGTTGAAGACAAGTCCTGAGGTACCCCATACCCGTTTTTTTATTATTTATTATTATTTGTATTGGCAGATTTTAAAGTAAAATCTCAGTATTTATTAACTCGTGTATACACAAATATGATTTCAGAATGTAGGTTAAGCTGAAACTTAAAACTTATGAAATGTGATATCTCTTTATTATTTCTTTCTTTTACATTTGTTGAGTTATCCGTATATTTTTCAAAAGTTTTTTAATAACCCGTTTATACGATTCATTTTTGGCTTAAAAATTCAATCAAAATTTATTTCAAGTCAATTAAAAGTTAAAAAAGGTTTTCCTCCTCGGTATGGATATTCCTAATGATGATTCCTCAACTCTTCTCTTATTAACTACTCTTTATATCAGTGGGCAAGTCCATATAAATGTATAATAATAATAACCATTTATTGAATAAATAACAAAGACTTATAACTTATCATGCAAAGTACAAGGTACATTCAGATCAGCCAGAGCTGTAATTTTTGAGTTCGCTACATAACATTAGCACCTCATGCACAAAATTTTTGATTAGTTAGTAAAATAAACATTAATAGATGCATGGTTTATTTTTAATTAATTTTACTTTATTTATTTTATTTCTTTATTTTATTATTACTTTATCTTATTTATTTTTTAAATATACTATCCATACATTAATTAAAAAACTCGGCGCTGGGGCCGTATGGTTGAAGTGTTGTAGTGTCATCTATCTGACCTTGACTTAACTTTAGTTTATGTATTTATGTAGAACCAGCCTGGCTCACTCCACAACATACTAAGTGTTGTAGTGTCATTTATCTGACCTTGACTTAACTTTAGTTTATGTATTTATGTAGAACCAGCCTGGCTCACTCCCACAAATACTAAGTGCTGTAGTGTCATTTATCTGACCTTGACTTAACTTTAGTTTATGTATTTATGTAGAACCAGCCTGGCTCACTCCCACAACATACTAAGTGTTGTAGTGTCATTTATCTGACCTTGACTTAACTTTAGTTTATGTATTTATGTAGAACCAGCCTGGCTCACTCCCACAACATACTAAGTGTGTAGTGTCATTTATCTGACCTTGACTTAACTTTAGTTTATGTATTTATGTAGAACCAGCCTGGCTCACTCCCACAAAATACTAAGTGCTGAGTGTCATCTATCTGACCTTGACTTAACTTGTTATGTATTTATGTAGAACCAGCCTGGCTCACTCCAAACAACATACTAAATTGTGTAGTACCTATCTATGATGACTGAGTTGGCTAGCGAACAGTTAAACTGCATTCATTTCTATTTCTAGATTTTATTTGTCTACCAAGATATCGGCCACTAGATTAACACCATCTGACTCATAGCTCTCTTGTCTTGAAATTTATTAAAACATATTGCTTTTTGTTTTAGTTTTAACCATGTACTTCAATAAACAATTAATAAACAATAAAATAATAGCTAACGTATTTTGCTAATTGCATGATATCAAAGATATCTCAAAGCATTAAATAACTGAGATAATTTAAGTTCTATGTCAAAACTATAGGTTTATGGTTTAATCGACCTAATTAGTTTAATAAAACCAAAGGTTACTGATACCGGCAGTTCCTCAGTTTCCAGAAACCCTGTATTTCTCTATATTTATTAATTATGTTTACTGCAAAGTCGCCATTCAGTAAGATGTATAACTTCTTCCCGTCCTCAAATTAGCGCGAACGTTTTATTACCCATCTTTCTAAATAGGCCAATCATATGCCTTTATTTGATGTTAAAACTATATCATACACCAATCATATCATATGCTATTAAAACTGCAGATGGTTCCTTGGCTACATCTACTCTCCAGCTACGCTTGAAAAGTCACACAGTCCTTGGAGGGAATTAATAGATTGACTAGTTGATTAGCTTTCACTGTCAATCCCAGACTAGCAGGTTGCACTTCAAGCCTGTCGTTATCACGACTTTCGGAAAGACTCTGGACTAATGGTCCTTTTTAGGACAACTAAGTTACACCATCGGCATGCTGTTCCATGAAAGTGTCACCGCACGCTGTATCACAACCTTTTAGTACCATTAACAGGATGGTAGTAAGGGGTGCAATGGGGCCAAAAGGAAACAAGAGGCCTTCGGGCTCTTTGCCGCTCCACGGCCTCGGCGCTTCGCGCTTTGGCCGCTAAGTGGCGTCATTTTGACCGCTAAGTGGCTTCGCTTTGGCCGCTACGTGGCGTCGCTTTGACCGCTAAGTGGCGTCGCTTTGGCCGCTAAGTGGCGTCGCTTTGGCCGCTACGTGGCGTCGGCGCTAGGAGCCGCTTTAACCAGTCTCAGCTCCTCAAGCATCACCAGACTCTAGGTAGGCTCACCGCTCTGGCTAGTCCTACTCCACCAACAGAGAACTCAAGCAACCCCGATGTCAGTGTGCACTAAACTCATTCTATAGCCCTGACCTGAAAGTCAAAATTCCGCCTGTCTTCAATAACCTAGCACTTTGTTCTTAGTCATTTATTATTGTTACTATTATATTAATATTTTTGTTGTATTATCTGTTACAGACGAACAAGAGAGGGTTCAAAAGAAGACTTTTGTAAACTGGATTAATTCATATTTATCTAAAGTAAGTCTTAAAAGTATTTATATTCATTTATATTTCAACACACAAACACACACATACATTCATACATATATATATATATATATATATATATATATATATATATATATATATATATATATATATATATATATATATATATATATATATATATATATACATACATACAAATTTTATGTATTTTATGTAAAGTGATAAATTGGATATTATGCATAATGTTATTTTTGTCAACCGTTTTAGTGGTTGACAAAAATAATTAATCACTTTGGCTGGCCATTATGCATAATATGCAACAAAAAATGGCTAATGTAATAAATATTTTTAAAAATAATTACTTTGACTATAATTAAGTTGTAAAAAGTGATTAGAAGAGTGGGGAGAAGGGTTGTCTCCTCCCCACTCATGCAATAATTGTGAAGTACCGAAAAACATATGTTTAGCTCTGCTGCTTTGAGATTTTTTGCTTTATCGTCTTTAATCTTTATTTACTTGTTATGTAATCATTAACCGTTTAAATCTATTATTTATAATAGAAAAGAATACTGAAGTTTATTATAAATAATTGTAATAAACTTATAAAATTATAAGAAGTTATTATGCAATGGCTGGATAAAATGCATAATAATTACATTAATCACTTTGACTGAAACATATATACTCTTATAATTTAGATTTTTTCGATCGAATTTCGCTTTCATAAGAAGCATTTTTAAAATTCCTTCTTGTCTAAAATATAAATTGCAAAAATAAATGTTATAAAAAATTATAGTGGGCGTTAATTTAATGTTGGCTTTTATTCAAAAAAGTATATTTATTAAATACTATGAATTTCTATGAATTAGATCTGTACACTTGTTGATCAACGCGACAAGATTTTACTAAATTTCCTCTTTAATGTAAACGATCTGTAACAGCTGTGTTTGAAATATTATAATCCAACAAAAACACATGCGTGTTAAAATACGGGCCTTCGGCCCGTAGCCGCTACGCGGCGTCGGCCGCCGGGCCGCTTCGCGGTCCGGGGGCCTCATTGTTGTTGTTTTGTATTATGTTTGTTTCATTATTGTTCTTGTTACATGGCATTTTTGCCATGTATCTATCGAATTTTCACAGCCTCTCCTCACAGGCGGCCTGTGAGGAGAGGAAGAAATAGCTTTCTCACGTATTTTTGATTTTATTAATACTTGATACCGGCAGCCTTGCTGTTGCCAGAAACCCATTTTTTAATATTATCAACTATGCCCATGCAGAATAGCCAGTCAGTCGTCGCTCAACTTTCTTTCTGTCCCCCAATTGGCGCGGACTTTTCTCTCTTTAAACCAATCACGAGCCTTGAAATTATCCTAATAGGATATAAAGCGCTCGAAATCGAGCAGCAAGACAAGTCCGACAAATCCAGGAAGTTCGTCAAGCTCGGGAAGTCCTAGAGATGAACAAGTCCGAGAAGTTCGAGACGCTCAAGTAAACTTCAAGCTCAATCATCACTGAAGCTCAGAAGGAGAAGGATCTCTCAAGATGTAACTACTCTCGCTCTGATACCTCACTCACCTCACACTGATGGCTATTGGCATGGAGTCTCAACTGTGGCAATGGAATCAACTTGATGTGTAATCTCTACTCACCCTTCTCACCTCTCTCTACTCACCACGCCTATACGCTGTCCTCTTGGAATTTTTGCGGTGGCTCATCCCTCCAAAGTCAGACGCTGTCCCAAGGGGAATTCTTGCGTCTGGCGACATAGGTGCTTGGTCCGTAACGCTGTCCTCTAGGGGAATTCTTGCGTTCGGCTTGTTGGTTGGCTTCCGCTGTCTTCTTAGACGTGCAGGTCGCAGCCAAGTCCTCGCTGTCGTTAACTCGAACTTGCGACAGGGCTTGTACCAACGGTCCTTCTCAGGACACCCCAGCACCGTCTACGAAGCGGCAGGAAGACACCGGCAACGACGACGTTCCCTCCTTCAAGGCCTGGTATGGACCAAAGGCTACCACACCTCTTATCAGGACCACCATCCTTCAAACGGTCCTTTTCAGGACCACCAACGACGGCTTTGAGATCCTAGCCAAGGAAAGCATACCTCACGCCGTATCATTTGGCGCCCAACGTGGGGCTGATTATCATGCTAAATCAGCTTTGGCGAGAACCGCCCTCCTCTAACTAGAGCTAGCTAAACACCTCAACTTTCTACCCCACAATTAACTTTCATCACACCATCAACTCTACACTACACATCACCTCGCATAACTTCTGCTCTCCAGCACTTCTGCTCTCTAGCACTGTTCTCATGTGCGTATGCTCTCAAGCACTTTTGCTCTCAAGCATTTCTGCTCTCAAGCATTCCTGCTCTCAAGCATTCTGCTCTCAAGCACTTCTGCTCTCAAGCACTCTGCTCTCAAGCACTTCTGCTTCTCAAAATGCAATTGTTCGGTACGCATCTATATTCGGCGAGCTATATCAACGTTGCATTTATTCACAACCCATATACACTCAACTCTTCGCATCACATTAATTCTCAACATACATGTTGCACTCCCAACATACCTTCTCTGAGCTCATATGATGCCCACTCTTATCGCTCATCTACTCTCTACTCATTAACTCACTCTTCTTGGATTAATCCAAGTGGCGCCCAACAAACCTCACTACACTCTCAACCTTCGTCAACTATGTCTGGAACTCAGCGTAGGCTTGACCAGCCTCTCAATGAAGCGGAGACCTGCGAGGCACTAATAGTACTCACTCAGCCTGAACTTCGAGCAAGTTCAGCTTCTAGCTACGCAATCTCGTGGTTAAAGCTGGCAAGATAGAAAACTTGGTGAAATCTAGATCTACATCTTCTAGAACTTCCGCCGCAGTTCTCTACTAGGCATCTCTACTTGCCAGACCATCACACTTCTCTACTCGACAAACTAGGACCAGCAACGCAAATGCTTCCTTCACTACCTTGCCTCAAGATTAAGTTACTTGTCAACCGTCAGAGTAACTTACATCTTCACTACCTACTATTACTCACAACTTCTTCGAAGTTTCTACAAGTTCGTCCCTCAAGAAGATCGCCGGTTATCCTTTCTTCTTGCCAGGGCAACGCAACTACCTGCTACTACTCACACTCTCAGAGCTACTCTTCAGTCTTCGGAAACACCGTACTTCCCAAGCTGGTGGAGTTCTCTACTCTCGGTGATGCCCATGTCACAGACGCCTTGCTGCACAGGACCTGTACATCGCACCACCTGGAATTCAGCTGCATCCAGCGGACCCTGATTCCAACCTCTCTCGCAGGCTACGATTCCTTACCACAAGTAATCGCAAACTTGTTAAGCGAAATCGTACCTCACTCTAGCCTCCAGATTTGCTGATACCACCGTAAGTCACCTATCTGTGCTACCCTCTCACCTACCTCGCCAACACACTTTAAGCACTAAAGTGTCACTCACCAACTTCGTCTTCTAACTCACTACGTCGCAGCGTCTATGCATACCATTGTGGCAGAATGGTGGATCAACTTGTGGCAGAAAGGGATCCATTAGACCTAGCAACACTTCAAGACAACTCTCAACGAACTCTAGTATTATTAATGTAAAGTACTCAGTTCACTCACTAATTTTGTTGTTAACTTAAGTTTTCAATTCTCTCTTAATTTTACTCATTAATTAACTTAATTAAGGTAAAGTCAAAGAACCCCGTGTATATGCACGCACTCTTAAATTTTTTTTAACTCTTAGTATGTAAGCTCTCTTAGTAATCTCTTAAGTACGACTATGCTTAGTCATTTGTTTATATGTACAGTGGACCCGTAAAAACTATGCTTTAGTGTTCAAGCTGTTACCATTCTTGTTTCTTTTAACGTTGAAGTATGCCACTATGTCTTAGTGTGCTCAACACTCTTTTTTGTTTGTTTAATACACTGTGTCTAGTGTTACTTGTTGTTCCTAGTTTAAGTTAACGTTACTTGTTTGTTAATTACTTTAATTTTTTTAATAAATTATGCCACTAATCTAAGTTTGATAAATATAAGAAAAGCGGGTTTTCGTGTCTAAAGTAGGGTGGATTGATACCGGCAGCCTTGCTGTTGCCAGAAAACCCATTTTCTTAATATTTATCAACTATGCTCCATGCAGAATAGCCAGTCAGTCGTCGCTCAACTTTCTTTCTGTCCCCCAATTGGCGCGGACATTTTCTCTCTTTTAAACCAATCACGAGCCTTGAAATTATCCTAATAGGATATAAAGCGCTCGAAATCGAGCAGCAAGACAAGTCCGACAAATCCAGGAAGTTCGTCAAGCTCGGGAAGTCCTAGAAGATGAACAAGTCCGAGAAGTTCGAGACGCTCAAGTAAACTTCAAGCTCTCAATCATCACTGAAGCTCAGAAGGAGAGGATCTCTCAAGATGTAACTACTCTCGCTCTGATACCTCACTCAACCTCACACTGATGGCTATTGGCATGGAGTCTCAACCTGTGGCAATGGAATCAATTGATGTGTATCTACTCACCCTTCTCACCTCTCTCTACTCACCACGGCCTATACGCTGTCCCTCTTGGAATTTTTGCGGTGGCTCATCCCTCCCAAGTCAGACGCTGTCCCAAGGGGAATTCTTGCGTCTGGCTCGACATAACGGTGCTTGGTAGCCGTAACGCTGTCCCTCTAGGGAATTCTTGCGTTCGGCTTGTTGGTTGGCTTCCGCTGTCTTCTTAGACGTGCAGGTCGCAGCAAGTCCTCGCTGTCGTTAACTCGAACTTGCGACAGGGCTTGTACCAACGGTCCTTCTCAGGACCACCCAGCACCGTCTACGAAGCGAGGAAGGGACCCGGCAACGACGACGTTCCTCCTTCAAGGCCTGTATGGACCCAAAGGCTACCACACCTCTTATCAGGACCACCATCCTTCAAACGGTCCTTTTCAGGACCACAACGACGGCTTTGAGATCCTAGCCAAGGAAAGCATACCTCACGCCGTATCATTTGGCGCCCAACGTGGGGCTGATTATCATGCTAAATCAGCTTTGGCGAGAACCGCCCTCCTCTAACTAGAGCTAGCTAAACACCTCAAACTTCTACAATTAACTCTCATCACACCATCAATCTACACTACACAATACCTCGCATAACTTCTGCTTCCAGCATTGCTCTCTAGCACTGTTCTCATGTGCGTAATGCTCTCAAGCACTTTTGCTCTCAAGCTTTTGCTCTCAAGCATTCTGCTCTCAAGCATTCGCTGTGGCTCCTCAAGCACTTCTGCTCTCAAGACTGTTCTCCCAAATGCAATTGTTCGGTACGCATCTTATTCGGCGACTTATCAACGTATGCATTTTTTCAAACCCATATACACTCAACTCTTCGCATCAATTAATTCTCAATACATGTTGCACTCCCAACATACTTCTTGAGCTCATATGATGCACTTTATCGCTCATCTACTCTACTCATTACTCACTCTTCTTGGATTAATCCAAGTGGCGCCCAACAAAACTACTACACTCTCAACTTCGTCAACTTGTCTGGAACTCAGCGTAGGCTTGACCAGCTCTCAATGAAGCGGAGACTGCGAGCACTATAGTACTCACTCAGCCTGAACTTCGAGCAAGTTCAGTTCTAGCTACGCAGATCTCGTGGTTAAAGGTGGCAAGATAGAAAACTTGGTGAAATCTTAGTTCTACATCTTCTAGAACTTCCGCGCAGATTTCTACTAGGCATCTCTACTTGCCAGACATCACACTTCTTACTCGAAAACTAGGACAGCATACGCAAATGCTTCCTTCACTACCTTGCCTCAAGATTAAGTTACTTGTCAACCGTCAGAGTAACTTAATCTTCACTACCTACTATTACTCACAACTTTTCGAAGTTCTCTACAGTTCGCTCAAGAAGATCGCGGTTATCCCTTTTTCTTGCCAGGGGCAACGCAACTACCTGCTCTACTTCACCACTCTCAGAGCTACTCTTCGTCTTCGGAAACACCGTATTCCAAGCTGGTGGAGTTCTCTACTCTCGGTGAATGCCCATGTCACAGACGCCTTGCTGCACAGGACCTGTAACATGCCCACTGGAATTTCAGCTGCATCCAGCGGACCCTGATTCCACCTCTCTCGCAGGCTACGATTCCTTACCACAAGTAATCGCAAACTTGTTAAGCGAAATCGTACCTCACTCTAGCTCCAGATTTGCTGATACCACCGTAAGTCACCTATCTGTGCTACCTCTCACCTACCTCGCCAAACACACTTTAAGCACTAAAGTGTCACTCACCAACTTCGTCTTCTAACTCACTACGTCGCAGCGTCTATGCATACCATTGTGGCAGAATGGTGGATCATTGTGGCAGAAAGGGATCCATTAGACCTAGCAACACTTCAAGACAACTCTCAACGAACTCTAGTATTATTAATGTAAGTACTCAGTTCACTCATAATTTTGTTTGTTAACTTAAGTTTTCAATTCTCTCTCTCAATTCTCTTTCTTTCTGTCCCCCAATTGGCGCGGACATTTTCTCTCTTTTAAACCAATCACGAGCCTTGAATTATCCTAATAGGATATAAAGCGCTCGAAATCGAGCAGCAAGACAAGTCGACAAATCCAGGAAGTTCGTCAAGCTCGGGAAGTCCTAGAAGATGAACAAGTCCGAGAAGTTCGAGAGCTCAAGTAAACTTCAAGCTCATTCACTGAAGCTCAGAAGGAGAAGATCTCTCAGATGTAACTACTCTCGCTCTTGATACCTCACTCAACCTCACACTGATGGCTATTGGCATGGAGTCTCAACCTGTGGCAATGGAATTCAACTTGATGTGTAATCTCTACTCACCCTTCTCACCTCTCTCTACTCACCCGGCCTATACGCTGTCCTCTTGGGAATTTTTGCGGTGGCTCCTCCCCAAAGTCAGACGCTGTCCCCAAGGGGAATTCTTGCGTTGGCTCGACATAACGGTGCTTGGTAGCCGTCGCTGTCCTCTAGGGAATTCTTGCGTTCGGCTTGTTGGTTGGCTTCGCTGTCTTCTTAGACGTGCAGGTCGCAGCCAAGTCCTCGCTGTCGTTAACTCGAACTTGCGACAGGGCTTGGTACAACGGTCCTTTCAGGACCACCAGCACGTCTACGAAGCGGCAGGAAGACACCGGGCAACGACGACGTTCCTCCTTCAAGGCCTGGTATGGACCCAAAGGCTACCACACCTCTTATCAGGACCACCATCCTTCAAACGGTCCTTTTCAGGACCACCAACGACGGCTTTGAGATCCTAGCCAAGGAAAGCATACCTCACGCCGTATCATACTCTATTATTAATAGTATGCTATAATATTAAAATTAACAAGTATTATAAACAAAAATATATTCATGATTTTTGTTTTTAAATAAAAATACAGTTTTTTCACTTAGGATTGTCTGATTAAGCTGAAACCGGTCGTAATCGCTTTAGAATTACTTCGACCATATAAAGACTACTTCGAGGTTCTTCCTCTTTACAGGCCTGCTTAGCTCGGCGTGGTTCAGTGGAAGCCATTTTTGTCCTGTCTCTTTGGACAGTAGGCTTACCAGGATATCCCCCCTCTAACACTACTGAACTCAACAGATATCGTACATTCTTTGACCTAGACGTATACTATATAACATTAATAATATTATATATATATATTATATATTATAATATTATAATATATATAATATATATATATATTTATATATTTATATATTATATTTATATATATATATATATATATATATATATATATATATATATATATATATATATATTATGTATACCGTTTGCGCCATTCGTGATGGTTCGATTCTGCTGAAATTGGTCTTAATCGAGTTAGCTAGCCGTCTACCTAAATACGAAATACCTTGTTTTATAGCCATTTCAAGTCTCAAAAATTTTATTTTCATGACGTCATAACTTTGGTTGATGACGTCATAATGTTTTTATAAACAATAGGTTACAAACTTGTAACCTCCACGACATCTCGCGATCTGAAAAGTTTCGTTTCAATTTTTACTCTTTAAGTGGTGGGTCTCTTTAAATAATGATAAATTATTGCCCTTTTTATCTATATATTTGTACTAATGATTTTTGTAAAAATTATATTTGTATTTATATATTTAAATAAAGAATATTATAAAAATTAAATTAATTTGAGAACGCTTCATGAGTTATCGTTCGCCATACGAAAGGGTAGAAACTCTTATACACACATATATATATATATATATATATATATATATATATATATATATATATATATATATATATATATATATATATATATATATATAACTTTTTCGGACATACTTTTTTGTTATCAGGAAGCCAATAGGAACCGATTCCACTCACTCCCCTCAACTTCCGTCATCGAACAACCTCATTAGCGTCATTTTCATAATGAAAATTCGCTAAAAGAGCCAAGTCTAGCGAAAAAATGGTGAGATTATTGAATAAGCCAAGTGGTAGGTTCCCAATAACGCTTGTGAATATATGAGGTCATGGCGGTTTTACTTTGTGCATGACTTTGCCATTACGCAGCACACACAGAAATGCTGAGCAATTCCACCAGAATTAATTTTATTTCCTATGAAATGCGTGTGTCCTTGCTTAAGAACCCTTTTCTTGCTTAAGGTTTCGGTTTATGCTTCATAACCTAAGCATTAACTCAAATATTATTATATTATATATATATTATATTATATAATATATATATATATATATATATATATATTATATATATAAAAAGTTTTGCTATTTTTTTGTCATTGGGGACCTCTGAAACGGAATTGTGTCGTGGTCCGAGGATCGACTCCCCCCATTGCACCTATCCTATAAGCGATTTTTTTCCCAAAAAAACGGAAAAAATAAATAAGATAATTCGAGTGAAATCTTGGGTTTCGATGTTTAGTAAAAACATTACCTTTTCAAAATACGGTATACACATGGAAAAGTAATTATTTTACTGCCCCTGAGATAAATTATTTTCTAGAAATAATTAGACGATGATTCTTAAATTTTACCCTTATAAAAATTCCCACCTGAGTCGTCCTGTCTTTATTAATTTTGTCTCTAATTTAAGCATCTCTTATTGTTTGTGTAGAGAACTCCGCCACTGAGAATAGACGACCTTATAGAAGATTTAAAAGATGGAACCAACTACTTGCTCTTTTAGAAGTACTACTGGAGAAAAATTGGTAAGTTATTTATTTACTAAAATTTTCCTACTGCTACTGGGGGTGTAGGTAATGTACGATTAACACGCGTTACTGCCACTAAGACAGTTCAGGTGTAATACTGGTCGGGCCTCTGGGAATTTCATGCGAGGAATGAAAATTCTGATATGAGCTTTTCTTGGAAAGGGACGTTAAGCCGGTGTGATGTCAGGTACTCGTAAAAGAACCTTAACCCTAAATGAAGCGGGTTATAGCCAAATTTATTAGGACTCTTCATAGCAACTTAATATAAAACTATAAGTTGTGGTTTCAAAAGAAAGGAAGCTTTCTTGTAGTAGGGCACGTGCTGTTTCTACTTAAAGCAATGGAAACTTATAGTAAACTCACTACCACTGAAGTTAGCAAAAAGGACCCAACGGCTTGTCCTACTTGCCAGATAATGTATCACTTCCCTAATTACTATCACTCTTTTACTCTTACTTCCTTACCTTAACAACTTAAATATATTTTTTTATATTTGAATTTTATTGTTTTACGTGTTCGTGTTTTAGCTATAATTTATCTAATTTTAAAATACCATTTGAAATGAAACGATTTTAATGACCACAATTCAGTTAACACAAAGTATTTACAAAAGTCAAATAACACCTTTCAAATGTAATTACCTTTTAATGTAATCTCAGGTGTAACTAGTTTCACATTGAGACTAAAATCAATTAAATAACTACTTGAGAATTCCGTCTACTTTAAAGTTTATACTTAAAAATGACAAGAGTTACTGTAATTTAAAAAAAAACAGTCATTAAGTATTCAGCAGTCTCTAATTATTGAAATGATTTACTTAATCAATTTCGGCTAAAAGTTTTATGAAGATAACCATTGTTAAATGAAGTAAACCACAAAAAAATGATGTAATTTTCTGTGATATTCAAAGGAAATGCGCTAAAACCTTTAAAGAAACCAACCTAAAAAACCAACTGAGCATTAATAGTACAAATTATTACACATTAAAAGTGTGCACTGCCAATTTTAGAGGGGCAGTTTTGTATAACCAACAGCATAATTGCGCATTTCCATGAAGATACAGAAAAAAATAGTTATGAGTAGTGCTTGTCAATTGAGTAACTGCTTATTAAGCATAACCAGAACCTTAAGCAAGAATAGATTGTGAAGCATGGAAACACGCATTCCAAACAAGGATCTTGAATAAAGGGGATGACGCACTAAGTCGATTTGCCATACAAACAAGTGACCCATCGAAAACCAGAAATAGAGAGAATTCAACACGAAACACGTCAAAAACCAACTGCACATGCTTGGTACAAACTGCGCATGCTTACAATTCTAAAAGCGCGGGTATTAAAATTTAGAGGCAACTTACGTCACAATGGTTTCCATTGTTTATTGCTTGAGAAGGTTATAACAAAACACGCTTAAATTATCACTCACTGAAGAGGCAAAGTATATTCCAAAATTTAAAATTATATAAGCACAAATGACTAACCAGCACCACAAATGTAGCAATCACGAGAAGCACAGAAGAAAGTTGAGAAGCAAACTCGACAACCTTGCTACATAACCTGCGTTTGGCGCTTTTTTCATTATATCAAGGGGTAAGTTTGCTTTCTAATTCTCTATCTCATACAACTTCCATGGGGGCAGAAAAGTTCCTTAATGCGTCATCCCCTTTATTCAAGATCCTTGATTCCAAAGGACTTTCGCCCAACATTCGGACAACGCGCCAGATTTGTTTAATGTAAACACGCTACCTTAAATGGCAAAATGATATGCTTCTATACTTTTAGCCTAAAGTAGGGAAGCCTTGAGCCATGATTCTTAGTTTTTAATTTTTATCTTTTTTCATGTTCCAGCCCGTAGAAAAAGGAAGAAAACTGAAAAGGCCTCATTTTCTAAGTAATGCTAATACTGCCCTCACATTCTTACAAAGTAAAAAGGTAAGATACTCTTCTAATTAATTACAGAGCTGCATCCGTGTACGAAAAATTAATTATTTAATAAATTAATTATTTAATAAATAATAATTAAAAGTAAAAATTAATCATTTAATAAATAAATAATTATAATCATTTATAAAATATTAGCTATTACTATATAAAAACTTTTATTTATCTATCGTCTTTTATAACGATTTCAGATCAAATTAGTCAACATAAACTCAACAGATTTAGTCGATGGCCGACCTCCAGTAGTTCTTGATTGATATGGACCATAATTCTGTATTTCCAGGTAATTATATTTTATTTAATTATTTTGCTACTATAAAGTATTAAACTTTAAGTTCAATTAAAGTTTAAATTAAAATTTAATTATATAGATAGGACCAAAGTCCCCTCTTTTAATGTTAAACCATTTGACATAAATTAATAAAACTTGAGATACTTTTTTGTGTTAAAAGAACTTCTTTTTTGTGATGTACTTTAATTTGGGTGTCCCATGCGACACATAAATTAGCGAAAAAAATATAATAAAGTAAATTGGAAGGTAAACCTTTATAGGGCTTTTTGGGTTATAGAGATAAATACAAGACATTGTATTTATGTCCGCCCCCCCCACAGATTTATGTCTAAAGCCGCTAATTTGGCGGGAATAAGTGCTAGTGGGACCCGAATTTAACTACATCACCAAAAAGAAGTTCTCTTTACACTAAAACTATCTCAAGTTTCATTAATTTATGTCTAATAGTTCAACATTTAAGAGGGGGAGGGGACTTAAATTTTAATTGAAAAATGAATTAAACTCATCAAGTTTTATTCAGGGTGGTGAATTCCAAATGTATCTTTCCAAGTAATTTAGCTTATAATGGAGCTATTACGCTAAAATTAAATTGGCCTCAGCTAGTTTGAATGAACAATTTTTTACATTTGTCTGGCAAGTATTTTAACCAGTTTGCTAAATACGGTAACTTCAAATTTTTTACTTAAAACTAGGTTAAAATATGGTCATATAATAAAATGGACTGTTTCAAACTAATATAACTACGAAGAAAATTCGGGACCAATACGCATACATATCATATTTCGTTTATATAAAATTGATAACAGTATTTGCAACCTGTTTACAATACTCAAAGGAAAATTGGCAAAAGAATTGTTGATTTTTTAATTTGCTATAGCCGACCTAGTAGAGGACATACAAAGTTTGTGATGTACCACCCTACTACCTTGTACAAACGGCTAGCCAGGATATATGGACGAAGCATATTTCCTATAGGGCATTTATCTTAATGGATGATGATCAATTATCATCACGTATAGTTTTCACAATAATTAATTAAGATATAATAGACGAAGCATATTTCGTATATAGTACATTTATCTTAATAGATGATAAATTTAAATGATCACTTATATTTGTCACGTATCTATATTCAAAAATACCTGCGAGCTGCTTAGATGGACAAGAAACACTCAAAACTTTATATTTTTAGATCTTAATTTATTAGTCTTAACCAATTATAATAAATAATTATTTTTTGTCGTAGTTTAAAAAGTTATTACAGAAAATAAATGTTAAAAAAAAGTTAAAAATAAATGTTTAAAACAAACAATGTCTTCACCTTTTAACACCTAGTGATAGTTAGATTATGTTAAACCAGTATAGTTAAACTGTAGTCGCGGTTTAGTCTATATTATAAAATTAAAGGAATTATTTATAGTAATAGAAGAATCAGCTACCGTCGATGCTTGCTGTTAGATATGAATATCCATAAAAAAAGTTTCGGCTCAACGCCACTATCAGCAGGTGGGGCAACACTCGAGCTCTCAACTGATTTATATAAGTTATATTAGTCAATAACTTTCAATAATATAACTTCCCTGGCCGAAACCGGTCCTGGGATATTCATATCTACCAGCAAGTATTGACGGTAGCTGATTCCTCAAATGCTGCTTCAACTTGCGGTAAATACTACCTCTATAATCTTTATATAAGTGTATAAGTTATATTGAGTGGTATTCGAAGAAATGAACTCATTTAAATAAATACCACTCGCAAGTAGTACATTCTAGTTCATACCAAAAACCACTTACATGGTAATAAACTCCCCGCCAAGTCTTTGGTCCAAAAAAGTAGGGAAATCTAATGTGTTTAGTCGTAAACATATAAAACTATCGTTCACTAGCTTAGTTTTTCGCTCCGCGTACATGGTTTTTTTTATCTAATTTGAAAAGCATATAGGATAGTTATTAATTTAAAATTATCATTACCTATTATAATACTTGTTTTTTATCATGTGTAATATCATTATTTTCATTTCATCTAAGCTCCGACTAAAAGGACAAAGTATTGTGGTAAGTTTCATCTCATCTGTAATAGTAGCACATTTCATCCGCTTTATCTAAATTCAAAGTCACCATTTGCTTATTATAAGAATAATTTATACAATTCTTGATATATCATCATTAACCTCCAATAATTACTCAGCAAAACTTTCTAAAAATCATAAAACGCGTAGAAATGTTACAATCATTCGAGTTTGGCACACATGTAGCCATGTATGAGACTATATATGAGCTAAGTTTCATCGGCATTGGTTCAATTCTTATCAAATAACTTTTGAACGTTATTTAAATAATTGTATTTAAACAATTATATTAAACCGGCTTCAGAACGGTTTCATTTGATTTAGCGCCCTAAATCATTTTTTGCGGCGAAAAATATACCCTGAATCTTACCGATTTTTTGAAAACAAGATTGCTGACTCAGCAAACCTGCTGTTTGTGTCCTCCCCCAGGTTAATGTTTGCACCACGTTTGATTAAAAAAATATTAATCCGTTCGAAAGATAGCGTGTTTAGAAGAAATACATACATACACACACACACACACACACACACACACACACACACACACACATATATATATATGTGTGTGTGTGTGTGTATGTATGTATTTCTTCTAAACACGCTATCTTTCGAACGGATTAATATTTTTTTAATCAAACGTGGTGCATACATTCATGTATGTATGTAATGAATGTATGTATACATACATACTACATATTGTATATGTATGTGTGTCACACACATACATACATATATATATATATATATATATATTATATATATATATATATATATATATATATATATAATTTAGCTACAATATTATACTTAAAACCCTTGAAATGAAGATACCAGAGGCTGTAGAAACCAAAGTTATGAACTATAACTATTTTCTATCACTTTATAGAACTAATATATAACTAACTATATAATAATATAGTTACTATTTAACTGAATTATATTTATAGTAACTTATATATCAATATTACAGGCTATTGTCTTTTAAATAATCATTCGACGTATTTAAATTTAAACTTTTTGCCACTACATTAAAAGACAAACGCTGATTGGTTCTCGGCTTCGCGCTTGACTTGCGCGTCATTGTTAATCATCGTGAGTGCAGCGCGCTATTACTGTTTGCGGTTCTGTGTTAAAACATCTTGACATCCCCGTTACTATGGTTGCATGATTATCATTTTTAGGTAAATAATTTTCGTTTTTTTTATTGGTTATCAGCATGTTCATTTTATACATTATCCGCATGATTTGGAACGTTATTTCATAATATCACTTGGGAGTATATTTGGGAGTCAGTCGGTTTTATTGTGCCTGATGTTCGTTAAAAACATTCACCACTCTCTGTTAATATTATAAACTATTTTCTTTTGTTATTATGTATTGTAGAATAGAATTGCAAGTAAACCGACTCTCCTAAGAAACTATTGTGCGAGTTGTCAAAATAGATTTAATAAAGCAATCGAGTTTTCTCGATATTTTAAAAATGGCCGCCACTCTGTTATTACCAGAAAAATTGTCATTTAGTATGTCCACACACACTATTTCAATACGGTAATTTAAGCTGTAAGAACCATGCGGAGGGGATCTGATCGCATATGCTAGAACTAGGGAGAGGGAATCTAAATGGATCCCCCGATACGCTGTACGTACCTTTAGAGACGATCGTATTTAACGGATAACCTTCTCGTCGAACTTTTATTTCACTTCTATATTACCGTTTTTGATCAAATAACCGTTTTTGGAATATTATTTTTTTAGTGTAACTTTATTATTATGCAGAGAAATCACAATCGGATCAGTTATCATGTAATCTCACTCGATCGACTAAACAAATACGCTGTAAGAACCGTGAAGTTAGTTGACCGTATTGCATACATATTCTATACAATCCGCGGATCTAGAGTGTGTGTGAACGTACTAATTGTTAACAAACCCTCCGTGTTTTTTTATTTGCGCCCAAATTTTTTTTGTTTCTTTGTAAAAATTTCTGTCCCACAAAGTAATAATATAATGCCCGTTTAGAGCCTTGCGGCTCATCAGGGATAATCCCTGCGGGAACCACCTCGGGTGGTAGTAGCAACCGTTACGCTCAAAGTGTATTCTAAAGCTGGCGAATTTATCTAAACAATAATCTTCTATAAACTGAGGGCGTAACCTGGGATGCGAACCCCAGACCACAAAGTACCTTCTATTAATTACAGCGGGGTTATGCAAACTTTAGAGCCCTGTGGACCCTTACTGCAGATGCTACATGGTGGACCCCTGTCCCTCTCATCCCCCTCTAACTAACAAATTTAATAACTTGTACTCGTCAGTAAATTTTCTGTTGCTTATTGTTATAAAATTAGGCTGGTGAAACAGCTCTATAATTAGCAGCACAAAAGAGCTTTGAAATAATCATTTATTTTATAAGTTTGATTTCATCAAACTTAATCAGATTTAATTGTTTCTAAACAAATTACTATAATAAACTGAAATAATTTACAGTAAATTTTTATACTTCCCTGATAAAGCGCGATCACTTGCACATTTCATAAAATATCAAGGGAAAATGTCCTAAATCGTTTTTCCAATAAATAGAACCTCTGTGATTAATATTTGAACGCCATTTTTCGGTCATCTTACGAAAGAAAATATATCTTAATGTTAATCTCATTTATGGCTAATTTTCCTTTAAAAATTCAGTAAAAGGTTATTAAAACTGATTACTGTTATTATAATTATTTATAATAATATCATTTAAGTTAATTAATTAAAACTTACATATTAGTTTATAATATTTTATCCATTAGCTCACAGGCCCCTAAAATCTTTTCACAGACCCCAAGGGTCTGTGGACCACACTTTGTGTAACCCTGAATTACAGGCAACATGACATTAGCATAACCTCCTCTAATATTACAATAGTCGTTTAAAGTAGCCCTAGCGACCAAAAATATTTTCTTTTGTCATAAGCTTTTAGGACACATATTAAATAGAATACTTAACAAATGGATGGTCTGATGGTATTTCCTTCAGAAGAGGAGAGAGGGGTGATGGATTCTGATTACTAGTAGTAATGGTTGAAAATAAGAATTCATAGTTTTGAAAATAGTTTTAAAATAATGTCGACTGCCTTACTTTATAGAGGATACCTAAAGGCTTCCTATGTATGGTATAGTCAACCATGAACTTGAAGATAGAATAGACCTAGGGATTCCTAAGGTCTAACCATAGAGAGATGATATACAATAAATACCAATACCATTATTTAATAGTATTCATATATTAAATTACTAAATTACTAAAATTCATATATTTGTTTTTATAAGTCCTTTGTTCTTTGTCTTTTTTACTCATATATAATTTAATTATAATGTGATAAGGTATAATTATAATAAAGCAATCGCATGATTACAATATAAAAGTAAATACTTAACGGATATCAGTCATCTCTTTTTGATCTCTGAGGAAATTTGATATCTCTTTTTTCTTCTTTTTTTCTGTCAAATTTTGTTAAATTATTAACGTGTACACATACACGGTTGAATAGCTTTATTTATTTAAATGATAATCATTGTTTTATGTAAAACCCATCCAAATGGTTGTTTTGGAAGACCAGCTGAAAAGCTGAACAACAACCATTTACTATTCAAGAGAAATGTATATTGGTGTTTTCTTATTGTTACATCTTTTTTGTAAGTTTAATTATGTTATCGGATAGTAATAAACGTTTATTTATTTAAATAGTTCAAAGCACAGGGTGTTCCATGACAACCTGCATAAATTAGAAAGTATGGCTGCTCTCATATCAATTATTAACAAAATAATGGAGTACTAATATGGTTGCAATTCACTTAAAATGTAATTGTAACCAATTATGGTTGTTGATTACAAATATAAACATAAAACAACTGATTGATTTGTTTTATGGTTGCGATAAATATTTAAATAAATAAATTAAAATTATTTAAAATATGAGTGCTAGTGGATTTTTTTTACCATAAGGATGTAAATAAAAGTCTATCCACAAATAAATTTCAACCAATGTAATGATGACAAAACCGGCTTTCAACCTAATACAGGTCATCCTCAGTGCCGGTGAGAAGAAGCTAATTTTTCCTCTTGAGTCTTGTTATTAGATTTGAGACTGGATGCAGACACAAATTTTTATTTTAGTAACGTTAGCGCCAGTGGATTCCATATTATAAGGATTCAAATAAAGGTCTATCCACAAATGTAGTTTTAAGCATATAATGATAGTAAAACCGGCTTTCAACCAAATAAAGGTCATCCTCAGTACCGGTGAGAAGAAATTATTTTTTCTTTTTGAGTCTAGTAGTTATAACATTTGAGACTGAATGCAGACTCTCAAATGTTATAACTACTAGACTCAAAAAGAAAATAATTTCTTCTCACCGGTACTGAGGATGACCTTTATTTGGTTGAAAGCCGGTTTTACTATCATTATATGCTTAAAACTACATTTGTGGATAGACCTTTATTTGAATCCTTATAATATGGAATCCACTGGCGCTAACGTTACTAAAATAAAAATTTGTGTCTGCATCCAGTCTCAAATCTAATAACAAGACTCAAGAGGAAAAATTAGCTTCTTCTCACCGGCACTGAGGATGACCTGTATTAGGTTGAAAGCCGGTTTTGTCATCATTACATTGGTTGAAATTTATTTGTGGATAGACTTTTATTTACATCCTTAAATTAAAATTAAATAAATTTTACCAATAAAATTAAAGCCAGTTTTCTGGTGGTCTTAAATAAGGATACTATCCTAAGATTTTTTTTAGTATGTAAAAACATAGGAAAATTCTGGTTCAGTGGTCTGCAAGCTGACAAATTTCTTTTGTAATGCTTGTTTTCTGATCCGGTTTCAGCTTAGGTTTTGGGTTTATGCAAATGAACAGTAGCACCAGGTACCTGGTAGCACTTTTACTTGTCTGTTAATTTCCATGTATTTTTCAAAAGAAATGTGAATTTTTATAAACCTAGTTTTGGACATAGGCTGTTCAAAACTATGATCGCTCAATCTTTGATTATAACTGACAAGCTTACTATTTTCTCCATTACCTTGGGGGACTAGTGCTGCTATGGAACAAACAAATCACTGAAGCTGGGGGTTTAAGAACATCAGAGAACCGGGTTTCATTTTGTCAATAATGCTCTTCCTTTTTATTGTAAAATTCTGACAAATTATATAACTTCATTGAATATATTTTAAGAATTTTTAAGTTTATTTAAACTTAAAACTAACCATCAAGCTAAAAAAAATGTAGCTGCTGTAATGGTTAATGTTGTTTATGAACATATTGTTTGAAAATATGTATTAATTATTTCAAATAGTTACTTTCTCTTATTTTCTGATTTATTGTATTATTTTGTTTGTTAGGCTAGCACTGATGATGACCTCTTGTTAGGTTGAAAGTGCTTTGCTATAAAGAAATATATTTTTGTGGAGAGACTTCTTCCTCTTTTATTTAGTTACTTAAACTGTTTTTTTTAATTTATTGTTTAGATTGAAGAAAACACCAGAGCTCTTGCTACCCTTGGACAAAGTTTTGGTGGAAGCACATCGAGCCTTGATGGAGCAAAAACACCTGATTTTACCCGTAAACCTGACCCGGCAAAGACAGCCTTGTTAAAATGGGTCACCTCTGCTCTTCCAAAGTGAGATTTCATTTTTTTTTTAGAAATATTAATAATAAATTTTAATATTCTTCATTTATATTGTGTATAGATAACAGTAATGGGTTGGACTCAAAATCTGATTTAGAGATAGCGTATGTATTCAAAACTCAAAATATATTCTACCCTCTCAATATATTTGAAACTCAATATATTTTCCAATAACTTGCATACTAAGAGTTCATAATAAGTTCAAGTCATAATAAGTTTTACTTATTTGCCGCCAGATACCTAAATGTGTAGAGCAATCGCATTTTTGAGTTTTTACTTTATTTGATCCTTTGTTTGTTATCATTTTACAGAGACATTGGCTTAGAGGTGAAAGATTTTGGACCATCATGGAGGGACGGTATCGCATTCCTTGCTATTGTCGATGCTATAAAGAAAGGATTAATAGATTTAAATTTACTGAGAAGAGCTACAAACAGAGACAGGCTAGAAACTGCATTTACTGTGGCCGAGAGAGAACTTGGAATTGCAAGATTACTTGATCCCGAGGTATAATTCAAATTTATTAATGTAAAAATATTCTGTAGTTTAAGAGTCAAGTGGTTAAGGTACGCGGCCAATACACAGAAGAATGAACTTTAGTCATGGGTTCAATCCCAGCACGGGCCTCTAGGATTTTTATGAGAGGGATAAAAATTCTGCGTACCACGTCCTTCAGAAGGGACGTAAAGCTGGTGGTCTCGAGCCTGTGCATTGTCAGGTACACGTTAAAGTTCCCTTACCCTAAATGAAACTGGGTATAGGCAAAATTTAGGACCCTCATTGTAGATTCATTATAATACTACTGTTTCTGCCTTGTAGTTTAAAGTGTGTAGATGTTTGGTTTAACAGTGAGAGCACGTGTTGTTCCCAGTTTTCACTAGACTATAAGAGTCAGTGAAAATATGTATGATTGCTTGAAAAAGCATGAGAGGAACCATATAAATTCACGGCTCTTCTGTATAAATTAGATAAAATATACCTACACTTGAAATTAAAAGGAGTAGAACACTATCTTAGGGAGCTGGCAAAAAGGGCCTAACAATGTGGCCTTCTTGCCTGGTAGTTACTACCACTCCCCCATATTACTATCACTACTATTCTGCAGTTTTAAGTTGGGTAGCAAATAAATACTAATGCCAGCTTAAAACATTCATTGCTTCAGTTTGGAAGCAATTGAAGTGTGAATATTTACATTTATTTATATAATAACTCATGTAAGGAAGTTAAAAAAGTTGTGCCAAGCAACGTTTTCCAAAATAAAGCTGCTTGGCAGTTAGATGACCGCTGGAATCCTAACTTTGTGGCAGGAATCCTAATACTTAAACAAAAAATGCTGTGATATCAAGCATATGTTTCATTTGCTTTGTCCATTCTGCTGCGCAAAGTTATGTTTTTTCAAAAAAGTTTTGTAAAATTGAAAACATTTTTTGTAATGACTTTTTGTAGAGATTGATTTATTTTTTACATCTTCACAAGCAAAGATAATTCAACCTAGAAGCTACTAGGAGCTACTTCATTTTGGAAAATTATGAAATAAATGGCTACTTTCAAGGGTTTCATCAAAGTGGTTTACTTCTCTCTTTTATTCCTTACATCTATGTACAACTTAAAAAATTTCTGTTTTACCAACATTTTCTTGTAATTTTGTTTGTCAATTTTTTTTTATAGGATGTAGATGTAGAAAGGCCAGATGAGAGATCAGTGATGACTTACGTAGCTCAATTCCTACACCAATATCCAGAGTTAAAGAGCAGTTCTGGAGACAAACTTAGTACTATTGAATCTGAGTACCAAGAGTTTAGACAGTGGCTTATAGATATAACATTTAGACTGTCTAATAGCCATCAGTTACCAAATGATTTCAATGTAAGTTCTTTTTGTCAATGGAAGAGATACACAATGGTTTCTAAAGAAAGCTTTGTCCGTTGGAATCTAAGCAGCAAACCCTTAAGGGGGGATGATTGATTCCTGATCACCAGAAGGTTTATCTACCCTTTTTTAAGATTTCCCGTTGGGAAAGCAGGGTGTTTAAGCCTAGCATGGTCCCAGTTTACCATGACAGACTTCTTGTCTGCTCTGCCAATACCTAAGCAGTAATTGTGGACTTATCCCACTAAAACTCTTGAGATAACCCCCCACCCTCCCTTTGCTAAGCACCTACCTCCAGTAAGTTTTATTTATTTATTGAATTAAAACGGATTTTTATTCCACTATGCATATAACATGTATACAATCAAAACTTTTCCTCATTACATGAGGATGAGGCTACACTCATTCTCCCTTCTTCCGACTCACTTCCCTCGTCCTCAGAATGTACAAGTCATTAAATGTATACTACAGCACATCTTCAGTACTCATCCTCAGATAGTAAATACATCAGTTTCATTCCCAGCAGTCACCCATCCACCACTGAACATTCTCTATGCTGCTTAACTTTTATGATTCAATAAATATCATGGACCTACTTGTGTCAATGAAACAAAACTTGAAGTAATTATTTATTCCATAAAGGTATACTCTTGTACCAAATTTTAACTTAAATGAATTATTTTCCCAATTTTTACAATACAAATCATTCAATAAAGATTGAATTAATGTTAATAATGAGATGAAAGATTAAGACCAAGTATAAGATGAGTCTTATACTTGGTTATATGAGTACTTAATTTCCATTCAATTCAATTCAACAAATTCTTTATTGCAAAAAAGTACAATATTTTATTAATAAAATATTAAAAAAAAATAAATTGTATAAAACAATTATGAAAGCAATAATATATATAAACAAATAAAACAATTATGTATACTTTCTTGTTATTTTATATTTCAAGCAAAGATTATGTAGTATACCAATATGTTTCAATGTGTACCAAGAGATTTTCCAATGTGTTTTAAAAATGTCTACTTTAAAAGGGGTGTTGGCTAATGACCTAAACTCCTCCTCTTTTGACAGAAAAGCAGTTCCAGTACTGCTAGCACCATCTGTTGGAAAGGAAAAAACTAACAGTGATCTATCTAGGTATACTAGATAATCTTTGATTTCAAGTTTATACAGGCTTCCAGCCTACTACTTGTTGATTGTAAAAATAAAAAATAAAATAAAAAAAAGCAATCCTATAAGCATTGGCTGCGTGTGGGGGAGACAAGATTTAGCAATTCGGGAGGTTAATGTATTAGAAAAACCTCTAACCATCAAAGTGGTAGCTGTCCCTTCAGCTCTTTTATGTATTATTTTATCTTTTACTCTGGCACTGATGGCATCATGGTAGGTTATGATTAAATATTTATTTTTTGGGGAGATATTCTTTTCTTTGTCTCCTATTATAAGTAACTACTCTGGTACTCCTTCTCATGCTGATATCCCTAAACTGTTAAAGGAAGTGTATTTACAGAAATCCTGTATCAAGGATAAACAAAGAAATAATAATTAATATTGTGTTGATAGGAATATTTAGCTGTTGATAGTGATATAAAGAAAAAGACTGGTACTTATAGAAAATTATTGTCACTTGTTGATTCAAGAAGTAGTATTAGGATTGCTTCTGAAAGTTGGAAAGAAATTGAAATATTATGGAGGAAACTTCATGCTCAGGTAAATATAATATGCTATTTATACTTACTGTAAATATTTTAAATAATAATATTTTTAATAATTTAAAAAAGATGTGTTTATAGTTTGTATGATGTAAACATTTTTTGAGTAATATAAATAAATAAATGTTTATTATTTTCTTTATACATAATGTTTACAGGCAATAGTTATTGACGTACACTTTGATAAAAATTAAAGATTGTACTTTACATAATTTGATATTTTAAAATTATAAATAAAATAAATATTTTAGTCATAAAATATAACTACAATAATAATTAATAAACTGTGAAGATTTGGGTGTTTATTTTCATAAAGGCTAAGTTCTTAAAAGTGATGTAAATAATGAAGCCCTTAAAGAACTGTTTGTTCTTTAAGCACTGGAAAAACATCATGTTTAATTTGATGAGGTTAGCCGTACTATAGATAAATACTGTATGAAAAACATGTAAATCAGTATTTACAATATATTTAAAAGAATACATTTAAAAAAAATAAATTTGTCATAATCTAACAGGCTATTAATATTTCTATTGTATGATATTATAAAATATCTATTTTTTTGTTATCGTATAAAAATTAGTAATGAGTTTCTTAAATTTGCTCTGGATTCTTGTTTTGGCCAATTACTATATTTGCTGCTGTAAAATGTGACAGTAAAACAATTTTCATTCCTTAATTAAAATTTTTGTCTTCAATGTTTTATTGATACATGTTCTCTTTTATTTTAATTTTAAAATTATACTCAGGGTATAAAGAGAGTTATTTTATGGATCAATCCCAACCAAAAATTTATTTAAAAATTCTTAAGAATTTTTAATGGAATCAACCGCTTTAAAATTAGTAATATTTAAGAAAATGTTAATAATTTAACATTTTCAATATTGTTGAAAATTATTATAAACAATTTATAAAAAAAAAAAAATTATGTAAAACATATGTAAACAAAACCTTTCACAGAGTGAAACTCTGCATCATCAGTGGTAGCATATTACACAAACTATTCTAGCATTAGAATTATAAACATAGAAATATTACCGTATTTCAAGGAATATTCCGTGATATCAGTATACACTATAATATTTCAATTAAAGATACACTAATTTTTTCAACTCTTCTTATTGTATGGTTGAAGAAAAATGTATTATAAACATTATAACAATATAAAACATTATAAAAATAATTATAAACATTGGATTGTTTTTTAAGGATAATCGTGTTACTTAATTTCATTGCTTGATTAGGGTTTTTATTGTTTTTGTTAATCTTGTGTTATACCTTTATTTTTATGGTTTAGATGCGTCACTGGCTTTATCTTCTGGATAGTCATTTACCTCAGCCTTTTCTTAATGTTGGTGAATGGTTATTTAAAGCTGAATGTATGATAGAAGACAATGAAATTCCACCTGTTATGAATGAAGAAACTGCGGCTATTATATCTACTAAATTAGAACAACATAAAGTAAGTAATAGTTAAAAGAAGGAATAAAATATTGTTATAAAGAATTCCAAAACAAAATAGACTTTTAAAACTTGAACAAAAAATATTTAGGTTTAATATATGAAATTATGAAAAAAAGATGTGATTAAAAATGCAAATTTTACCAGAAAACATTTCTGACAATGTAGTTTATTAAGTTATAAAATTAGGTTTAAAACTTTGTTTAAATTTTAGAATATTTTCATATTGACTTCTAGATATTTATTTTGTTATAAAGTAATATATAAACCAAGTAGGGAAACAAATGCGATTTCTGTCAGACCTGGCATGTTGTTCACATTTTGTCTACCAAAATGTTGGCTCAAATTTTCCTATTCCCGATTCAAAGTGCATAGCAGCGCCACCGTCGCTGATAAGAAATCGATAACGAAAGGGTGATCGTTGTTAACTAAGGTTGTTAAAGTCCTTATGGGGATTTTCTGGTTTTTCTTATTTGTGACGATTATTTCTTCAAAGTGCTTTAATTTAACTAATTTTAGGGCGTATGAACTCAGTAGAATCACAATTTCATTGAAAAATAGCGTTTTAATGGGTTGTCACGAGTATTTAAATTGAGTGATAAGAAGATGAAGATCATAATATAGTGTTTTATTTTATTTATTGTTAATTGATGTTACTTTTAAATAATTTTAGTTTGCACAAACACACAAAATTACCATTTAATTGTATTAAATTGTTTAAATTAGTTGTAACAGGTATTTAAATTAACTTATAAGATTTTCACTGTAATGGTGTTTTAATTTATTAATCAATTTTATTTACGCACTAAAATAATTAATTAATGCTAAGGTTGGGCACTAAGAGGAATAAAATAACTACTGCTGTCTACTAATACACTATATTTCGCCCTCTACCTCAGGGCATATTCATGTAATCTACAACATAGATCAATACAAATATATTAGGTAAGGTAATGTTGGAACTAAAACTTTTTAATTAATTATTAAATTATTAATTATTTTTATTTTATTATTATTATGGATTTTTTAAATAAATAAATTATATTACTTACAATTATATTTCTAGCATCTTAATGCTAATTGTCAATAAGATTATAATTTTAAAAAAAAACAGATAAATTAAATGGCAAAAACTGTATGAAACATGAACAAGTGAGTATAAATACTGAAGAAAGAGGGATAGATGAAGTAAAATTATTGTTGAGAGAGGGGATCTATACATTTATTTATTTAAAAAAATCCATAATAATAATAAAATAAAAATAATTAATAATTTAATAATTAATTAAAAAGTTTTAGTTCCAACATTACCTTACCTAATATATTTGTATTGATCTATGTTGTAGATTACATGAATATGCCCTGAGGTAGAGGGCGAAATATAGTGTATTAGTAGACAGCAGTAGTTATTTTATTCCTCTTAGTGCCCAACCTTAGCATTAATATAATTAATATGAGGAACAACAAAAGAACTTATAAAATAATTAATAACTCAATAAATTCACTTTTTGTAAAATATTTGTTTAAATTATCCGTTTAGGTTTTATTATTTCTGGGTTAAATCGGACGAATCAAAGTCTGTAGTGATAAGAGCCTGATTCTATATATTTAAAATCCTGGAATTTTCGAAATATTTATCGATGAAATATTTGCAATTTTTTTAGCACCGATGGTCGTTCTAATAATTTTCATCACATTTATCACAAATTAACAAACAATAAATAAATAAAAGAAGAATTTTTATCGGCTCCCATGCTAATCCTATGATAAAAATTTTTTTGATCATCCCTTCGTTTTCCCCCCATTGGTATTGCCAACCTTACAACTATCTCTTTGAATCGCGAATGGGTGCAGCCATCTTGTTTTACCCCTGCAAATGCAAACAAGCTACTCATGTTACTGTTTTTAATGTGTTGCTATTTACTTTTTAGAATAAAATGTGTAAGAAATATAATTTATCTCATCAAACAGAGGGTTTAGTGATTCTTTAAAAACTAGGTTTGTTTAAATTATTTAAAACGAGCGGCTAATTAAATTTTAATTTTTTTGTGTGTACTACTGAACTTTTTATAATTTTGCAAGTAATAAGTGTTTTCCCATTAAATATTAATTTTTATTTATAATGTAAAAATAATTAACCTAAAGTTTTTGAATATAATCATAGTAATCGTAATTTCAAGCTGTATTTATGGCAATAAACTTTTGTCTGTATATTTTTCAAAATCTTAAAAAAAACATGTGATTTACCTTGACAGTGTCTTTTTTCTTTAACTAAATGATTGTAATAATAATAATTAATAATTATTATTATTATTTTTATTATTATTATAAATGATTGTAACCACAGAATTACATTAATTTTTATTTACTATTAACATTTTTAAATTAGCACACACATATTAAAGTTTGAAAACACGATATAAAGTAAGACTCACCTTAAATTATCAATGTTGCCAATAAAATTAAACACAAAATGGTATATCCTAGAGGGTTCATGCACAGTCATTCTAATTATAGTCATTTTTATATCTTTGAGCCAGCTATCAACTGATCATGAATGTCTGAATTTATTTACATATGTTAGTATAGGAGTTTCCTCGGTTGTATGTTTTATATATTATTTTAATTTTGTTATTTGGTAATTGTATTAAATTATTATGTGATATATTTATATTTCTACAAATATCATTTTCATTGTCACTGTTAGCTTATTTGGTTATAGCGTCAGGTCTTTTCCTCCTCTACCTCTAGTCTCAAGTTACTCAGGTTCAAATCTCAGTCAGGCCAAAAGGTTTTCACGCTAAATAACTAGCTTACTGATATGTTATCTTCTCCTCAAAATGAGAGTAGAGCTAACATAATTCACTTATAATCCTGATTAAGTTAAAGTTGTGTAGAAGTTTTAATCCAGTCTGTAGTTATAGTCAAAAGTAAGATTGAAAGTAAAAATAAGAAGTTTCTAGGGAACCATATTGGGTAAAAGGTGATCTCGGTTCAAAAAAGTCTTATTTTTTCAAATTTTACGTAAGGTTAGACAAGTATCAATATTTAGCACACTTTTGTTTTTTAATTTTTATCAATGACTTGCCCCATGTGGTAAACTTTTTTCTCATTGTAGACGATTTATCTTTCATAATAACTTCAGACAGCAACAAAGCCCGGTAAATCTTCGGTATACGGTGCACCCTGTTATCAATACTATATAGCGATATATTTTTAGTTACGCGACACGTAAACGAGAACTGAGCACTTAAAAGATAAGCAGCGTCGTTAAATTATTAATTATAATTAAAACATTAAAAAAAACCATACAACAAATAAATGAAAACATTAACAACAAAAATATAATAAAAAACCTGAAAATAACAAACACAAAAATACGTAAAAAATACGCGTAACATAAAATTAGATGTGGTGTATCATCGATTATTCTTATGAAAACATAGTTAACATTATAAAAACATTAAAAAAATATGAAAATACCATTTTACAACCAATAAAAAAACACAAACAACAAAAAAACATTTAAAAAAAATAATAAAATATGTTCATAAACGTAAAAGAAAAGGCATCTATCGATTATTCCTACGTCACATCTCTAAACTAAAAATATATCGATACATAGTATTGATAACAGGGTGCACTGTATACCGAAGTTCAGCGCAAAGTCCAATGTAGCTGCAGGCCTAATGTTACTTGGGCATTAGACTGTGTTCGTTTCTTTACATCCATAAGCGAGTGGTACAAAGCTTCCCAAAAGACATGGTTTCTAGATGATTGAACATGTGGTTCTCATCACACCCCTCTGTACCATTATTACTGTTATTATTCCCTGTCAGTGAAGTAATATTACTCTGTTTGATTTTCTAAAGGGTTTGTGGTCGATTCCAAATGTATTCTGAGTTTTAGCGAATTTTCATTATGAAATGACCCTTTAATGAATTTAGCTTTGGTATACTCCACAGGGAGCACAGGGAACAAAACCACTTCAGACTGTTCCAGCAGGGTTTGTCACTGTCGTGATGACAGATATATTTTTATCCATCACACAATTTTATATTTTAGTTCAGTTTTAGCGAATTTTCATTATGAAAATGACGCTTATGAGGTTGTTCGGATGACGGAAGTTGAGGGTAGGAGTGAGCGGAATCGGTTCCTATTGGCTTCCTGATAACAAAAATATATGTCCCAAAAAGTTTATATATATATGTATATATATATATATATATATATATGTAATATATATATATATGTATGTAAGAGTTTCTACCCTTTCGTATGGCGAACGATAACTCTTGAAGGCGTTCTCAATTGAAACGAAACTTTGCAAATCGCGAGATGTTGTGGAGGTTACGAGGCCTATTGTTTATAAAAACATTATGACGTCATCAACCAAAGTTATGACGTCATGAAAAAAAATTTTTTTTGAAACTTGAAATGGCTTAAAAACAAGGTATTTCGTATTTAGGTAGACGGCTAGCTGAATCGATTAAGACCAATTTCAGCTCAATCGAACCATTACAAATGGCGCAAACAGTATACATATATATATATCTTGTATATATGTATACGTCTAGGTCAAAGACTCGTACGATATCTGTTGGGTTCAGTAGTATTAGAGGGTGGGGATGTAGTATATTTAGAAGAGCCTCTACCTCTTGCTCCATCCTGGTAAGCCTACTGTCCCAGAGAGACAGGACAAAAATGGCTTCCACTAATCCACGCCGAGCTAAGCAGGCCTCTAAAGAGGAAGAACCTCGAAGTAGTCTTTAATATGGTCGAAGTCATTCTAAACTATTGCGACCGGTTTCAGCTCAATCGGACAATCCCAAGTGACGATAACGGTATTTTTATTTTAAAAAATCATGAATATATTTTTTTCAACCTAAAGGTTATACTCAAATAACAATTTGTTTACAAAAAAAATTTGACATTTTTCTTTAAATTGTATAAACAATCATAAATGTGTGTAAGAGTAATGCCCTTTGTATGGTGGACGATAACTAAAACTGATGAAAGATGAAACTAAATCTTTTCTTACTACAAGGTTACTCCAACAGTTGCAACGTGTGGATTTATTTCTTGTATTCTTTATACCTCTATAAAAATAGTTAGTTATGTATTTAAATATACTTATTATTTTTTATATTGCTTGTTAACTGTAATATTATTGCTTACTATTAATAATAGAGGATTAAAAATCAAATATGTGAGAAAGCCTCTCAGCCCGCGAAGCGGGCCTGTGAAACGAGGCTATGAAAATTCGCTAAATACGTGGCAACATGCCATGTTACAAGAAACGATAATGAAACCATACATAATACAAAACACAACAATGTGGCCGCAAAGCGGCCACTGGGAGGCCCCCGGGCCGCGAAGCGGCCCGGTGGGCCAACGCCGCGGAGCGGACGAGGCGCGAAGCGCCGAGACCGCGTAGCGGCTACGGGCCGAAGGCCCGTATTATTGTTTAAGCTGTTACTTTAATTCTTTTACGTAATGAAGTAGTAATTAAGCAATAAATTGTAATAATGAGTAATAGACCAAGAGCTCAGGGGTGTTTTGTTAATAAAAAGTGTAATGGCTGGAACCGGTCTAAATTTTTTGTAAATACCTTCCTGAACAAGGATCTGCAATTCTGCCGACTCGTATCGGATGGGTGTCCCAGGTAGAACGCACTTTAGGGTCAAAGGTTCTGCCTGGGACACCCATCCGATACGAGTCGGCAGAATTGCAGATCCTTGTTCAGGAAGGTATTTACGAAAAATTAATCCCGTTTCCAGCCATTACACTTTTTATTAACTTGGGTGGTAAATTTGACCCCTAAAGTGGGTTCTGCCTGGGACACCCATCCGATACGAGTCGGCAGAATTGCAGATCCTTGTTCAGGAAGGTATTTATGAAAAATTGAGACCGGTTCGAGCCATTACACTTTTTATTAACAAAACACCCCTGGGCTCTTGGTCTATAATAAAAGAGTTACAAAAGTAATTAGTATTTCAGTAAAAATTTAAGTAATAAGAAGCACGCTGCAAGAGTTTGCAGCGACAGGGGTGATACTTTAGTTTATACAGAGATAAATTAGGATATTTTAACTAAGTATCCAAGCTTAGTCTGAATTTATAATTTAAATATTCAAGTAACTAACGCTAAGATAACTAAGTTTTACTATTGTTTTTGAATTCTTATTTCTTTGTGTGTTTTTAAATTATACGTTAAAGTTTTCATACATTTTTAGTGTGTTAATTATTAAATTTGCATTTTGTTTTTCTTTTAGGCATTTTTCTCAGAACAAAGTAAAATTGAGAATGACTTTTCTTCTGGTCTAAATCAGCATGATATTGTTGCTCGTGTGCCAAAAGAACAACTTAATTTAATGGCAACAAGACTGAAAGAAATTGGACCTAAAGCCCATATTAGAAGGATAAGACTTAAATTTCTTGAACACAAGGTATTGTTATTCACTTAAGCTAATTCCCTAACTGTGGTATATCTAGAAACTATGGAACATCTAATAGTTTTGGGCATCTGGATTACAGAAGATCTCTGGGCTCTGATTGGTTGCCATTAATAATCTGTTGTGGAAACGCTCTGCTACCAACTATACCAAAATTATTACCCTAGTTGAGTTAATGACATGGATTATATACTGGTTATACTGAGTTAATGATATGGACTAAATATACTCTATTAAAAAAATCTGTAATAATGATTTTTTCAATTTTATTATTTTATTGAGTTATTTCTTTCAATTATGCATTGCATTATCTGTATATATTGTTGACAGTGTTGTCTTATTGCATTTATGGAACTTACGGAAAGTAAAGTTCGAGGGTGGACTGTCAAGTACGGACCAGAGAACAAAGTTAAGCAGCTTATTGATCAGTATGATAGCTTTGTTTCAAAGAACAAAATATTTCAAGAATTTAACCGTGCTTTTATTGATATGAAACATGTTGTTGAAGAGTATAAAAGAGAAGGAAGAATAAGTGAGTAGTGTTATATCATTTTGATTTATTATTAATATATATTTGCCCATAGAGATATTATTACTAGAGAAGCTCTATATGTTTAATTTTGAAACATCAAAAAAGTAACCTGACCACCTTTGATTATAAATACAATCAAATAATTCGTACAATATTCCATTAACTTATGCAGTAGAGCGTTAAATTACAAGGAATGTGCGGGAAGCTGAAAACAATTGATTTATTACAACCTTAACTCACTCTTAAAGGAGGTTTCAATGAGGTTACACAGAGCCCCTGAGAGCCCCAAAATGTAGTTTCAAGCCTCGCAATGTATTGTGATAGGCTATGTCCTATCTTTAGTATATATCTCTATATATTTGCCATAGAGACTTGCTATTTTGTATTGATCATAAAAATATCATGCTGACAAAAGTGTCCACGATTTTGTTGCCACAAAGTATAAAATTAATGTCACTATTTTTATAAGATAAACCTGCCTAATATGTGTTTTTAATTTTTTGTCAATATGTCTTTATGTGTGTTTTATTATCAAGTTTTAATTTGATCCCTTAGTTTATTATAACTTAAATAGTGTAGTAAGTTTAACTTTTGTTTTAATTAATTATTTTCAGTTTTTTTTAAATGTTCTTTTTATTTTGTTTTTATTTCTGTTATCACCTTTTCTATTATTTTTATGTATATATTTTTTCAATCTTATGTTCATCTTTGTACTTTTTTTCCTGTATTAATTGTAAGATATTATTTTTTTACTAGATTATTATTTTGTACTGTGTTCAAGTTTTAAATATTTTTGTAAAAAATGGCTCACGCTGTCAATTATAGATAAATAAATAAATAAATTATATAACCTCTCTCAAAACATAGTTTTTGAGACATTCCTTATCTTATCTAATCCATCACTTTTTATCACCTCTTCTGCTCTTATGCATAATATTTTTTAATTGATTTTTCAGTTTATTCTTAGTTTTTCTTCAGTTTTGCACTAAGTCCGATATTATTATTTTATCATTTTTATTTTTAAACAAATATATGGGATCATTAAAAAAAAAATCCGGCACAGAAGATGCCGTATGTAAAACTAGTAGTAGTTGATGATCTGATATCAAAATATAGTGCTAAACTACTAAATAAGTAGATAATGTTTTATGTATGTTTTATGTTCTTTATTTATTAAGTAGATAATGGTCAATACGTATTTCCTAGAGTCAAGAAGAATAGTGCAGAGTAGAGTAGTGTACTCCAGGTTATGTGTCAAATTAAATTCCAGCATAGTCAACTCTAACTCATCATACAATATCCATGAAAAACCTATACCAAGATTAGCCAATATAAATAAGTTACAAAACATTAAAAAAACCTTAATCTCATTTAATTTCATAATTTATACATCAATTATAAATCAAATTTTTATGGGGTTTCCCATAAAAAGTTCTTTTGATTCCTAATAAATTTTGGATCGAGGCTTTTGATGGAGTCAAATTGGGAGTTATAGTACTTGAATCTAAGGAGAGCATGAACCTTGAGGGGAAAACTGGAACTGTAGTAAAAATGGAAATATGTGATGTCTGTATACAGTAAAAATAGGTTAAAAGTAAAGAGATATTGATGATGATTGGGGTTGGAGTCGAGGATAGACCCCATTTGCACTGCGACTGGAAGTCTATTGTACATTACAAAGAGATTGGTAATCAACGGTTTATTTAAAATTGTTATTTTGTGTTAAGGTTTTTTCTATCCTTAACAGTACTTTATATTAAACAATAAATAGTGACAATATAAAGCTTGGTTTTGTATTATGGCACTTTGAAGTATTATATTTCACTAAAAGTATTATTAAACAGTGTTTTATTAAAAAATATAACATTTTTTTTATAAATGATAATATGAAACAAAATATTTAATTAAATAGAGATGTTTGATTGGTTCTTTGAAGGTGAACGTGAAAGTAGTCAAGTGGATAAATTTATGCGAGAGACGGACGAAAGGTGGAAAGGTATTTGCATGGAATTGAGATGCGTTCGCAGTATGCTGGAAGAAGTTTTATCACACTGGCAGAGATGGTCTCAACTATCAACGGAAATTGAACAATGGCTGACTTGTGCCGAACAAAACATTCAATCTAATGAAGAAGATCGAATGGAATTCTTTCAGGTAATTAAATACTAAATTGTGACCTTATTCATGAAAGGTTTTATTGAAGTGCTTTTTATGATATTTTTTTTAAATTAATTAATTTAAATGCCTTAAGCAAAGTTTAGTTTTAAGATGTATTAAGACAACATTGCTTCTTTTCCTTACCTACTACCATAGTTGTATGATATTAAAGAATGGGTTTCACTCTAAATATCTAAAACAAAGATTTAATTATAATCATCCGTCTCTGGTACTGATCCTATGCTCTGTACTTTAGCCCCTTCGCGGTCTTTGAACTACTTGGAAGAAGTCCTTTGTCTTGGTTATTTTTTTTTTACTTTTCCTCATTTAAACCATAGGTATATATGAAAACTATTGTGTTTGTAAAAAAATCTGACTCCAGGATGCCACCATGTGTTTTAAGACCTCCTAAGTGGTCTATGTTACATGTGGTTAAAAAGTTGTATGTTTGTATGTGTCTCTGTACAGTTTGAGATTGGGTGCCCATGTTGTTGTATATGATACTAACATGTGTACCAATTTTTATCTCATCAGTATTAGTTTAATTTTTATCAAATGACTTGTATAAAGGTGTTTTTTTAAATTGAAAAAAAAATGATATTAAATTTGGTTCAAGTGTATTACACTACGTTAAAAATAAGTAAAACAAGTTTTGTTTCAATATGGCATGTATATCTATGGTTTTTGTTGGATAATAAAAGTTAAAGGAATAAAACGAGTGTATTTACAAAGAATTGCTGTAGCAGATTTAAAGATTTTTATATTCTGTGACGATGGAAGCGAGTCCGAAGAATGATAAGTTCCGAGGTACCATATACCAACTTTTTGTCTTATTTTTGGTTACTTGGGGCATTTTACTATGTTATTAGCAAATTTTCAACGTGTGGCATTGGGGCTATTTTGGCTTGCAGGTTCTACAGTTAAGTCCTGTGGCCACATGATAAGAGAATTTTAAACCATCTCTATCCACTTTAAAACATCTAACCATTTGTTTTCTTGTGATTACATTACTTCAAGAAGAAGCCACTTCAAGCCCACCTTGTTTGCTGCACAGCTTGGCACCCTAATATATCATCTCTTAGACAAGTTAACAAAAATTCTTTGTCTGGTTGCCTTTGATTGAATTGTAAGTCTGATTGAGCTTAAATTGGTCTTAATAGATTCAGAAGACCCAAAAAACATTAGACACCAGTGTTTTAAGGGATTGGCTGTTAGCACAGAAGGCTTAATGTTTCTACTGTTACAACTTATACTTATTATAGCTGTGATACTGCTTCAGTCTCTTTCAATTGTTTATACGTATTATTATCTAAATATTAAGTATATTTAATATTATAACTTGTTATTGTAGGATGTTGGAGTTTGGAAAGATAAATACCAAGTACTGGGTGATACAGTTAGTTTTCTAGTGGCTACATGTGATGATCAGTGTTCCAGACAACTCAAGGACAGATTTAAACCCATTACCACTCGATGGGAGCGATTATTTATGGTATACATATATTTGTTTATTGGTTAATGTAGTATTCCTAAATATTTTTGTAGGAGTTACAGTAAACTCATTTATTTACACATAAACCATTTACACATTTTAGCACCTAAATTGGTCTTTGGTTGAACTTTTTATGAATTATTATTAAAGAAATGAGTCCAGAAATGAACTGCAATATAAATTAGGTGGTTCCTATACTCTGAGGACTTGATTCACTTGTCCTCAGAGAATCGAATTTAGTAAGCTTCACAATTTTTTAAGTTAGCTTTAAGGGTCTTAAATTTGTTTTTATCAAATTTTTATTCTTGAAATTTTAAGTTTTTATGCCAATTATTTACAAATAACTTACTTATTATGTTTCATTAATAAAAGATGTTTTTATTAGTTTTTATGAGAGTAAAATTATGTATATTTTTTACAAGAAAATATGTATTCTATAATTTTTTTATTTGCTATAATAAATGGTTATTATTATGTTTTATTCTCAGTGTTCCCACTGAGAATAAAAACATAATAATAACCATTTATTATTATTATTATTATTATAATAAAAGATGTCCTTACATTAATATTATCAGTTGTTTCAGAAATTATATTTTTCTTGTAACAATGAATCGTATTTTAATGCTGCAGGAAGTAAAACATTATGCTGAAGTTGGTGATATTTTACGCAAGCGCAAAGAATACAGGCAGATGCTTGATCATCTTCAGATGTGGTTAAGAAATGCCGAACAATCATTAAATGCGCAAAATATGAATTCTGTGGAGAAAATTAAAGCACAAGTTGAAAAATTACAGGTAAACATTGATTTAAATTTTTATTTAAAAAATACAAGACTAATTTGAGAAGGTTAATTGTTTACGTTTATTACTTTCAGTATCTTTTAAACTTTTGAGGTTAATAAATTCCGTAGCTTCTTAGTGTTGACTCCTCCGTTAGGTCTTCTAGAGTTGACTGCGTCATTGTAGATTATGAAACCAATGTTTTTCATTTCCACTTAGGAAGGCTAAACTGAAACTGAACCCAGTTCAGTTTTTTTAGAGCATTGTGTTTTATTCATTATGTCTTACATTCCTGAAGCTGCATCCGACAGAAGGAAAAGGTCGGTTTCATCGGCTACATTGATGTGTATTGGTAAAATAGTTAAAGTCTATTCATGTTACTTGTTTGTTAGATTTGTACCTCCTCACTCTTTCCCACCAATTAAATCCTATCTAGTATCTGCATTCTCTACCTGCCCTGCTACCCCTCTCCCATCACTCCTTTCCTGTGTGTCCTTTCTGTATTCAAATCAGTCTTTAACCAAGAAGTCTCATGTACTAATCTATACCTATAACCAATATAATTTTGTAAATCATATTATTCTATGTCAATATTTTTATTATACATTATACTTCACATGTTTATTTATTGGCATGTGTGGTGACCCTAAAGTTATTACAAACAATGTGGTTAAAGTATTGTGGTTATACACCAGTTATGTGACGTATTACTAAATTTAACTTAGTAACCTTTCTTCTAAGGGCAAATGATGTAAAAAATAGACAATATTAAAAAATCGTGGTAATTCATTCTAATCTACTATTAATATAACAAATGTTTAACATAAAATGGATAGTCATTCATTCATTTATAGTGTAATTTAATTCCCCATGATCCATTTTAGCGAATTTCCTTTGGGAAAAAATTCACTAATGGGATAGGCGTCATGGCGGAATTCGAACCTCGGACCACGACACAAATCCGTTTCAGAGGTCCCTAATGACGAAAAAAAAAATTTCGCGAGACTTTATATATATATATATATATATATATATATATATATAATATATATATTATATATATATATATATATAATTATACATATATATAACATATACATATACATATACATATACATATACATAACATATATATATATATATATATATATATATATATATATATTTCTAGACACTTTCTTGTAAACACTCTATCTATATTTTTTAACCAAACTTGGTACAAAAATCAACCTTCAGGAGGACACGAACCCTATTGAAAACCAGGTTTTTGTGACGTCATTAACCCGGTTTGCTGAGTCAGCGAAATTTTCAAAAAATCAGCAAAATTCAGGGTTAATATTTTTTGCCGCGAAAAAGGTCAATATTAATGTTTTTGAGACGCTGAATCGAATGAAACCGGTCCGAAGTCGATACGACCACTCTAAGTGACCTAAAAATCGAAAAAAACATTGTAAATTACCAAAAACCAAAATTTAGGTCGATAAAAAATAAATTTCGAGTAGGTGTCGTTTTCTGTGTAATTTTAGGCGCTGAATCGAATGAAACCGGTCCGAAGACGATACAACCACTTTAAGTTACCAAAAAGTCGAAAAAACCACAAAAAATATAGAAAACCAACATTACGGTCGTTGAAAATTAAATTTCGAGTAGGTGTCGTTTTCAATGTTTTTGGCCTCTGAGTTGAATACCAGTGGTCCGGAGTCAATACGACCACTCAAACTCAGAGTACCTGGGTTCACATCCTGGAAGGGTCGATAATTTTTCATCGTTTTTTTTACTAAATATAAGTTTACAACTAGAAAATAATTCTGGCGCGGTGGTCCGCATGTCGGGCGAATTTCCTTTGGATGCGAGCTCGAAAACCCAGAGTACCTGGGTTCAAATCCTGGAAGGGACAATAATTTTTTATCGTTTTTTACCTAATATAAGTTTACAACTAAAAATAATTCTGGCGCGGTGGTCCGCATGTCGGGCGAATTTCCTTTGGATGCGTGTTTCCGTGCTTTTTACATTATATAACTTTACAACTAGTAAATAAATAATTCCGGTGCGGTGGTCCGCTGTCGGGCGAATTTCATTTAGAATGCGTGTTTCCGTGCTAAACAACCCATTTCTTGCTTATGCAAGAACCATGCCCATTGCGTGGTTCCGGTTCATGCTTTAGAACCTAAGCAGTTACTCAATTGTCAAGTACTGCTCGTAACTCATTTTGTCTGTATTTTCCAAAGGAAATGCGCTAAAACCTTTAAAGATAACTGACTAAGCTTAAAGATAAGTAACTAATCTTTAAACTAGTGCAAATAATAGTGCGTACTTCTAATTTTAGAGGCATAGTTTTTGTAACTGGATGATTATCGCATTTCCTTTGGAATACAGACAAAATGATTACGAGCAGTGCTTGACAATTGAGTAACTGCTTAGGTTCTAAAAGCATGAACCGGAACCACGCAATGAGCATGGTTCTTGCATAAGCAAGAAATGGGTTATTTAGCACGGAAACACGCATTCTAAATGAAATTCGCCCGACAGCGGACCACCGCGCCGGAATTATTATTTACTAGTTGTAAACTTATATAATGTAAAAAGCACGGAAACACGCATCCAAAGGAAATTCGCCCGACATGCGGACCACCGCGCCAGAATTTTTAATTACAAAACATTCCTGTTGTCTCTAAATTACTACCCTCCCTTTTTGCCAAGGGGTTACTTACATTTTTCAAATTATTCTTTAAAATGAAAGGATAGCATATAATAATAATTAAGAAACCTCAAAAATGCTCCATTGAGCTTCCTGTAAGTCAAAAAAAAATTTTTTTGGCATGGTCACAAAAATAATTTTGTCTAGGTTGCGTTGAAAATTTGAACTAGTCAGTGAAGTAATTTTTAGTACCATTAAAAATAGTATAGATCATATTTTTCAGATTAAAATATGTTTAAGAGTGTGTTGAAAGTAAATAAACCATTAAAAAAATCAAGCTTTGTTTAGGAGTAAGCCGATTGACGGTCTTAATTTAAAAACGTATAAAGATACATCTGCGAGCACAAATACTCAGCTGTGACATCATTTTGGTTATTATAGGACTTATCAATAATCACTCACCTTAAAAATTAATAACATATTTATTGTGTTTACAGAATCAGAATTAAAATTAATGTGATTTAATAAGGTTCAATTCAATAATCTGTGACATATATATAAGTACCTCATTTAAATCTTTATAAGTTTTCACTTTGCATCAGGCACACTATCAGGTTGGTTTGATGGGTGGGCTTTTATAAATGCCGGATGATTTTTTAATTTCTCATCAATCCTTGCTATGTTAGGATAGTGTGATATGTCTATATTAAATCTTCTTGCATTATAAACTTGTGGTACCAAACAGCAGTCTGCTATAGTGATGTTGTCACCTACGCAATATTCTCCTGAATATTCTCCCAGTAACGATTCAATTGCTTTGAAACCTCTTTTTATAAAGTGTTGTGCCCATTCTGTTTTTCCCTCTCCAATTTTCTTAAGAATCCCTAAATTTTGCAATGGTTGAATTCCTGAAATGAAGACAAATCAAGTAGTATTACGTGCAGTTATTTTATTTACATTTTTTAAGTACCATTACTTTTTTAAGGCATTATTTAAAGAAATATATATGTGAAAACTATTGCTTCATACAATTATTACTTTTCCTCATTTATGCTGTAGGTATATAGGAAAAGTAACCAAAAAAATCCGAAACCAGAAATTTTACTTGAATGGTCAAACAGGTGTTTTGAGACCATCTGAGTGGTTTTCACAAAGTTCTCTGAGTGTGTGTTTGTTATCATTGTAGCTCCCAATGTATTAATGCAAGAAAGTTGAAACTTGTTAGAAAAATAAATCTATAGGTCTAGTTGTGCTTTCGGGCAAATAATTCTTTTTATAACATCATTAACCAGCAATAATGACTTACTAAAAATTTCATAAATTCATAAAACACAAAAAAATATATTGATCAATTTGAGATTTAGCACGTTTGTTGTCATATATAATACCAAAATATGTGCTTTCTTCTCATTATCAGCAATAATTTAATTTTAATCAAATTACTTGTATACATTATAAAAAATAAAAATAAATAATGCAATTGAGTTAAAATTTATTATTATTAAAATTTATTTATTATTAGTTAAATTATTATACTTAATTTCCTCTAAATATGACAAGTATATCTACTGTTTTTGTTAGATTATAAAAGTTAAGCAGCTTTGAGTGAGGTCAGTGCTTGTCAGACAGGATGCTTGATGCATTCTGTATGTTTTTATGGTGCATACCACATTGTTGTCGTAGTAAGGGAATAAAATAAAATATGTTGCTTGATAAGATGTGCTAATATAAGAGTTGTAGAGGGGTGGGAATTATCTAGTCTCTCTCTAGGGAGACTCTTGTAGGAGTAAGTGCCGTTATGGCACCTAGTGGAAGCTGTCTCACTTATAGACCCCTTATCACTGTGTTATACTGCCCTCTAAATATTAGTCTTTTTGTAAAATCTTTCTATTACCCTTATCACTGTGTTATACTGCCCTCTAAATGTTAGTCTTTTTGTAAAATCTTTCTATTACCTGTGCATATGATTTCTATTATAGTTCTAACTTTTGCTCTATCCTCCTTACTATCTGGCATCAGTCTAACCTTAGGTCTTGACTCATCTAAATAATACATTATATTCATTGACTCGATTAATTTAAGTCCGTCTATTTTAAGTGTTGGTACCAAATTCATTGGATTCACCGCTGTGTACTGAGCTTGTAACTGTTCTCCTCCATCTTTGATGAGATTCACCGGAATTGTTTCGTATTCAATCTCTTTTAAATTTAAAGCTATTCTTACTCTGTATGAGCATGAACTTCTCCAGTATGAATACAGCTGGATTTTACTCATCTTTAATTTCAAATATCTATTTCTAAAAAAAAGCAGAAAAAACTATTTAAGTAACAATGTTTGTTATAATGTCTAAAAAGAAATGGCAAATATTCTCTAATGTACTAGAATTGCTGTTTTATACTTATTTTATTGGCTTGGCAAAAAAATGGTTGTTGTATCTGCCTTGGAGTTGGATCACAATGGCCAAGGCGTCTAAATTTAGGAGCTTCATTTCACGTCCTCTCAGATACACAGCAATGCCTATTCCAGCCAAGTTTTGAATCCTATGTGAACGCTAGGATGTTTCACTTTCTTTATTGGTACATGGTGTTCTGCTAACCTGTGAGTGATACAATTACTAAGGCCCCAAATAAGTGGTCTACTTAGAAGGATTTGAACAAATTGTTCCCTTCACTCTGAAATCTAAGTATCTACCTGGCAGTAAAATTGGTACTTTTCTTGTTTAGTCAGCAATAACCGACAAGATCCAATGTGTCTGACGTATTAGGTCAAGAGTAATTAATTTTAGATCTTTTAGTTCAAGAAGATAATGAATAAAAACATGTTTTATGCAACTATGCATCAATCAATGAAGCACCTCGGAAGTTTTCCTCACCACTTCAGATTTGCTGAGCTCATCCTCCCTACTTCAGAATCGCTTTGCTCATCCTCAGAATATACAATTATATACAAATGTATACTGCTACACGTCTTTGGACTCACTTTGCTTTTGATCTAACAAAAACATTAGATAAAAACAGGTTAATTACACAATAGTCCTTCCTTTATTGTTTAATATATTATAATAACTAAGTCTTTAATTAGCCTAGTCTTTAATTAACACATAGAGTAATATATAATGAAATGAACCTTAATCTTTACTAAGTCTTTAATAACTAAGTCACTTTATAAAACAAAATAAAGGACTTTTGTGTAAATAACCTGTTTTTATTTATATATTTTTTTATAAGTCCACAAAAAGAAACTTTTTAATTTTAAAAACATTAGATATACTTGACATATTGAAAAGAAACTTTGTGGCGTGATCAGTGCCTGAATGGGTGACCACTAGGAGTTAAACGGATGTATTTACTATCTAAGGACAAACAACTTTTTTATTCTGAGGGCGAACGAAGTCCGAATTAGGGATGATGAACATAGCGAATCCGTTGTGATAAAGAAAAGTTTCAAGGTACCCCGTACCCAAATTTTTGTAAACATTTTCCACACAATATTTCGAGGCTGAAATTTACTCAGCCATTCTCCTATTTCTTCTAAACCTCATTAGAGCTTTCGTACATATTCTGCTCCCTTGGTCTTAATTTCATCAAGTGTTTACAAAACTATGTTTTTTTAAAAACTAAAGAGTTTCTTCTCTAGAATCCACTCCATGCATCAATGAATACCTTGGTCTCAAAGTTGACAAATGACTGTTTTTTAAAAAAATTGTATGATGATGTTTTGAGCTAGTAAAAATCTATTCTACACAAACCCATAGAGTAATATATAATAATATGAACTAACCTTTAATCTGTTAAACTTATTAATTAATTAATTCATTGTTTTTATTTTCCCTGATTATTCCTATACCTACTGACTATAACACTCTAAAAGAAGAACTGATTTCTTATATAAAGATCATTGGTATCATGTAGAAAGACCTTGGAATATTTAAATTAGTTAAACAAGTTTAGTCAGATTCTATAATCTTAAACTGGTTTTTTATAATTCTAAATAAAGAGTTTAGTGAAGATAAAATGGTCTTCTTTATTTTATATGATACTATTTTTTAAATTAAATAAATATATTTATCTATTTCAAACCATACTAAATAATACTATCAACTAACTATACAAATAACATATTTATCTCCTTTAGATAATACTGGCTTATCTAAATGAGTAGGACTAAGGGGTTAAGGGGGGGCGATATATATATATATATATATATATATATATATATATATATATATATATATATATATATATATGTATACATACACACACAAACTCACATTTAGAAACTGTACAAATACAAAATTATAGAAATAGCCATAAATTAAAATAACTATAAGAATATCCATAAATAACATAAATTAATAATTACCATTCATTCTGCTAGTGCTATTATGTTACTTATTAAAAATTAAAAACAAATTAGGAGGTGCAAATTGTTTTTAATTATAGCAACAAGTCAAGAAAAATAAATGATGATGTATGCTCTTTGCTTACTCTTTAGTTTATAAAAGAGCTATCTTTAGTTTCTTAATCCCAAATCGTCATTATTGAGTCGGTTGACAAATTTTTAATTCCATAATCTAAATATTTGAAACACGCTGGAGAGAACAAAGATAAAATGTTTGTACTTTTTAGAGTACTTTTACAGGATTCTTTTTGTGGTATTTTAATTTTTTTTTAGATAAAAAAACTGATGTCATTACACTAGTTCTAGTGTTCCATAGAACAGGTTTTATTTAATGATTTTTATTTTTATTTTATTTATTTATTTATAGTTAACGGCGTGAGCCAATATACAAAAATCAAGATACAAAAATTTACAAAATTAAGATAAAAAAAATAAGTTAAAGTATAAATTAGTAGTAAACTCTAATACCTTCAAAATACCTTCAAAAGTATTTTGAAGGTAACTCTGAGATTTGAGGATTTTGGAAATTTTCCCCAACACATTGGATTTGCTATGCCCATTTTCACTATATCAGAGTCACTTCGCTCGTTCTTAGCACTTCCTTACAGTATAAATTGCCAAATTTATACTGTAACATGGCTTCGGATTTGCTTTGTCCTCTAATTGTAAATACATAAGTTTTATTTCATAAGGTTTTTGACGTGTGTTTCGTGTTGAATTCTCTTAATTTTTTGGTTTTCGATTGGGTCACTTGTTTGTATGGCAAATGACTTAGGTGACTGCTGGGAATAAAATGTTTTTTTTTTACAGTTTGAGGACGAGTGAAGCAATACATAGTGCTGTATTAATAAGATCATTTTTATATTCAGTCAAGAGGGTTCTCAAGCGGTTATAATGAGTGTAACAAATATGATATGATATGGAAAAAGTCCTGGGCGGTGGTACCGTGTGCCTCAATTTTAATTTTGTTTTCATACTCGCTATTCTTCATATTTGCAAAATTATTACTTACTTTTAATTGTTTTAGGTACTTCACTCTCAAATTGAAGAAGTGGAAGAATTATTTAAATCTATTAGTAAAAAGTTCCAAACTCTGATACAAGACCTTTCTAGAGAGGAAGTTGACCAAATGATGGCTCTTTTAAAAAAAGAGAAAGGTTTGTTTTTATTATTATTAATTTGTTTTTTTATTATTATTGCATTTATTAAAATAAAATAAAAAATAAATAAATTTATTTTACTTTAATTTATTAAATTAAAATAAATAATAAATATTAATTTATTTTAATTAATTGGAAAAAATTAATGTTACAAAAAAGTTAGCTGTGTTCTATTTTGTAATTTAAATTGTAATTGTTACATTTGCAATACTTTGTACTTATAACCAAAGAGTTCAAACTGATGGAAAGAGTATTATTTGAGAGTATTTTTTAGGATGGGCTATGTTGTTTGGATTTAGCATATAAGCAGAGCATCTATGAGTGTGTGTGTGAGAGAATTATGATTTGTTACAAGTTTAAATTGGATAATATAACTGTTCAAATCCCATTTATAAAATTCAATTTTAAGTGTTAAAAGATAATTTTTAAAGAGTTTGCCTTTCAAGCATTTTAAAATACTGTAACATTTAAAAATACAAATGTTACAGTATTGGTTCTTTTTACCAATACTTATTTTTTAGATCATATAAAAAATAAATAAATACATTGGTAACCCCCAACTGGAAGTCCAGTGTGTGGGAAGGCTTTTTTAACAATATTTTTTGGGCTATATGTGCACTGGTAAAAACAAAAATACTGTAAAATATATATATTTTTTTAAAAAAACTAAAAAAGTTTTATAAACATATTTAAAAAAATACAAACATTAGTTACAAAAATCCTATTTTTATGAAGAAATTAGTGTGGAGAAAAATGTTGAAACATATTTTTAATGCAATAAAAACTAAAAAGGAAGAAATAGTTACATTTGGTCTTAGAACAATAAAGTATGAGAAGAAAAAATACTTAAGCTAATAAATAAGAAGAAAAGTAAATAAATTGAAGAAAAGTACTAAATTATTATTCTTTACAACATTCTCTCCGCTAAATGTTAAATTTATTTACAGTGCCGACTTTTAACTGTAAACAGCCATCATCAGTGCCGGTGATGTGAAAGAAGACCTAAGATTTAAACCTCTGTCTCAAATTAAACAAACTGTTTAATCTTAACATAACATCATACTTTTGCATCTCACCGGCACTGGTGATGGCTGATTACAGTTGAAAGCCGGCTCTGTAAATACATTTTACTTTTAGTGAAGAGACTGTTGTTTATATTTAATAATTTACTCTACTGATCAGTTTTTATTTACATTACATTTTACAATATATCCCTGTTTTGTTTCCAACATAGATGGATATTTTTAACTAAAAGTCTTGTATTATTTGATTATTTTACCCAGATATTTTTGGTAACCCTGCCTAGAAACTTTTTGCGACCACTTATGGGGGTCTAACCTATGGGTTGGGAACCATTGCTTTAAAAAGTTGATTATAACGCATTGCATTTCATTAGTAAGCTAAATTGAGAGAGTATAATTCATTTTTTTGTCTTATATTTGTTGACTAATTTTTATTAGTTGTTAAAAAAAGTTTTAAATTACAAAATATTCTCTTATTGCAGAGAGTTTAGTGAAAGTTCGTGCTTCCATTAATATTCAAATTCAAATATTAAATCAAGTTTTGGTTCAACAAGAATCACTAGAAGCTTGCCAGGCTGAGATTACAGAGTGGTTGGATAGTGCTCAACTGGTTCTATCTAATGTTCAATGTCGGGTGAGGGACAATCTCTATTAAAGCAACTCGATATCATAAGGTTAAATTTCAGTTTGTTTTTAACTTTTATTGGAACACTCCAAAGTGTAGAACAACTAAGCAACATTGTGGATTTGCAAGTTGATCTTGTGTGATTAGTGGGAGGACGAGCATAAATCTAAAAGATGTTTTAGCCTAAATAGTGACTGAAAAAAATCATAAAAACAGAAACATTTTTGATCAATTTTTACTTTTCCTATATTCATACCATAGATATGAATGTAGGAAAAGTATTGTGTTTGCAAAAAAATCTGAAACCAGGATGTCACCTTGAATTTATCCGTTTCAGGTGTTTTTAAAGGTCTCCTGCTTGGTTTTCTCAAAGTTGTATGTGTGTGTGTGTCTGTTATCATCGTAGCGCCCAAAGACTAGAAACGACGTCAGTCTATTTATGCTAGAAAGTTGAAAAATCAGTCTATTGCTGTAGTTGTGCTATTTGGAAAATATTTTTTTTATGACGTCATTAATCTGTAATAATGACTCAGCAAAAATTTCAAAAAATCATAAAACATGGAAAAATTATATGATCGAATTGGGATTTGGTACGCATGTGACTATGTATATGACTAACATATGTGCCAAGTTTAATTTTATTATCATTATTAGTTCAATTTTTATGAAATGACTTGTATATGTTTTTTAAAAAATCATAAATAATTAGAAAATGGTCTGATTGAGTTCAAATTTAGTATAAGTGTATACGTTTACCTAATAAATAAGTACATTAAGTTTCCTTTCATTACGACAAGTATATCCATGATTTTTGATTTTTAAATTAGATATGTATAAGCAGACATTTATAAGCCTTAAAAAATTGGTATCAGATTCCTCGGAAGGTTCTACTTCGGACTCACTATGCTCGTCCTCAGATAGTAAATACTTCTTTTTTATGCACAACGGTCACCCATCCAGGCACTGACCACTTGATGCTTCTTAACTTTTATGATCCAACAAAAATCATGGATATACTTGTATTGAAACAAAACTTAGTGTACTTAATTATTATGTGAATTTTAACTCAGTTAAATTATTTTCCAATTTTATACAATCTTTTAAAAAACATATACAAGTAATTTTATAAAAATTGTACTAATGCTGATAATGAGATAAAACTTGGCACATGTGTTAGTCTTTTACATGGCTCCACGGATGCCAATTCTCAAATTAATCGCTCATTTTTTTAAGGATTTATTATTTTTTGAAATATTTGTTGAGTCATTATTGTGGGTTAATGACGTTATACATTTTTTTTCAACTTGCACAAGTACACCTAAAGAATTATTTTTGTACCAAGTTTTAAATCTCTAGCATGCATACACTGGGAGCTACGATGGAAACAGTCTCACACATACAGATAGAAAACTTTGTGAAAAAAACTAGAAACGAATAATTACGGTGACATTCTAGTTGCAATTTTTTTCTTATATACCTATGGTATAAATGAGGAAAAGTATATATGCACCAAATTCCATCTCATTATCAGCATCAGTTCAATTTTTATCAAATTATGTTTATACTTTTTTTAACAAAATGTTAAATTTAAAAGAAATTAAGTTTAAGTTAAAATTTGACAAAAGTGTACCCTTTTATAAAAAATGTTCAGTACAAAGTTTCATTTCTTTTATGGGCCTAGTTTATCTATGGTTTTTGGGGAATCACTAATATAATGGTAAAAAAATGTAAATTATCCAATGTAATAGGTGATTTGACTAAAGTGGCGGGGATGATTAGACAAGGAAAACTTCTGAGGTACCGTGTACCTGATTTTTTAATTTAAGATTTGAATGCTTAACTCTATATTTGGTAGCTTGTTTTAGTTTATCTCATACTTATATTTTTTTGCAGGGATTTTTCTCAAGATCACTCTACTACAGATCTATGTTGGATAGTAAAAACAAACTATTATCATCACTTGTTAATTCTGTGAAGAAGAGTGAAGGAGTCAATACGAAGGAATTTGAGTCCAAGATGTACGAGTTAAACACCAGATTTAATAAAGTTACTCAAGAAGCTGCAGCTACTGAACAGGTTCATATTTTGTTCTTTTGGTATTTTATGAAGAAATTAAATATTATAATGTTGAACATTTGATTCAAGTCTTAATGAGTTCATACATCAAGACAAATTTTGTATTGAGCCCAGGAGGGGCCTATAAAAATGTTAAATATAATTCTTTCGTCGGAATCAAATAGGCAGTATAAAAAGGCTGTCACTTTCTACAATCATGCGATTTTTTTTTTGCAAAATCGCTTATAAGATGACTAAACAAGTATGATGAGAGTTGGACACAGGAGTGAGTGTACCAAAAATTGTTTCAGAGATCCCTGATGATAAAAAATAGATTTCATAAGGTTTTTGTTAGTACTCTACATTATTTAAGTATAGTTGTTACTCTAAGTTAGTTCTAGTTTTTTTTTAATAGTTAACTGATCATTGATATTATTTGATTTATTATATTGATCATGTTTAATTTTTATTTTATTAGATACATATTTAACTTTGTCAAGCTTTAAGTCAGTGGTTTCCAACCTTTTTTGTTTTGCAACCATTTTTCTAAAGAGACAAGTGACCCGCGACCCCCTTACAATTTTTTAAAAAAATGCTTCTTTTAGAGAATATTTATATTAAAAAAAAGAGCACTTACTTTTACAAAAAAAAAAATAGTTTTATTTTAAATATAATAAATAAATGAAAATAATTTATATTTATTAAATAATTTGTATAAATTATATATTTTTAAATATTCAGTATACTTCATTGGTGTCAACCCACCTAGATGAAGTCCCTAGTGAATTGGTTGTTGTTTTGTATTATTTGTTGAACCATAATTTCTTTCTTTGTTTTACCAGGTAAAGTTTGTACGAATTTAACCTAAACAAGACAATAATAAATTAAGAAACACATATTATGTATTTTTAGTATTTTTTATTATAGCTTTCTATTTTTTTTTATATAGAAAATCCTTGAAGCTTTGAGAAGTTGGCAGAATTTTTATGAGATAGAAAGAGTTATAACAGAATGGTTAGCCACTGCTGAAAAATTAACCAGTGAGAAACAGCCTGAGTCAGTGAATGTAATTGAAAACCATAAAGTATGTTTTTTTTTATTTCAAATTGATATTTTTATAAAATTATAAATGTACAAATCTGCTGCAGAATATAGGAATAATGCAGGAGATTTATACTAAAAATGCCACAAGGATAAATCAATTTGTTAATTTAAAATTGTGGATAAATCCACAATTTTTTTGGCAGTTGTATTATTATATTTTTTTTGAATAGATCAGGTTAGCAACCTGGAAGTTTTAAAAATAATAAAAACCCATTGTTAATACACACCCCACTAAAATGAAACTCATAAGATTTCATCTTATAGATACAATTCCCAAGGAGTGGCTTCTTAAAACAATATTAAAATAAATGGCAAGAGAACTGAATAGTCATTTTGCCTCTTTTCTAGAATAGGAAAGCATCTGCTAGAATTGATTAGTTAAATACATGATCCAGTCCAGTGTGAATCTAATATTAGAGCAGTAATGTTTGGAAAGCTGCTACATACCAATTTTAGGATTGTTGATTTAAAAAGAATATTAATCTACTATTTTACGATTTTATTATTAAATAATTATTACTTATTGTTTTTCCCCTTGTAATGTTATACATTTTTTTAATATCTTTTATTTAATTGGTATACAATACAATATAATAATAAATACATTCATAATACTTTATAACTATAAGTTAAATATGTGATAATGAAACAACAATACATTTTAAAACTTATGTTTTGATTTCAGGCGTTTTTTGAACACATCAATGAAAAATGGTTTGTAGACTTGAACAACGCTGTTCAAGATCTTTTAAAATGTCTTCCACCCAATGAACATCAACAAATTATTGATAGATCAAATATATTGAAAACAAAGTGGAATGTAAGTACTTTGATAAAATTAGTCCTTTTTTATAATTTGAGGATCTAGGACCAAGTAAATTATTTTTTTACTTGTAAACTAAAACAATTCTCCTGGTTTCAAGTTCTTCTTTTAAGTTTTCTTAAAGATTAATTTACTGAGTTTGGTTTATTTTTTACAAGTTTGTAGATGTAAATTCCTAATAAATCAATTGATGCCTAGGGTAAAAATAGTAATGTTTGTTTTACAGACAAATTACATTTGTATAGAAATATGTTAAGTTAATTTAAAAAAAAAAACGTTATTTAATTAAAAAATAAATTAAACAAATTAATAATAAACAATCATCATTTTTTGTATTAATAACTAGTTTTAATCCTACTTCTAATCTATTTTCAAAGTTACCATTTCATCAGTGAAAATGTAGAATGCGAGAATGTGAGCGTATGTTAATAATAAATAAATATTTATTCCTCACTATAAATACATAAGATAAAACAAAAAATCATTACAAAAATAACATGCGTAAATTTAATAATAACATCAGTTACCTTAATTCTAATTTATAAAAGTATAGGTGATCGCCCCCAAAAAAGCAAAATGCTTATACCAGGGGGCGGCCGCTATTATAGAAAATGTAAAATAGCTTAGCGCTCTACCTCTAATAAAAAATAAATAAATAAACAATAATAACAAAATCATATTAACAAATTACAAGAATACAATTAATAAAAATTAAGAAATATATTATGTATAAATATAATTATTAAAAGGAAGAAATTTTATTTTATTTATATATTTATTTTGTACTCTTAATTGAAAGAAACAATTAAGATGATAATACATTAAAATAAATGTTTGAGAATGAGCATAAATGGAGTCCATCGTAATAGAACGAAAGAATAAAAAGTCTCTCCACAGTTATAGATTTTATTAAAACTAAAGCAGAGCGCTTTCGACCTAACAAGAGGTCATCATCAGTGCCGTTGAGCCGAGATAAAAGTGTTGAAAAGGTAGTTTTAAATATAAAACAAAATCAGGAAGGTTTGAGTAGGCTTGTAACAAGACACATACTGACACATACTGTATGTGTCTTGTTACAAGCCTACTCAAACCTTCCTGATTTTGTTTTATATTTAAAACTACCTTTTCAACACTTTTATCTCGGCTCAACGGCACTGATGATGACCTCTTGTTAGGTCGAAAGCGCTCTGCTTTAGTTTTAATAAAATCTATAACTGTGGAGAGACTTTTTATTCTTTCGTTCTATTACATTAAAATAAATACAGATAAGGCTAGTAAAAGTTTTATTTATAGTTATATTGTTATTGTTTTTCTATATAAATACATAGAAGCTAATTTATACCAAATTTCTATAGTATTTGTCCGATAACCAACCGAAGGTTTGGTTGGATAAGATTTGGTCCAAATCAGTGTTACACTGATCTGGTAATATTCTTGATTTTATTATGATATTATAATTGTTTTTTTTACTCTGAATGGAATCAGGCAGAATCTTATTAAGATAAATTTAGATGGAACTAAGATTGATTATAATAAAAAAAAATAGAGTTGTGGAGTCCAAATAAAAGGAAAAATAAAAAATAAATAAAAAAAAACAAGTCTCTCCACTGATGTTTAAGTATAATGACAAAGCCAGCTTTCAGACTTGACAGTCCATCATCAGTGCCTAACCAACAAAGTATAAAATTAAAACTTACAAAAAAGTATACACAAACTTAAGAACTAAATAATAAATGAAAAATCAAAAAATACCAATAATTACAAACATCATAATGATAAATAAAGATTAGATTAAATTAAGATTGATTAGTTCATAGGTTAATGTAATGTATTGATTTTTGTTACTTTTGGGTGTATAGGAAAAGTATTGTGTTTGCGAAAGCCACCTGAATTATCCATTTCAGGTTTTATTAAGACCTTCTAAGTGGTTTTCACAAAGTTGTCTGTTATCATCGTATATCCCAGTGTATTTATGCTAAAAAGTTAAGTATAGAAATCAATCTTTAGGTCTGGTTGTGGTATCTATAAAAATTGTTTTATGACTTCATTAACCAGCAATAATGACTCAGCAATAATGAGCCAGCTATAATGACCCAGCAATAATGACCCAGCAATAATGACCCAGCAATAATGGCTCAGCAATAATGACCCAGCAATAATGGCCCAGCAATAATGACTCAGCAATAATGACCCAGCAAACATTTCTAGAATTCATAACCGGACAAAATTTATCATTCAGTTTGAGATTTAAAACCCATGTCCAACATATGTGCCAAGTTTCATCTCATTGTCAAAACTTGTATACTTTTTTTAAAAAACTTGTAAAAATTGTGAAACTATCTAAATGAGTTAAAATTTGTCACAAGTGTATCCAATTGCGTAATTAATAAGTTGCTGAGTTTCGTTTCAATACGGATCTATGGTTTTTGTTAAATCATAAAAGTTAAGCAGAATCGAACGAGGTCAGTTCCTGGATGGGTGAGGACGAGCAATGCATGTCCGTAGACTTGCTCTAGTATAAATTTTGCGACTTGTATATTCTGAAGATGAGCGAAGTGAGTCCAAAGTTAAGAGGATGAATGTAAAAAGTACGATGTGGTGAGAAAAGTTCTGAGGTTCCTCGTACCCAATTTTTTTAAACTAGACCCCCTATAAAATATTATTAAAAGAGGGATTTGCCTCTTTTCTGTGTTGAATGATTATATTGTTTGTAATCTATTTGTAAAACTATTTGTGTACATATACTGTATTATATGTTTTGAAATCCATGTTTTTTTAATTTTTAGGAAATAATATCTCTTGCACCATTCCACATTGTTAAACTTGAATTCAAAATTGATGAACAGCAGTTTAATCAGTACCTGAAAGAATTAGAAAAAGAATTAAATATAGAAACACAAGCATTCAATAGAAACGAAAACATTCCATCTATTTTAGCTAGAAATAAGGTGAGGAAGTTTTTCAAATTGGTAATGCTTAAAATGTTTAATTGCTTTTACATAGTTTACTTTGTTTTCTCGACTGAGACTTTGTAATAATTCTTTTTTTTCTGTAATTTTAATTAATTTTTTATTTGTCTTCACTTTTGTCATGACTTATAAGATTTTAAACTGTCTTCCTTATTTATTATCTTTAATCTCTTATTTAATTTCATTTATTATTTAAATTGTCTTTTTATTAGTTATTTCATATATTTATGTATTCAAATTTATTTATGACTTATTTTATCTTATGTTTACTCTTAAATTATGTTCTATTCCATCAACTGTTAATCTAAAATTTTTAATCTTTTTATTTCATTTAATTTCTCTTCTCTTTCATACAGTTACCTACCTGAAATAAACTTTGATGCAATAACTTTGTAAATAGTGCAATAAAAATTCATTTTAAAATATTTTATTTCGTAAAAAAAATTAATAATCTTACTATAATTTTATTTATTTATTTAACTTTAATTAATTTAATTATATTTTTTTTATTTTAATTGTTTCCACCACACACAATCTTACAATTTGTGGGATTATTGTAATTGTGTTTTTTTTAATTTTATCTTGTATTTTTGAAAAATAAAAGAATTATTAAAAAAAAATAATAATTGCAGATTTTATTTATTAAACAATGAAGTGTTTATAAAAAAAAATCCATTTACAGAGGACCCACAATTTATAGCATAGTATTTCACTCAATGATTTAGTGTTAATTAGACTTAAAGAAAACAATAACTTGTATATATATATATATAATATATATATATATATATATTATATAATATATATATATATTATATATATGTGTGTGTGTGTATATATATATATATATATATATATATATATATATATATTAATAATATATATATATATATATATATATATATATATATATATATAATATATATAATTATAGACATTAATTAACATCAAAAATACTAGTATAATTTATAGTAAAGTAAATTTTACCTAGGAGGGCAATATTTAATAATTTTTAAACAGTCAATTCAATTATAAAGATAATGGCTAAATTTAGAAGATATTATTAGTCTAGGATTAGATGCTGACACAATTGGTTTTTTATGGGTTAAAGAAGTCTATTTTATTATATTTATTGGCCAATGTGGCCATTCAATCTAATTGATTATTTTTAACATAATTTGTGAAGTGATGAAAACTATTATTTGATCTTGTTTTGTAAGAGGGTACGTGAAAATTTGTTGACAATATCTATTAAGGGCTTGGAGCAGACTCCAAGCTTGCTATTTAAATTTATAATTTATTGGGAAAAAAATGTTTTGTTTGATCTTCTTTTTAATTATTAGCAGAAAATAAATGAATAATTAATTTGATTGTTTTTTCTTATGCCATTTTTTAGGTTTACTTCAAGTTTATAGTTTTAGGTTTGTTCATTCCCTTCCTGTCTTAATCTATATTTCAAATGATTGTTTTTACTTTTTAGGCATTTTTCGAAGGAGGTAGCATAACAAATAATATGAAAGAATGTTTAGCTAGATTAGAGAAAAGGTCTCTTATATCAGTGAGCGAATGGCCTGATGAAGGCAGAGTCCTGCAGGAAACTGTGAGAGTATTAACAGATAATTGGGATGCTTTACTTAAACGGAGAGATACACTTGTTGCTCAGATGCAGTCCATTCCTGACCAATGGACTCTCTACAATGAGAGGTATTTAAGCGTTTTCATTCAGTTTGAAGAATTGTACTGGGGTATTACTATTTTAGTTTTAGCACTAGTGATATTGGGAGTGAGTGAGGCATGTAAAAGTTTGTTTCTAGATTGAACTATTTGGTATTATGCAGATTGGTACGATCTGTTTTCATAAAAATAAAAGATAAGTAGTAGTGATAGTGATAGTTATGAGGGAGAGGTGATAGATCACCTAGACATTGATGGGTCCTTTGTGCTCTCTCTTAGATAGAAGATAGTGTTCTACCATATTAGCCCTAGTACAAGAATTTTGCGTCTAATCCACAGAAGAGCTTTGGCTATACTATAAGTTTCTATAGCTTTCACTAAAAACAACAAGTGCGCCATTGACAGACTAAGCTTTTCTGATCTTGAAACCGTAAGGCAGAAACAAGTATGTATATTGTAAGCTACTTTTGAGGGTCCTGAATTTTGCCTAAACCCAGGTTTATTTAGGTATTTTACTAGTATCTGACATCGTACAGGCTCGGAACCACCAACTTAATGTCCCTTTCGAAGTAATTTGTGCAGTAATAACATAACATACTATTAATTGCTAAGTAATAACGTAACATACTATGAATTGCCAAGTAATAATTTACATTTCTTTTTGGTTTTTTACCTACTTCTATTTAAGTATTATTGTTAAAGTAACTAATTTTTTCCTTTAATTGTGTAGTAAATATAGTACTTAACAGTATATGTTAGAAATTATAATATTTTTGTAGCAAAAATATTATTTATATTTTCAGGTTCAGAGCTATGGATGATTGGATGGATTCCGTAGATAAAAGTATTGTTAATATATTAAAAGAATTAGCAACAGCTGAAGAATTTGAAAAAGAAAAACTTGAATTCGAGGTAGTTACAAACTTTATTGATTTTTGCAAAGGTTAAGTTTTATTTATTTCCTGTCTCTTTCTTTTGATCAAAACTTGAATTCACAACTATAAACTTGAGATTCTTTTAGGTTTATGCAAATAAACTAAACTTATAAAGAGAAGACTCAATTAGTTGAACGCCTGGTAGCGTTCCTTGACTCCCTGAAACCACTTTTAGATTACCCCTTCCTCCACAATCTTGGTAGAAAAGTTAAAACCAATCTTTCAGTAGTGTGAGTGTAATGAATTGAGGGGGGCAAGAATGATGGGGTTACATTTTTATACACGAATTTAAGGTGCAACAAGTGAAGTAAGAATGAAAAGAACTATTGTGCCATCACTCCTCTGGTTTAACCTCTTTGCATTTTTTATTAGCAATAATATATTATTACTTTTCCTTATTTATACCATAGGTATATAAGAAAAGTATTGTGATTGAAAAAAATCCAAAACGAAGATAAAACCGGAATTATCCATTTCAGGTGTTTTAAGACTAAGTGGTTTTAACAAAGTTGTCTTGTCTGTATGTATGTGTGTGTGTGTGTATTTATGTGTGTGTTATCATTATAGCTCCCAGTGTATTTATGCTAGAGAGTTGAAAGTTTGTACAATAATTTATGTGCTTGTGCTATTCATAAAATTATTTTTTATGATGTCATTAACCCACAAAATTTTATAAAATTCATAAAACACGGGGAAAATGTTGTGATCTGATTGAGATTTGGCACGCATTTAGCTATGTATATCAGCATTAGCTCAATTTTTATTAGATAAGTTGTGTACCTTTTTAAAAAAAATTAAATGTGTTGAAATTGGGTACAAGTGTACACCTTCACTGAATAAATATAAAGTTGGTTTCTATACGATAAGTGTATCCACAATTTTTGTTGAATCATAAATGTTAAGCTTGGTCAGTGACTGGATGATTGACCACTGAGAATGAAACAGATTTCATCGTGAGAACGAGTGAAGCGAGTCCGAAGATGTATTATAGTATTAATTTGATGACTTGCATATTCTGAGAACATGCAAAGCGAGTCTAAAGTAGGGAGGATGAGCGTATATTTTTTCTGAATCTCATGTGATAAGGTAAAAGATTTGAGTTACCCCGTACCTGGTTTTTTCTGTTATAAAGTTTGTTATATTTAATTTAAAGTATAAGTATTAATTATTTCTTTTTGATGTTACTCATAACTATTGGGTTATAAGCTTAGAATAATACTATATATAGAAGGAGCCCTACTGATAACACGAAAGGTGGTTCACTGGTGGACTTACGTAATGCTGCCACCCTAACAATATACAATATTCTAAAAAAAAAGTTGGCAATACTTCCGGTTGCTGAATTATTATGTTCTATTATTAATTAATGATTGGTTATTTATATAATACTAATATAAATATCGGTTCATTGCAATATTTCAAGCATTTTAAATTGTATTTTAACGTTTTTAATTAAAATTATATTAAAAGTACTCCTCTTCAACTAAATATAGATTCTTGTATTCCGCCACCCTTTTTCCATCTAAGACCAGCAGGTGTTTTAAGTTATTTTATTTGTTCTTTAAGATCTTTCTTCATTAATAGATATTTATGATCCAGTAGTAGTAAGAGTGGGGAGGTCAAGCCTGGTGAGTAGACCACACCATTGGGTCCTTTTCACCAAAAATATTTATGACCCATATTTAAAATAATTTTTGTTGTTAGGATGGTACCCCTACTTAAGTCCACCAGTCAACTGGCTTTCGTGTTATCAGTGGTTACACTGTGTTTACAGTCCTGTGCTCCTTCTATATATAGTATTATTTTAAGGTTATAAGGTATTGATAACTGTAACAATACCTTAACTCATATTCTTAAAGTTAGCAATATATTATAACCGAAGGTATAAAGTTATGAAAAAATTAAAGTTTATTAATAAAAATCTTCATTCATCATCCTGAAAAAAATCATTAATCATGTAATAATTATAATAATAATTCACTCCTGGAAAAGTAAAACTCAAAATCTTATTGACCAAAAGAATCAATCAGTTTGAGTGTAGTGGTGATTGTAATGTTTCCTTTCTTTTTTGCCTACCCTAGTCTTATTTATTTTAATTATAATTTTTTACCTATTTGTTTTTTTTACTGTAAAATTATTATATAGGGAGTTTGCCGTGAAGTTGATGGCAAACGCGAGGATATGAAATGGCTGGTTCAAACATTAGAATCACTGACAGCTCATGGCAGTTCTCCTGAGCACCAACAATCAGTCGAACAAGCCAGATTAGAACAACTTATTGCAAGATATAAACGATTGATACCTACCATTGAAATGACTATAGTGAAAACTGATTTGTATACTAAATGTTACATCTATCGCAAAGAAGTTAATGAGGTATGTTTGATAATTTTTATTACTAGATACAAAACAAATCTAATTAGCAATATCAAGCAAACAATAACTTCTTTGTGGTTATTGAAGTAGGAGAGGGAGAAATTATAAATATTTCTTGCATGAGTTTTACTAGGTATAAGCAAAATTTGATAAGGATTACAGGTGTTACATACCCTGGATTATATATTTAAGGTGTTGCATACCCTGGATGAAAAATATATAATTTAAGCATACCTGGATGAAAAAATATATAATTTAAGGTTGGATGCATACGGATGGAAAAATATAATTAAGGTGTTGCATACACTGGATGGAAAAATATATAATTTAAGGTGTTGCATACACTGATGGAAAAATATATAATTAAGTGTTGCATACACTGGAAAAAATAATAATTTAAGGTGTTGCATACACTGGATGAATATATAATTTAAGGTGTTGCATACCCCTGGATGAAAAAATATATAATTTAAGGTGTTGCATACACTGGATGGAAAAATATATAATTTAAGGTGTTGCATACACTGGATGGAAAAATATATAATTTAAGGTGTTGCATACACTGGATGGAAAAATATATAATTTAAGGTGTTACATACTCTGGATGAAATTATTTTGAACTCACCCTTAAAAATTCTAATAATGTTTTTGTTTATTTTATGTAGGTTTGTCATTTATTAACCAAAGTAAGTGAAGGCCAAGTTAAATCAGATAAATCAGAAGGAGTTGTGGGTATGATAACAGCTCAGGAGAAATTAGTGAAGCAACTTGATGAACAGAGACCTACAATTGTAAGCATGCTACAGAGGGGTAAAGATCTCTCTAAAGATGCACAAGCTCCTAAATTCCTTATGGATCATGTTAGCCATCTTGAAACGCAGTGGAACAAAGCATATAATACTACTCTTGAAAAATTAAATTCACTTAAAGGTGTTACTACAATGTTTATATAATATATATATATATATATATATATATATATATATATATATATATATATATATATATATATATATTATATCTAAATAGATATAATATATATCTATATGGGTCTATATGAGTCTTGATATGGGTCAATCCATATCAAGTGTCCCAGACTTGGGTGCTCAAAAAAATAGATTTTGATAATTATTTTGCTATTGATACCCATATCTATGGAGAGTAAAAAATTACCAATATAAATTTTTTATGGTCACTTTTATGGTCCTCCGACCCTAAAATTTAGTGATTTTTGACCTTCAGATAAGCAGCCGATACTCGGTTCTCGCTTGTACTACAGCAAAAATATGAACGGATCTGTTTAAAGCAAGCTTTGAGCTACATTTGGCCCTTTGACACTTTTACTCTATGACCACTCCTTGGGGGGGCAATGGGGGCTCCAAATTTTAGGGTTTCTTAAAAATATATGAAAATTTTAACATTTTTTTTATAATATGAAGAAATCTGAATTAAGAGCTCCCAATTTTTTTAGGAGTTACTTACTTTAGACAAGCAATCAACAAAATTTCAAAGCATTAATATAAACGTTTATGAGCTATGATTTTTTGAAAATCCATATTTTTTAATTTTTGGTCATTTTTGACCTTCAATACTCCCTTGGACATGTATACTTTTTAATAAAAATCATATCACAAAGACCTCTTACCAGTGTCAACATAAACCACCAAAAACATTCTTGTGTATTTGCCCACAAGCAAAGTTATAGCTAAATCATGTATGTGTAGTATTCCAAATATTAAAAAAATATATTTTTTTTATAATGAGAAGAAATCTAAATTAAGTACTCCCAATTTTTTTAGGAGTTACTTACTTTAAGACAAGCAATCAACAAAATTTTCAAAGCAAAAAAAAATTTTTTTTTAATAGGACCATAAAAAAAGAACTGGTGACCATCAAAAATTTATATTGGTAATTTTTTACTCACCATAGATATGGGTATCAATAGCAAAATAATTATCAAAATCTATTTTATTTAGCACCTTTTTTATTTTTTTTTGGGACACTTGATATGGATTGAACTATTGCACAATCCATAGGATTGTTTTTTTGCACTTGACCCTATTGTATCATTCATAATTATCAACAAATATTTATTGATAGTTTGATTAACTGGAGAGGAATTTCTTAGTTATCCCAGTTTATAAAATTTGTTAATATCATTTTAAGCTGTATTAAAAAAATGTTAAAATTTTTTTTATCTTTGCTCACATCTAATGAGGTTGATAATTTTTTCAGCGACTCAAAAACTGTGGCAATCATATACAGATTCCAAAAATGAAATAGCTGAACTTCTTGAAAGAGCTGATGCAGAATTATCTAATGCTACCAGAGGACCTGGAAGCTATCAAGAGGTATTATAACAAACACACACACAAAATAATGCAATACATAGAAGGAGCTACACTGTACTCCTTGCTATTATAACTTTTGATATGGTCAAGAAACTAATAATCAACTGGAAGGGAGAAAACATAACGCTTGTTACACAGGAAAAAGGAAGAAAAAATATATATTTTTTTAAATTCAATAAAGGCTTTATTTATAAATATAAATATAGCTTGGGTACAACCCTTTGGAAAGAAAAAATATACCCTACAGCTGCAAGGGGTTTGATGTGGGGTGAGTCGTGTTATTTCACTCACCCCGCAGCACTTGTGATCTCAAGTGCTTCTTATTTTATCTCTTTTATTCTAAAATACCTTTTACTTTTCCTCATTTATAATGTAGGTATATAGGAAAAGTATTGTGTTAGCAAAAAAATCTGAATCCGGGATGAAAACAGAATTATGCATTTCAGGCCTCCTGAGTAGTTTTTGCAAAGCTGTCTGTTATCATCATAGTGCCCAGTGTATTTATGCTAGAGAGTTGAAATTTTGTACAAAAATTTTTTTATGAAAATATTTTTTTTATGACATCATTAATCTACAATAATGACTCAGCAAAAATTTCAAATAATCATAAAACACGGGAAAACGATGCAATCTGATTGAAATTTGGCATGCACGTAGCCATGTTTAAGACTAACATATGTGGCAAAATTCATCTCATTATCAGCATTAGTTCAATTTTTATTGAATGATTTGTATACATATTTAAAAATTGTATAAAATCGGGAAGTATTCCAATTTAGTACAAGTGTACCCCTTGACGTAATAACTAAGTGTACTAAGTTTCGTTATAATACAGCAAGTCTATCCATGATTTTTGGTGGATCATAAAAGTTAAGCAGCATCGAGCGTTTTCGATAAATGACCACTGGGAATGAAATGAATGTATTTACTATCTGAGAAGGAATCAAGCGAGTCTGAAGACCTGTTGCAGTATAAATTTAACGACTTGTATTTCTGAGGATGAGCAAAGCGAGTCCAAAGCTGAAAAGCTAGAGGAAATGTTCCGAGGTACCCCGTACCTGATTTTTTTTAATTACATAGCATTGATATTTTTACTTTTCTTCATTTATGCTGTTGGTATATAATAGGAAAAGTATTGTGTTTGCAAAAAAATCCAAAACTGGGATGTCACCAGAATTATCCGTTTTAGGTGTTTTAAGACCTCCTGAGTGGTTTTTGTATAGTTGTCTGCCTGTATGTGTGTGTGTCTGTTATCATCGTAGTTCCCAGTATATTTATAGAGAGTTAAAACTTTGTACGAAAATCAGTTTACTGCTTTAGTTGCTATTCTGAAAATAATTTTTTATGGTGTCATTAACCTGCAATGATGACTACAAAAATTTTGAAAAATCACAAAACATGGAAAAATTATGAGATTAAAATTTAGCAGGCATTTAGCCATGTATAAGACTAGCATACGTGCCAAATTTCAACTCATTATTAGTATTAGTTCAAATTTTATCAAATGACTTGTGTACTTTTTGAAAAATCAGAAAATTAAGTTGAAATTTGATTCAAGTAATAAATAAGTACACCAAGTTTCATTTCAGTATGTTTAGTATACCTATAATTTTTGTTGGATCATGAAACTTAAGCAGCATCGAGTGTAGTCAATGCCTGGATGGGTGACTGCTGGAATAAAACGGATGTATTTACTATCTGAGTATGAGTGAAGGAAGTCTGAAGACGTGTTACAGTATAAATGTACTGACAAGTATATTCTGAGGACAAGTGATGCAAGTCCAAAGTAGGGAGAATGGGGCTAGCGAATCTGATGTGATGATGAAAAGTTCCGGGCTACCGAGTACCTGTTTTTTAACTCTTCGTTTGATTTCTTATGCCATATTGAAAACTATCAAAATTAATTTATAAAGGGTAATTTCACAGTTTAGCTATGATAAATGATCAATATTTGTATTTCTTTTAAGGTAAGTAGTGACCTACAAGCTAAGCAGCAGTTATGCATAGCTCTAAGACTTGCTACTGAAGAAGTTCTAAAAAGACTCAGGGAATTCTGTTTGCATTTATGTAATGCTATACCTGAAACTCAACATTCTCTTCAGAAAGAAGTAAGTCACTAACTATCTTTACTTTTCTTGCAATTAATAATTTTCAAAGTTAAAGGGTCTCTTTGAGAAATATAAATTTGGTTTACCATGATAAATCCTACTAAACTTAGAGGTATAGTAAAAGCAGGAATGTGAAGGTATTGCATTCAGATCCTGTAAGTGTAAATAACCCTCCCTTTATTCTTATGTTTCAAACCCTATTTGAAACACATAGGTTTTTTGAAACTTTGAATACGTTTATTTTCAAAAGGTTGTTTTATCATAAACCAATCCCATTAAAAACTTATTAAGTTAAGTTTAATAGAAATAAATGTTTTTTTGTTTTTTAGTTGTCTTTATATCTTTTCTAAAGATGGTCCAAATAAATTGAGATATATATAGATATATATGTGTTTGTGTGTGTGTGTGTGTGTGTGTGTGTATTGTTCTTTCCCTAATTGTAATTCTACAAAAAAGACGTTTCTCTCTCAGAAAAATATATTCCCCTAAATTAAAGTCATTTTGAATGGGGTGGAAAGAAAAGAAGAAGTCTAGTAACTCTAAAGGATCATCAATCATGTAACGTACGTAAAGATTGTGGAGTAAAGATTAACAGTTTTCCAGTAAACAAGGAAAACAACTACAGAGCTGTCATGAGGTAAATTTTGATGATTCCGCTTTCTTCCAACTGTACATATACTCTATTAAATTTAATATTTTTATATTTATTATGAGGAACAGGCTCACCTAATATCTTAACATCTCAAGTCTTTTTTAACATTTCAGTTATAGCGATAAAATAACCAGTGAACCAACTCCCTAAAAAATAGTGCAAGTTCTGAAAAACTGATTTTGACATGAATGGTTTATTTTTTAGCCACTAGAGTGGCCACTCAGCATTGGTGTCAGTCTTTAGTGTTGACTACTCTCTCTTTTTAAGTCTTACACCTCTGATAAGAATTCTGTGTAAATGAAAGGGGCCCCTGCGTATTTTGTTTAATTTTAGAAGCTATGCTCACAGCTGTTTTTATTTTTATGTCAAGATTGTGAAATTTTATTCCATATTTACAAATAATAACACAAACAAAATATTTAATGATTGTGTTATTATTTCTAAATATGGAATAAAATTTCACAATCTTGACATAAAAATAAAAACAACTAAGAGCTTAGATCTAAAATTAAACAAAAGACACAGGGACCCCTTTTATTTACACAGAATTCCTATTAGAGGTATAAGACTTAATTAGAGAGAGAGAGAGATTTTATTCCATATTTAGAAATAATAACACAAACATTAAATAATTTGTACATGTTTACTCAAGCATTTGATAGGACAGAGTGATAAGCAATAAATGAGGTGTGCATATGTACAACAGCTATGCTCAATACATGTCACCATATTTTTCGAGTGTGAGAACTTCCTCTTCTCTTTCCACCCACCCCCTAAAAATAATTTTACCCAAAGAATCTATGGATAAAGAAAGATGGTCATAAGATTTATTATTTGGGGCCAGGAAAGGTTAGTTCCATAACCAGTTAACAGGAGTGCTTGTGTGTAATTTGGTATTTTTATCATGCCAACAACTAGAATGCACTCCTTTTGTCTTGTTAATATAGCAAATTACTTCTGGCCCAACAATAATTAATCTAAATATTTTCTTTATATAGTAATAACCAATTTCAATTTGATACTAGTTTTGTTAAAATGTTATTAGAACATTTTGTAGTAATAACTTAGGAAAGTTATTACCCGGGTACACTGCTTCGACCACTTGGATCATCAGCAGGACCACTCCTCCACCCATGCAACACTAATAATTAGACAGTTTTATATATTCTTTCCTATTATTATTAGTCTTTATTTTATTATTTTTTTATTTATTTATTGAATAAACGTCAGTGAGTTCTCGATTCGATATGGCGATATGGCACGATTCTTGATTGTTTGTGTGTTTGTTTGTTTGTACGTGTCGTGATAACTGCCGTAAAAGTTGACCAATTTTGACAAAATTTGGCACGCACGTAGTACTTATTATGTGTCAGAGCTGTATAGTTTTTGGTTACATTTAAAAAAATATTTTCAAAATGGCGGCCAATATGGTGGACCACTTAAAAAAAAATTGAGCTAAAAATGCATGTTGTATATCATATGAAAGCCCTTGGAGAGTAGAAAAAGAAAATATATACAACATGTTCGAAAAAATTCAAAGTAGCAGAAAATTTTCAAAATGGTGGAAAAATTGCAGAGGAATAAAAATTAAATTTGACTAATATGGTCGTGTTATATATCACTGTAAAGCTCTTAATGAGTACAAAAAAAAAGTTTTGTATATAAAATTCAACAATTTCAACATGACCGCCAAAAATCTAAAGAAAATAAAAAATCATAATTCTGACGTGAGTTCCTGATGCAATGCATTACTAGTTTTATTTATGATTAGAAAAAGGGAGGTATTAACATTTTTAGTGTCCACTCACCTGCTTGTTAAAATGTCCTTAACAAAAGCAGCATTTTTTTCTATAAACAAAAATATTTATTTATTTTAATTTTATTTTTAATACATTTATATCTTTGAGTTTTAGATATTAAATATTTATTTGATTTTTTCCTTTATTTTTTTAAATATTTTTTTCTCCTACTTGATGTACGTATTTTAAGCGCAGTTTAGAATTCTATTATGAGTTTAGGAGTGCTTGTATTTGTAGTTTGTGTTATATATTCATATTTCATTTAAAATTCTTTGGTATTGATTTTTTATTTTATTTTCTTTATTTTATTTGGTTATTTATTTATTTTATTATTATTATATTTATTTTCCTTTTATTACATAAGTTAAAACTTGATTTTGTAATAAAAATGTTATTGTAAGAAGAGTTAGTTTTAGAGCTGTCGCTAGAGACCAGGACTGAATTCACCCCGCCTTCTGTTTGACATTATTTACAGATTATAATCTTTGTACTTTACCCTAAATTTATTATTGTGTAGAGATTCTGTTTTTTGGTTACTTTAAAGTAATTTAGTGTTGTGAGTTATACATCAATGAGGTTTAATTTTGTGTTAACGATTTCTTAAAAATATTTTTAGGTTAAAGAAATAGAAACGAGATTAGAAACAACCCTGCTAACAGTTGAGAAACGAGTTATAGTTTTAGAAGCTTTAACTGCTGAGTGGGGTGAGATAGAGAATGAATTAACCAGTGTTAGGGATTGGACTCAAGGACCAGCTACTTGCACCCTTGCTAAGTTATCTGGTCAAGCTATGACAGTGCAAGAGAGAGCTGTAGCTGCCGCTGCATTAAGAGGGCAACTAAATGACAGAGCTAAAATTCTTGATAAAGTCAGACAAAGAGCTGCTCAGTTGGTCAAAGGTATGTGTCATAGTATTAGTGATTCAAAGTCTTTCGCTGATAAGAAACTGATAACAAAAGAGTGACCAATGTTATAATATGTATATGAGTTTCTAAATTATTTCTTAGTTTTGACAATTTACCTTTAAAATTTTTCTTTAAGTGATTTATTTATTAACTTATAGGGTGTTTATACTCAGTAAAGTCGCTCTTACATTGGACAAAACCTTTTGTCCAATTTTGTTGTCACAAGTTTTGAAATAAACTGATAAGAAGGTGAAAATCACAGTATAGTGTTTTAATTTATTTAATGTTGATTAATTTTAGTCTGCAAAAACTCACTAAATTACTCTTTTATTGAATTAAAATGTTTAAATTAGACGTAGCAAGTTATCAGTAAATTAACTAATAAGATGATATTTTCTAATCTTTGTGTTTTATTTATTTTATATAAAGTGTTACTTTTTGTTTTTAATCAAAGTTTAATATAAAACTGTGTTTTATATTTTTAATAAAATATAACCAGGTTATCTCTAAATACCTGCTTAAAAATTAACAAATCCTTGTTTGTACTAGTTTGTAGTTATAAGAGGCTGATTCTATACTTAAAATCCTAGAATAATCAAATTATTTATCTATGAAATATTAGCAATTGTTATAGCACTGGTGGTCGCTCTATTAATTTTTAACTTATTTGTTACAAAATATGTAACAATAAAGAAATAAATGAATAATTTAGATAGGCTCCCATGCTAATCTTATGATAAACACATTTTTGATCACCCTTTCGCTTTTCCCGTCCTTGGTATTCCTAACCTGACAACTATCTCTTTAAGTCACAAATTACATTACTGTTTTAAATGTGATTAACATTTTAGTATTTGGCTTTTATATAGAACATTTAACCACGCTGGGTCTAAAAATATAAAAACTTATTACTTAGGTAATAAGTGATCTGGGAAGCCCCCCTTCCAAAAAATCTACCTCCCCCCTCTTTGACTCCAATCTTATGAGCTCATTTTCTTTAAAAATTTGCTAAGCTGCGTCCGCTAAGAGGCTTCTCAAGGCTAATGCCAGAGAGAGGAGACTGAGAGGTTATTTCTATCTATTTTTCAGGTGATTCCAACCATCCTCTTCTCCTTGAAGTGACTGATGTAGAAGGAAGTGTTACAAAGCTTCAAGCCTCTCTCGAAACCGAAGGTGCTTCACTTGAGAAGGGAGTTGAAACTGTTGAAAAATTCAATGAGTCATCAAGTCCTGTTAAAGCCTGGCTTGATGAGTCAGAACTATCTTTATCCATGGTGTCTGTCAAACCATCTTCTCTTCAGCAAGCTGAACAACAACTTATTGCTGCTCAGGTTGGTATAATTTTATTTTTATTTTAACTGTAATAAATGTCTGTACATTATTATACTTAGTCTATAATAATGTTTAAATTTTTATAGATATATAGTAGGTTTCAAAATTTGAAAACAGAAAAGTTCTAACAGGTGGTTGCTAATTACTTGGGAATGATTATTAATCCTTTTATTTTTATGTTAAATAGAAATTTGTCGCTGAATGTGATTGTAAAAGTTCTGAGATTGATAATCTGAGAGAATTATGTAGTGGAGGTCCTCGTGAGACATCAGAGTCTTTACTTGAAGCAGCTGATGCTCTAACATGCAGACTTGCTGGTATTCAGCGTGCTGCAAGACAGAGGTTAAACAGATCAGAGAAGTTAGTACAAGCTTGGAGACAGTTAGATTCAGCAGCACAGCAAGCCGAGCAGTGGCTAAATGGGCCAAGAATAGCTGAGATAATCCAAACTGAAATTTCATCAGATCTTATGGAATCACAGCTTGCTGATATTAAAGTAATTTTTTCTTGTATTTTTGGATCAGTAATTTTATTTGTTTTTAATAATAATAATAAACCTTGATTGCAATTAATGCAAATTTTTGCATCACGAATTGACCTTGCAGGGAAAATTTATTTTATAGTTATTTTGCACAATCAGTGAGGTGAGAATGTTTTATCATTTGAGGAGACAATATTGTTAGATTTAGAGGCCATTTAAAATGTAGCTCCACAGGCTAGCTGAAGGAGTACCTTCAGGTACTCCTACCTAGGTTCAATTAGGTAGTTGAACCTATTTTAAATCTTGGTTGTTATGGCAACGAAGACAAAGCAGAGGAAGCTAGAGTCAACCAAGAGTTGAAATCTTCCCTCCCTGTTGTGTTGACTTGTATTTATTCTGTTCACTATTATTCATTTTACATAAATTCTGGTCCCCATGCCGGGCAAATATCCTTTGTAATAAATTAAGAAAATCATAACGTCACTCGCACACCTGACTTCTCAGGGTCACAACCTTGACTCAGAACACATCCTATATAAACCCTCTCCTATTCCCTTCCTTATCTTCAGGAGGCTCTTTATGCTCATTGTGACTAGAAGTTATTCACTTGAGTGTTGCCCTGCCTGCTGATGATGGCGTTAAGTTGAAACCAGTCCAGGAATATTCATAGCCAACAGCAAGTATCGACGGTAGCTGATTCTTCAATTGCTTCTTCAAACTGCAGTAAATACAACCTCTTTAATTCCTTTGTAATGAGTGTTTCCAAGCTTAGCAATCAATTTCTTACTTAAGGTTCTGGTTTATGCTGTATATCTTGATCCGGTACTCAATTATCAAGTACTACTTGTAACTAATTTTTTTTTGTATTTTTTTAAAAGAAATGCGTATAACTATCAGGTTGGTTAAACAATACAGCAGTGCACACCATTGTTTTGCTCAGTTAGTCTTTATCTTTAAAGGTTTTAGCGCATTTCCTATGAAAAATACAGAAAAAATAAGTTACCAGTAGTGCTTGATAATTGAGTAACTGCTCAAGTTATAAAGCATAAACCGGAAACTTAAGCATCAAATGAATTTTTAAGCACGGAAATACGCTTTCCAAAGGAAATATTTGCCCGTGATGCAGACCACCACTCCAGAATTATTTTTTGGTTATAAACTTTTGTAATCTTAATAAAACGATAAAAAATGCTTGCCTTTACCAGGATTCGAACCCAGGTACCCTGGTTTTAAGTGCTTTTATCGACTCCAGACCATTTTCATTCAACTCACAGGCCCAACAGTACATCAAAAATGACTCCTCACTTGAAATATCTTGTTTACCGTATTCTAGGGTTTCCGGTAATTAATCTCCATTTTTTAAACTTTTTGGTTCCTTTAAAGGTTGTATCAACTTCAGACTGGTTATTTGGTTCATCTGCAAAAATAAATTAAAAAGGACACCCAATTCAAAATTTATTTTTCATTGACCGTAATTTAGGTTTCCCGTAATTAACCATGGTTTTTATTACTGTTTGGTGACTTAAAGTGTTTGTATTAACTTCACTGGTGCGGAAATAGCGAATAGGACTGTATGTAAGCGATAGCGAGTAGCGTAATAAAAAAGGGGGCTTGAAATTAAAAGAATAATTATTAAAAAATAAATTAAGCTTAAAATACAACTCACCAGTTTTTAAGTTGATGGTAGAAATAATGAATTATAAACCAGATGATTTGTGTGTGTCTGTGTAAGGTGTGAAATGTGAAAATGCTATTATAAATGTTAGGCCTGTGTAATAAAATTTGGTAAATTATAATTATACTCATCTGGGGCTGGAACAGAGGTTGAAGCAGGTGACTTAAATTTTGAAGCAGCAAGTTTGGTGTAAATAGGCACGGCGTTTGAGATAGATAATTTATGAGAATAAATAGATAATTGGTACAGATTTCGAAATAAACGTAATTAATATTAGATTTAACAATATGGCGGGTTTGCGAAAAGCGTATGAGAAGAATAGAAATATTAATAAATTTAAGTAGCGGCGTCTTACGTACAACTAACTAGAAAAGCGAGAGAAAATACTATCCCCACTCACACACAGACAATTTCATTGGTTAAACGTAAGAGCGAGGAATATATATTAATGAAAAAGGGCAGCGCGCCCTATCTGTTGATAATAATACGAACTAACAATTAAAGTAAAATAATTAATAACTTCTTCTTCATTAAAATATAAAATAAATCTATAAACTGCACAAACATACTCCCCCGGCTCAGGAGAGAAAATCCTGAGGAGTACATAAGAGAAAAGAAAAGTACTCGGAAAAAAAAGTTAATAGAACTTAAGTTCATCAAAACAAAATTAAGTATAAATCTTATTTGTTTATGGAAAACAATAAACTTATAGTAAGAAAAGTTATACTAAATGAAATAAGTGAACTTCTAAAAAATTATAAGTTGAACCTTAAAATATGAAAAATATATTTATTGGATGGGCAAGGGGCATAACTTGACCACTGGCCTACGATATAACTTTCCTTTAGATCGGATTGTGGCAACTCGCACGATTCCGTCAGGTCCTGGATGGACTTCCTCAACTATAGCAAGTGGCCATCGGGGGGCAGTTGTCCTGCTTGACGACTACAACTGTACCTATAGTTATAGGTTTTGACAAAGTATTCCATTTTTCACGAGATTGGAGGGTGTGAAGATATTCTTTATGCCATCTTTTCCAAAAATCTTGGACTATTTTCTCAATTAATTGGTACCTAGTCAATCTATTGATGGGTACATCATCATACTCAGGGGATGGAAAGTGGTCAATATTGTCCTGTAAAAGAAAACTAGAGGGCGTTAGCGCCTTTAAATCGTGAGGATCGGAACTCAGAACACAGAGAGGTCTAGAATTCATTATGGCCTCGACCTGTGTAAAGACTGTACTAAGTTCTTCATAAGAGTAAATATTGTTACCAACAATTTTTGATATCAAAGATTTGGCACTTTTAATATTGCTCTCCCAAATTCCGGCCATGTGGGGAGCGAAAGGAACTAGAGTTTTCCAAGTTATACGATTATCAGAGAGGGTGTTACCAAAATCAGAGCGGAACTCTGATGACGTAAGAAATTCATAAACTCTATCTAAATGATTGCGTGCACCTAAAAAATTGGTGCCACCGTCCGAATGAATAGTGTTAATAGGACCTCTACGAGAAATAAACCGTTTCAGAGCATTGAGAAAAGTGGGTGTAGTTAGGTCTGATGCAAGCTCGAGATGCACCGCCTTGGTTGTCAGGCAAATAAATAAACATAAATAAGCCTTGTGAGTGCGAACACCTCTTCTTTTTGAAAAGACAATATTATAAGGGCCAGCGTAATCACTCCAGTCTGGAGGAAGGGTTTACATTGGACTACTCTCTCTTTAGGTAGAGAACCCATTAGCGGAAAGGTTGGGCGCGGTTTATGTCGAAAACAAAAGTTACACAAACTAATACGTTTCCTAACTAAACTTCGTCCACCACATATCCAATATTTTTGGCGTAAAAGCTAGTGTGGTGTTAGCACCGGTATGAAAATGAGTAGCGTGAACTCTGTCAACTAACAAGTGGACTAAACGATTGTTAGAAGGCAATAATATTTGGTGTTTTTGCTGATAGCTCAGGTCAGAGTGGGCTAATCTACCTCCTACTACATATAGACCGTGTTTTCCTTTGAAAGGTTGAAGTTTACGAAATCTCGTAGAAAGACGATTGTCGTTTTCTAAATCATAAATTTCCTCTTTGAAATGTTGATTTTGAATAAATTTTAAAACTAAGATTTCTGCGGTATTATATTCAGCGGCGGTAAAGTAAGGCAAAGTAGGTTCAGATCTCTGATAGCGTAACCATCTGAGTATTATTGCGATTACTCTTAATATAAAGTCAAAACTAGAGCAATTATTTATAAGATCGATAAGAACATTTTCTTCCTCTTTAGATTGAGTTATGGCATGAACCATTTTCTTTTCTTCTACCAGTTCTTCTCCCCCGGGTAAAGGGATAGAAACAGGCCAATCATTACTATCTAAAAGTAACCATTCTGGACCAGAGCACCATAATGAATGTGATAAAAATGCCTTTGGAGTGATACCTCTAGAAAGGCAATCAGCGGGATTGGATACACCGGGAACATGACGCCAATCAATGTTTGGCGCCAGTTCATTAATAATTTTGACTCGGTTGGCGATAAAAACCTTCCAACGTGAAGGTGGCGAAGAAATCCAATGAAGTGTTACAGACGAGTCTGTAAAAGCGAAAATTTTATTAACTTTAACGCTATCTCTAAATGAATTAATAATGAACTCAATGAGCCTGGCTAACAGAACCACGGCACATAACTCTAGCCTAGGAATACTAATATTCTTTTGGGGGGCTACTCGAGTCTTAGCGCAAAGTAAAGATATGACAGGGGTATTGTTTACAATCACTTTAGAATACACTAAACAACCGTAGGCCTTGCCAGAAGCGTCAGCAAAACCTATCAAATCAAATAAGAGACAGAATCAAGGCCTATGTGGCGCGGTATTTTTAATTGCGATAAAAGTGGAAGTTGACCTTGTATTTGAGACCAAGTATTAATCAATTTAGGGTCAGAGGGCACTTGGTCCCAGTCTAAATTTGAAATCCAAAATTGTTTAATTAATATTTTTATAGTGACTGTGACAGGGGCAAGAAATCCAATTGGATCAAAAATTCTCGCATAAGTTGATAAAATATTTCTTTTAGTGCACTTCTGGTCGAAATAATCGAAAGAAAACATAAAACTGTCACTAGAAGCGTTGTATTGAAGACCTAATATTTTTGTTGTATCTGAGTCACTAAAATCTACGATTTTATTAAGACGTATTTCAGAAGGAATAGTTTCTAAAAAGGGTTGCGAATTGGAATTCCACTTAACTAAATCGAATCCTGCATTTTTAAGTACATGAACTAATTGAGCGTGAGCGGTTTGAGCGTGAGCGATGGATGGACAGCTATAAGCCAAGTCATCAATAAAAAAGCAATTTTTTATAATACTAGACGCTTCAGGGTAAAACTCTTTACAGTCGAGAGATATCTGAGAAAGTACTCTCAAAGCGAGGTAGGGAGCAGGTTTTACACCAAAAGTTACTGTATTCAAAGTATAAACTAGTACTTCGTCTTGAGTAGAAAATCGCCACAATATTTTTTGGTATTTTCTATGATCAGAATTAACTAAAATCTGCCGATACATCTGTTTAATATCAGCAGTCATAGCTACTTCGTATAAGCGAAAGTTGATTAATATAGAGACCAAGTCATTATGTAATTTTGGCCCCGTACTTAAAATATCGTTCAAAGAATAGCCGCTTGAAGTTTTGCAGCTCGCGTCCCATACAACTCTTAATTTAGTCGAAGTGCTATCAGGCTTTACGACACAGTGATGCGGCAGATAACAGCCGTCAGTACTTTCTTCCCCGCGAGTCATATGACCCTGAGAGGCATAGTCATACATAAATTTATTATACTCTTCTCTCAATTGAAGGTTAGAGTCTAAGCGTTTTTCTAAAGAATATAGTCTGCGTAGAGCGATGTCTTTTGAATTTTCTAGCAAGGAAGGGTCTTTGGAAAAAGGCAAACTTACACTGTAACGGCCTTCAGACGTTCGTATAGTAGTTTTAGAAAATAAATGTTCACAATTTTCGTCTTCAGAGGTTAACTGTGTATTTGAAGAACCACAATGTATCTCCTCTAACTCCCACATACGCGCAACTAGCTTATCTAAAGGCTGAGAAACAAAGCTACAAAAGCTTTGACTATTACTAATAGCATTGTTAGTTAATTTAATATCTACAGGACCCGTTACAACATAACCTAGACTTGTTTCTATAGCACTAGGTAGATCAGGGGGACCGGTAATATTTCCTGGCTTCATGAGCCTAGCAAACAGCGATGCTCCAATTATTAAATCTATCTTTCCTGGTATATGATAGGACTTATCAGCTAAAGTTAAATTTCGAAGATGCGTTAAAAAACTCAAAGGTCACAAGAAGGGAGTTCAATATCTGATCTATTATCAAAGTTTTAGGTAATTCATACTTAATATTTTGATCAAAATGCGGAGAACACGACAGTGCATTCATTTTCGACTTTAGTCAGAGCGCCTCCAATACCTTGAACATTTGTTATTAACGGTCTCTTAGACAAATTAAGTTTATTACAAAAAGATTTAGTTATGGTATTTGGCTGAGAGGCTGAGTCCAAAAGGGCACGACATAAATGCGGTTGATTTTGCGAATCGTAAACTATTACTTGAGCGGTGGTTAAGAGAACGGTGTTAACCTGAGGCGAGCGATTAAAATCAGTAGCAGCGACAAACGATACGTTTTCAGAATCTTCCTTATTAATAGATTTCTTATCATTGTTTTTATTATCACACAACATAGTATGGTGCGAGGGCAACTTGCAACTTAGACATGAACTCTTAGAGCGGCAGTTCCTGTCTAAATGTACGTGAGATAAACAAAATTTACAAATATTATACTTAGCGACTGCGGCTTTACGATCTCTTACGGACATGTTTTTAAAATCATCACAATAATAAACATGTTTATGATCAGGTTTTGAACAAAGCGGACACTTATAGGTTCCAGAATAAGTAGAAAACTTTTCCCTAGTAACATAGGAGTGCGAATTCTGTGAAGTAGCGTGAGAATTTTGCGAATTAGCGTTAGAGTGAGAATTTTGAGAATTCTGAACAGAAGCTTGAGAATTTTGAGCAGTAGATTGAGAATTCTGAGCGTTACGGTGACTCGAGCGAGGCGTAAAAGGAAGCGCGGTTCCAGACGGTTTGACCATGACCGATTGTTTGGAGGTCGAATATTAGGTCTATAAACATCGTGTCCTTTAGCGTTATTATTATTAGAAGTATTGTTAGAAATACTATTAGAAGTATTGCTACTATTAGTAGAAGCGCTATGCGTCAATACTTTAACATAGCCTTGGAGAAAAGTATACAGTTCTTGAAAACCCGGCAAGTCCTTATTATTAGCATCGATATTAGGTTCAGCGGCTTCCGAAGTCTTCACTAGAGTTAACTCGAATTGACGAACTGTTATAGCGGGCAAGCGAGATGCTGCGATGTGGTATAAAACAAAATTTACCGGGTCTTTAAGTTTTAAATTTTAAAAAGGCCTGAGCCGGTGCGGCGAACTCTTGTAAAAAACTATCAATAGTTTCGGGCGATTCTTTATGAGCTTTGGAATATTTTAAAATATTATTTAAATATTTTGAAGCTAGCACTCTAGGATCAGCAAAGCGTCTACATAGCGTATCCCACATAGTTTTTAAATTTTCACCCGTAGGATTAATCCCGGAGACAAGGGCCAGGGCCTTGCCTTGTAAGGCCCCTGATAAAAATCTAACTTTCATATCATCAGAGAGTCCTTTATTATCGATAATAATTGATTTAAAGTTATAATGAAAAAAATCCCAATTAAGTTCATTCCCATCAAATTTCGGTGGGTCAAGGGGTGGTAATTTGGGACCCTTAGGCTCAAGTGAATCATATTTAAGGCTCGTGTTTGCCTGTAAACAGCCTGCAGAAGAACTGCTAGTACCTGGTTTTTCTAGAGCTTCTTGTTCTAATAAATCTTCAAGCGTTTGTTTAATAGAGCAATAAAGATTATCGAAAGCGTTAATTTCATTATAATTAGGATCTTCACCTAACTCAAGTTTATAATTATTAATCTCATCAATAGTGCTTTCAAATTGACGCTTTGTCTCTTCCATAGTTTTACAACTAATTTTAAAAGTTTTCTTTAATCTTTCATCGGCATCTGATTTATCGTCTTTAAATTGAGACATATCAAAAGCATTTTGAACGCGTCTAAATAAAGTTTCTTTACGTGCCGTTAGTAATTTTAATTTGGCTTCAACGTTAGCGAGATAGCGGGCTAAATTAGGATCCTCATTGTCATCGCCTCGAGGCATTTTACTAATTTTATTTAATAAAAAAAATCAAAAAAAAATATTAATGAAAGCACTAAGGCTGTCAAATAGAAATATAAATTAGCGGCACGAAAATAATCGTTCTATGTTAAATATAAACAAGAAAGCAATATTTATTGCAATTGATTTAAAAACAAAAATTATTATTTTGTAATTTAAAAATTAATGTAAACTTTATTACAGTGAAATTATCAATAGACAAATTATTAAAAAAAATATCAATAGACATATATAGGAAAAATAGACAAACATATATAGAAATATGTCAATAAAAGATAGAGGTAAAATATAATAAAATAACAATATATAAAGACAAAGGTTACTGAAAACACACCGTGAATGTTCACACAAACGTACTGTTCGTTCATACAAACTATTACAACGAACTAACCTGCTTTGTAGGCTAATACAAATAGCCTAATTTTATAGAAAATAGGATTGTGAAAAATAAATAAAATATAAAAATCCGTGGCTCGAATTGACCAAAAATATGGTGCGGAAATAGCGAATAGGACTGTATGTAAGCGATAGCGAGTAGCGTAATAAAAAAGGGGGCTTGAAATTAAAAGAATAATTATTAAAAAATAAATTAAGCTTAAAATACAACTCACCAGTTTTTAAGTTGATGGTAGAAATATGAATTATAAACCAGATGATTTGTGTGTGTATATGTAAGGTGTGAAATGTGAAAATGCTATTATAAATGTTAGGCCTGTAATAAAATTTGGTAAATTATAATTATACTCATCTGGGGCTGGAACAGAGGTTGAAGCAGGTGACTTAAATTTTGAAGCAGCAAGTTTGGTGTAAATAGGCACGGCGTTTGAGATAGATAATTTATGAGAATAAATAGATAATTGGTACAGATTTCGAAATAAACGTAATTAATATTAGATTTAACAATATGGCGGGTTTGCGAAAAGCGTATGAGAGAATAGAAATTTTAATAAATTTAAGTAGCGGCGTCTTACGTACAACTAACTAGAAAAGCGAGAGAAAATACTCTCCCCACTCACACACAGACAATTTCATTGGTTAAACGTAAGAGCGAGGAATATATATTAATGAAAAAGGGCAGCGCGCCCTATCTGTTGATAATAATACGAACTAACAATTAAAGTAAAATAATTAATAACTTCTTCTTCATTAAAATATAAAATAAATCTATAAACTGCACAAACATTCACACTGGTTTCATTCTATACAGTGCCCAATGCCCAATAAACATAAAAGGACTTTTTGCAGTAAAAAATAAGTAATAACCTTTATTATATTTTTATTTAATTTTATTATAATTTTGTAAACCACTTTTCACATTTGTGCTCAGTGTATAAAAACAGAATTCAATTGTAAATCAAATAGAACCAGATAACTTACAACAATATTATTAAGTAAGGCAAAACAAAAACAAATAATATATCATAAATATAAATTAAGAATTGAAATCTAGAATAAGGATCAATCTGTTGCATTAGCTTCAACCATATAGAAGCTGAGATGTGAAACCAATGCATTATATGAATAATAAATGAGAGAAATAAACTCCTATAACAGTCTCACTATGAGTTTACGAGTTGAGGGAAATCAAAAAAGTTTCATATGTATAGTCATGGATCAGAAAATAATCTGGAAAGATAATATAAATACTGTACTAAAAGAAAATATCAAAGTACACTTTTATTTATATTAGCTAGATACTCACCTTTAAATACAATTGTATTTTGAAAGTCTTTGCAGGAACAAGAAAAGAAACCATTTGGAGAATTTAAAAAATATGTCAGCAGTACAGCTTTTAAGTCTTTTGGTTAATACTGAATAACTTCTGTCAGTGGAAGACTTCCACTAAAAATGTATTTTACTTACTCTGATTTAGTTTGTATGTAATATATTATACCCTTTTTGCAGAATCTTGGTGAAGAAATGAAATGTCGCAGAGAAGCTATAGAAGCATGGAGAGAACTATATGAGTGGACGTGTCAAGCTAGTGATCAACTAGAACATGCTTCTAAAACCCAGACACTAACACCTGAATCACTTGAAGTATTAGAAAAAGAATTAAGCTCATGGAATGAAGCTGCTCCTGAAATAGATCAGCTTTGCCATAATTCGCATGTACTTCCTGTCATGTCTGCTGCCCAACTTGTTTCTAATGTCGATTCATTGTACACCGTCACCAGGTTATTATATTATTATTATCGTTCATAGAATTGATTCTATTAGAGTATTTTATATTACTCTATGATTTAAAGTTTTACACTTAAGTTAGAAATCAGGAATTATTACATTTTTCATTTAGAAGAAGTTACAATGGAGTATTTTTATTTTACTTTTAATACTATGGGTGTATAAGAGAAGTATTGTGTTAGCACTGAAAATACTAAACCTGCATTTCACTTCATTAATCTATTTCAGGGATTTTTAAGACCTGCTAAGTGGTTTTTACTACCCTTTCTGCCTGTTTGTGTGTCTATGTAGATTTTCTTACATTGCCTGCTAAAGTAAAAATAATACTGAACTAAATATAATTTATAATATTTTTTTTGCCAATTTGGTTATCCTGTATCATATTTTTTTAGGTCACAACTGGAATCTAAAAAACTTGAAGCTGCCCAAGTTGGTGAAAGATGGGCCAGGTTCCAAGAAGATCAGGACGCAGTTAGCAAGAGAATATTTGCCAGTCAAGAACATATTGATAATGTTTTATTGGATATTACTGAATGTAGTAAGTTAGAGGGGGCTCTCCAAGCTTTGGCAAAAGTGGCTTCTGCTCATTCTGCTTCAGAACCTGATAAAGATAGGCTCTATCGAGATGGTCAAGAATTGAGCACTTTAGACGAGAAGAATGTTACAGTCATTCAAAATATTCTCGCATCAATCGATATTAATTGGGCTAAAGTTGGTAAATCGATTCAAGAAGGCAAATTGAAACTCGGTGAGATGAATGCTGCTTATAAGAAATTTGTTGAAAACAATGCTCAAGCCCTCGCTTTAATCACTAAATCAGAAGAATGTGGTCCTTTTGAAATTCCAACTGATCTTACTTCGTCAATTTTAAGACATGAAAATTCTAAAAAAGCTATCATTTGTATGAAACAAGCTAAGAGTAATATTGATAATATGGAAAACAAGTATGAAGCCATTGTTAAGCAAGGTCAACCTCTTGAAAATTTCAGGGTGGATGATTTGAAAGAAGCCTTAGATACCATTCACTCTCTATGGAACAATAATAATGAAAAATATTCCTCGTTAGTTGAGTCCAGTGAATCACAAATGGTAATTTGGAAACAAATTGATGAAATCAAAAACAATTTGATGCAATGGCTGGAAACGACCAATTCTGCTTTGAGTAACGCTTTAGAGAATATTGGTGATACGGAAGAAGCATTATCCAAACTTAAAAATTATAAAAATGAACTTCCATCTCATTTACAAATGAGAAAAAGTGTTTTAGATCACTCTAAGCAATTATTAGGTATTAATGAAGTTAATTCTATACCAACCTTAGACTCGCTAAAGAATTTGTTGAATGATGAGTTTAAAGAACTGGAAAGATTGGGTGTTGAGTTGGAGTCTGCTACTTCTACTTTGTACGAGTCCGAACAAGCTATTAGAGATCAAGTTAAATTATGTAATGAAGCTATTAGTGCTATAAGAGAAGAACTCATGGCTTGTGATAGTCTAACGGGAGAAAATCAAGTTATCATTGATAGATTAAAGAAATGTAAAGTATTAAGAAAACAATTAAGTGATCAGAATATAGACGGAATTGAAGCATGTTTCATTGATTTAACTCAACAATATCCAAGTCTTTCTGAGTCCACTGCCTGCAAAGATTTGAACGGACTGAAGAAAAGATTTTCAGAGATTTCGCTTTTAGGTAACAAAGTTGAAACAACTCTTATGGGTTTCTTATTTAAATGTTACAAAGAGAAAATGGCCTCTTTTAATAGGAATGTTCAAACCTATAAAGAAAAGACAGCTTGGTGTCTTCCAGAAAATGATAGCGATCGATATAGTTTGGAAGCTAAGATGGTCACACTAAAAGAAATTGAACCTGGTTTATCTAGTTGCTCGGAGTTGAAAATAGACGTTGAAAATTCGTTGAAACTATTAATTGATACTGGTTGTGATATTGATACCAATAGTTTGGTTAATGAACAGGAAAATGTTTTACAAGACCATAGGCAGTTAGTTGTGGAGTTTGATAAGTGCAAAAATGATCTGAAGCAATTTATCTGCATCTATCAACAGTTTGAAAGTGTATCGGAATCTATATTATCGTGGCTTAAAGACATGGAGAGTAAAGTTAGAGAAACAACTTCAAAACAGACTGAGCTACCTTATATTTCTGATAAAATTAATTTATTAGAAGTGTACCAAAAAGAAATTTCTTCAACTGCTCCAAAATTAAATGAACTTAAAACCTGTAGTGCCTCAATTTTAGATAATATTCCCGAATCTAGAGTTTCAAACAATGTGGAGCAGATAATGAACAGGTTTAAATCCTTGCAGACAAATGTTAATAATTCTATTGACAGACTTTCACTGTTGAGAAATAATGAAGCTATATTTCAAGATTCTCTGGCTAATGCACAGCAATGGATTGTTGATACAGGTAATAAACTTAGTGAGTATGAGCACATCGTAAAATCAACTAAGAAGCCATCTACTTATCAAGAAGTTTTAGAAAAATTAAAAACATTTTCAGATGATAAAGAAGTTGGACTGCAACTTATTAATAAGGCTATTGAAGAAGGCGAAGTTTTATTTCCTAATATATCTCCTGAGAACCGTGATTTAATTAGATCTCAATTGAGGAGTTTAAGAGACGATTCCGAAGCGTTAATAGATCGAGCTAGTTCTATTGGGAAATCTATCGAGTCTGTTCTTATGCAGAGAAATTCATTCGATGTAAGTCATCAACAAATATCTCAATGGATAGAAGAAACAGAGAAGAAATTAAAAGAAAATATTCAACTTAAAAAAACACTTCAAGAAAAGAAATTGGCTCTTCACTTTTATCGTTCTCTTGTTCAAGATATTACTTCCCATCAATCCATATTTGGCAAATTGCAAGAGAAATTTGAAAATATCCCTGATATTGAAACTGGGGATAAGTTAAATAAGATTATGGATGATTATAATAAATTATTAGATAATGCAAAATCCAGTGTCAGTGTGTATGAACGGCATGTGGAGAATCATGAAGCTTATGTCCAAGCATTGGAGAAATCAAGAGATTTCGTCAGGACATTAGTTTCTGAAGAGGCAGTTTCAGATAGAGACGGGGATGAAGCTAAACTACTTATTATTGAAAATATACTTTTACACAAAGAAGATGGGGATATATTGATCTCTACATGCGATGATTTAGTGAAAATTGTTTTAACTGAAACTGACAGTGCAGGACATGAAGCTATTATAACAGAGTTAGACGAACACAAGAAAACTTGGATTGAATTTATCAACAGATGCAATACAAATCTGAACTCTTTACGCTTACAATGTCGAAGGTGGGGTCAACTTGAAGAAAAAATTGAAGAACTAACATCTTGGCTTAAAGCAAAAGAAGCTCAAGTTAAAGACCAGAGTCTTAAAAGCACAGAAGAAGCTAAGAAAACTCATTTAGATAAATTAAAGCTATTAGTTGATGAAATATCATCCAAGTCTGACGAGTTTTCTAGTTTAGTTGCTGAATCTGTTGAAGCTGATCCTGAGATAACTGAAAGAGTATCTAAAACATCTATGAGATACCAAGCTTTGAAAACTCAAGCAAAGGTAAAAAAATCATTTACATTAATAAATATATAATTTGTTCATATAATTAGTTAATAACACTGTAAAAATACTGGACAAAATATCTACTTTTATTGTCTGTGTTAAAAAAATAATAATTTTGGGCCAATATATCTGGTTTTATACAAAATAAAATCAATAACTAGGAAAGAAAAAAGGTTTCTAAATGTATCGAGAAATATAGTAGTTTTATATATTTATTGTTTATATTTGATATTATTCTCTTCATTTTTAGCAAATTTTCAAAGAAAAAACAAATTTTTGAGATGGGGGCCATAGAGGGGAGGGGGTTGGTTTGTTTGTTTGTTTACTGATTTATTTAACCATGCAGAATTAGGACCATATGGTACTCTCTTCCATTTAATGTGGATAATCTTTTAGCTGATTTATTAATTAAATATTATTATTATAATATAATAAATAATATAATACTAAATTATATTATTTTTAATGTTAATTAATTTTATAGGAGATGGTATCAAGGTATGAACATTTTGTGAGAGAGCATAATGAATTTGATAGGAATTATAATGATTTCTTAGAATGGCTTAAGAAGCACGATGCTCAGCTAAAGAAGCACAAAGAAATAGTTGGAAATTTACATGTTCTTCAGGTCAGTACTAAATTTTATTTATTTATTGAAAAGAGTTCTGCGGATGTTATTTTATATTTTGGGTTTTTTTTTAAATTGACTTAGTGTTGTTGCCTAGTATATATCATAAAACTAACTATATGTGTTGTTCACAGTGCATTGTATTTAAATATTATTCATATTCATGGCTTTTGTAAAAAAAATCTAACCTATTTCTTATGGTTTTAGGAATGTCAGAAACAGTTAAGAGACATAGTGGACATTAGATTAAAAGAAAGTGGTAAGTTCGAATCACTTTTAGATCAGGGCGAGAAACTTTATGTTCATACATCTCCTGATGGCAGAGAAATTATCAGGCAGCAACTCAGGTTAGTAGCATCCAATGTTTGGAGACAAAAATAAGTCTTAAATAAATAAATATGTGTTAGAATTGAGATTCCAACCTAGCAAAAAAGTTTTGGACTTCAATAATTTTAACAAAATAGCCAAAGACTTCTTACTTGGAAATAACTTCTATGGCCCAAATAAGTTCTTCCCAGATCATAATGAATTACTGTTCTAAAGTTAGTTTTGATTTTTTGGTTTTGATGATTGTATACCTATAAAAAGGGTCTTAACAAAAGTTTAACAAAAAGCCTTAAAAGCATAACAAAGTTTTTATTCATTTATTTCTAATCTGAGCCTTTGATTAAAAAACGATTGGAATATTAACTAATAGAAGCATTGGGATGATAAGATCTGGTGGATATAGTATAATATGTTAGGGTTAAGATCCCTATCCAAGTTTTCAAACTTTCTGAGGTTGCTACAATATTTAGAAATAAGACCCAGAAGGGTCTAGCAACAGAGTACCATGTATTACTGCAGCCACCTATTAACCATTGCTAGATCTAAAAACAAATCTCTTTTGGTTTTACAGTTTTACTCTTTATGTTTTGAACAGTACATAAATTAGAAACTTATAATGTGAAATTTGTTGAATAGTTTTCAGGAAGTAAAGAAGAATTTGTCTCCTCCAAGGGAGAAAAAGTTACTTTTCACTCCCAAGGGTTAAAAAGTTACTTTTCACTCCCAAGAAAGAAATAGTATATTATGTTACAAGACTGGGAATAAGGTATTTTTTTCACTGTGGCAACTATATGTTCTGTCGAGCGAAGCGGGACTTTTTTTACCTTGGGGAGCCAAGGTAAAAAAAGCTATTCCCAGTCGTGTAGGATATGCTATTTTTTCACGTGTAGTAATAGTAAGCATCTATTTCGAAGAAAAACAGTAGAATGTGTAAACATTTGCCAATACACTTCTTTCAATCACCTGGTTGGCCAAAAGTTTCAATTCTAGCGGTGAATTTTCATATCTGAATCACTATCCATGATTATTAAACACTTGATAATAAATAATTATTAATATTTTATAAACAAAAAAAAGTAAGAAGAGCAAGGAAGAAGGTTATATTATAACTTTGTAGTAAACTACTAGCACCCACCTAGTGGACATTTGGGAACTTAACCAGTGACATTAAAAAACTATTTTACTGTCGCCGACAGTTAAACTCTACAAAACTGTCACAGACGGCAAAATCACGTTTCACCTACTTCTTTAAGGATGTTAAGTGCCTTTACGGTCGCAAAACAAAGATATTATTTACTCTTAAGGGAAAAAAGTTAATTTCTAAAAAGTGTTGTGTGAGCCCTAACTCTTATAATTGGGGGTGTTTTTTCATTCTTTTTGGAACAGTTTACCCTAAATTTGTAAGGGAGGTCTGATAAAAAAAAAATTACTAGTTTACCCTAAAAGAAGTTGTGTGGAGCTATAGAAAAAGGTTCTTTGGGAGGTGCCACCCGCAAAATATATTAAGGGGATTCAACCAAAAAACATATGAAACTAAAAATATAACATTCATTAAATTATGTCAACGTCTGCAAATAAAATCTTGTTGGGAGTGAAATGTAATTTTTCCCTCACAATATTACCTCCTCGGGAGGTTATTGTTATAACTTCTGTGACTTTCCGTGGCCTCATGAGTTAAATACATATATCCCTCAGCTTTTACCGTAGGAACCAACTTATTACTTAGAGAGGGAATAATAGCATTTTTACTCCCTTGGTGCATAATTAACTATTTATCACTTGCTACGTGTTATCAATTATTTCAGGAGTGTTCGAGGACTATGGGAAGGATTCTCTGAAGAATTGCAAACTGCTGTTCAAGTATTAGATCAATGTTTATTACAATTTGCTGATTTTACTCTTGCACAAGAACAATTAACTAAATGGCTCAAAGATGTTGAAAAAGGAATACAGCACCATACTGAACTTAAAGCTACTCTTCAAGAGAAAAAGGCTCAACTGCAGGTATATTCGTAAAATTGATGTTACGATTATTAGATGGGGGGCATAGTTAACTAAAATTATTATCATATTTATATCTTAAACTAGCAGTGATACCCGAGCTTCGCTCAGCAAATATTTAATTCATCAAACAACAAATGATTAATTATTCCTTTGAGAACTACAAAAAATAAAAGTTGTTAACAGTGGTAACAGCAAGAAAATTCCTTGTTTAAGAAGTTTTAGTCTATCCGGTGATTCTAAAGCTGTGCTTTATGATTGCTTGGTAAGTTCCTTGTTTTGATAAGTTGACAATCAAAAATAGAATTAAAAATAGAATATGACTTTTAATGAGGAAACAATAATAATTTCAACAAAATAGGCCACGAATTAAACAATTCAACAAACGCCTATTATTTTAGAACACAGAATAGTTATTTTTGAGATATATAAATATTATTTTAGACTCAAACAGTGTTCATTGTGAACAGTCAATGATATAATTGAAAGTTAGGTTAAGATCCATCGTTTTGATTCAATCTGTTAGCTTTACACATTTTTACACTTACCCCTATAAGTATTTTAGAAAAGATCTTGATAACACATATAATATGTTCATTCTGACCTATGAGGATTCTAGGTTTAAAGTTTAGTCATGCTCTATCGATGAAATTCTGAGATATAAGACTCAAATTTGTTCACTTTCACTAACTCCTTATGGTTATTTGAGAATGTATTTCGATGAGTCATAAAATATGTTCATTTTGACCCATGAGTTGTCTAAGTTTGAAGTTTAGTTAAGATGCATAATGTAGATTCTGAGATTTAAACATCTAAAACTTATTTTTTACACTAATCCCCTATTTTCATTTGTGAAGGAATTTTGTTGAGACATATAATGTGGTCAATTTGACCTATGAGTCGTTTAAGTGTAGAGTTTAGTCAAGATCCATTTATTAGATTCCAATCTGTAAGCACTTAAAATTTAGTGTTGCACTAAACCCATATTATTTTCTAATGAGTCCCGATATGACTTAAAAGGTGACTACTCAGACTTATGAGCATTCTAAGTTTAAAGTTAAGTCAAGATCTATCAATAAGACTCCGAACTGTAATACAAAAAAATAATTTTCACTCTAATACCTTATTGCTATTTTAGCACTGATCAAGATCTGACATAGTTTATAACTCCTTCTGATATATGATTAGTCTAAGTTAAAACTTTGGTCTAGATCCTTTAAGTAATTTTTGAGTTATAAGCAACCAAAATTTCTATTCATAAAGATAAAAGTATACATACATACTGTAACGTAAAATTATGTAATAATTATCTGTTAAAATAAATGGGTTAAACGGCGAGTCATAAGACACCTTCAATATAAACAAAGTCTGTATTTGAAAACAAAATATATATATTACCGTAAGGAATACAAATGATAAATTTCTCTTTCGCACTGTGTATAAAACACTTTAAACTAATAATTAATTACTTAAATGAGACGAATTCCGTAGGCCGATACTATATCTGTACCTCACGGTGGTCGCATGATATCTATCCACAAAATCCTATAAACAACAAGTAATGAGAAAATAGATTAGACATGTGCGCCCACGTAGAAGCAACAATCGGTTCCGCTACATAGCCCCTTCAGCTCATTGTGTTAAGTTAAGATTAAGTTAGGCACAATGAGCTATCATAAAGAAATAGTTGATAAAATTGCAACAAATGACCCCGTTCAGATCTCGGTAGTAGTAGTAGTATTAATTCCTGTTATTATTCATAATCAGAACCAATGTCTTCATTTATTCTTTTCCGCTTAGTTGTATTACTTATGATGTTTTTATTAGAGTATGCCGGGTGAAAATTTTTATCTTGACAAGATTTAATTTGGTTACGATCGTCATATTCTTGTGGCTCCCTCCTATTATCAAAAATACGCAAAATATGAATTAATGACTCTAGATTCCTTTTTCCTTGCTGATCCCAAATAAATTTCATATCAACCTCATAATGATTCACCAGATCCTCTAAAATTGTTTCCTCGTCAATGGTTGGAGTTAGTTCCCTAGATACAACAAGAATATTATACACATAGTCCTCCCTACTTAGTCCTTTAGATACATCATACTTTCCGCATAAAAGTTTCTGCAAGTGGCGTCGGCTCAGTTTGTCCCAATATCTAGACAAGAATTTAGATTCGAATTCTTCATAAGATGTTATTGATGACATTGTAACGTGCCACCATTTAGCCGCAGAACCAAACAACGATTTGGAGACAAACCACAGTTTTTCAGATTCGGAAACAGCATGTATCCTAAAAAAATCAGAGAGTTTCTTCAAGAATAAAGTTGGAGCTCTATCTCTATCGCCATTAAATTTTGGTATGTATGAATCAGTCAATAAACAAGAGCACTGATTAGAAGATGTTACCTTATTTTTAGCTATTGCAATAGATTTTACATCATTAATAGAATTTAATAGTTTCTTCATTGACTCCTCCATTTTATCAACAATTGTGGTCATTTTTACACTCCACATATCTGCTAGTATTTGATTTTTCGCGCATTTGTTATCAATCTTGTCATCTAGACCAACTACTTTAATTTCCTGGGACCTAGTGTTACTTTTCTGATCATGTTCTTTCTTTGAAAAAGTTTCCTCAATGCTTGTAAACACTTTTAAATTTGTTTGAAAAAGTTTCAAAAATTTCCAAAGTTACTTGCTGAAAATTTTGAATAGTTTTATAAGCAGCCTCATATTGATTAAAATATTCTTTAATCTTACTTTCAACAACAACATCTAATTGCGAATATAATAGTGAACTATGATCTTGATTTGAATCTATAGGCAATGACTCCATATTAAACCTTACTTTGCTAAAATGATAACACCTTACCAGAGTATTTGGGAATATATTTCACAATAGTAAGCTACACTTTTAAATCCAAATAAAAATTAACTTTAAAATTCTCTCTGTAAAAAAACTAAACTTACTCCAACAAATTATAAAACGTCCAAGTTATAATAAAATAATAAAACTTAAGTAACTTGCTTATTTTACACTTTTCACTCGCCAGCCCGTTGGGTGCCAATGTAACGTAAAATTATGTAATAATTATCTGTTAAAATAAATGGGTTAAACGGCGAGTCATAAGACACCTTCAATATAAACAAAGTCTGTATTTGAAAACAAATATATATATTACCGTAAGGAATACAAATGATAAATTTCTCTTTCGCACTGTGTATAAATTATTAATATATAAAACACTTTAAACTAATAATTAATTACTTAAATGAGACGAATTCCGTAGGCCGATACTATATCTGTACCTCACGGTGGTCGCATGATATCTATCCACAAAATCCTATAAACAACAAGTAATGAGAAAATAGATTAGACATGTGCGCCCACGTAGAAGCAACAATCGGTTCGCTACAATACATACACACACACACACATATATATATATATATATATATATATATATATATATATATATATATATATATATATATATTATATATATATATATTGTCAAAATAAAATTGTTAGAGCTTTAAGTCAGTATCTAAACCTTCTTGTAATCAACAACAAAATAAAACTTAGCTCAAGTAGTCCGAGGACATTAATGGATTGATGGCTTCCCCTCTTGAAACATCTAGTATTAGAGAGATCCTGCTCTTTATAAAATGTTTACTAAGATTAGCAATGTTCAGCATTCTAGGGTGAAATTGTATTAGAAAAGGAAATATAACATACAGTGCTTTTAATAGAATTTTTTTACAATTTTGTTTCAGAATCACAAGATAATGCATCAAGAAATAATAGATAATCAGAGTCTAGTGTCATCAGTGTGTGATAAAGCCCAAGTATTGGTTGATCTAACTAAAGACAGTTCTCTTGAGACATACATCACTTCTATTAGACAATTATATCATGATATTGTCACTAAATCACAGGTAAAATAGACTTTTTTACCTTTTTATTTTTTTTAAATTACCTTATAAAAATTTATAAGGTACTTACATTTTTTTATAATAAACAATATTTTTTTATTGTCTTACTTTCAAGTTAATAATTAAATTAATTTATCAAAATTATTTACTTTATTACTTTAATGTTTAACTTTATTTACTATGTCATAAAAGTAGATTTTTTAACAGTTAGATTTTTTTTGTTACATTTTTCTTTTTTTCTCCTTTAATTAATATTGAAGGAGAAAAAGAGAAATCATTAATAATAATGTATTAAAGATCTATTTAGAATATTTAATTAGAAATTTATTGTTAATGTCCATTTTAATAATTTTCTGTATTTAAAATATTTCTATTATCTTTAATTTTTTGTATTTACTTTGATATATTTTGATTATTTTTTTGTTTCTTCTTATTTCTAAAAATGTTCTATTTTTCCAAAAGAGATTACTTTTAGCGAATTCATAAATGAAATGACGCTTATGAGGTTATGACGGAAGTATAGGTGGGGTTCAATCGAATATATAATATATATTATATATATTTATATAATATAATATAAATGATATATATATATGTATATTGTATGTATAGAGTTTTCTACTAATTTAAGATGGCAAACGATAATCTCGAAACGTTTATGAAAAACTTTGCAAATCGCGAGATGTTTTACGAATGTTTTATAAAAACAATATGACGTCATCAATTATGACGTCATGAAAAAAATTTTTTTTGAAACTTAGCTTATATCTAGTATTAGGTAGAGCTAGCGAATCGATTAAGACCAATTTCAGCTCAATCGAACCATCACAAATGGCCAATTGGTATACAATATATATATATCTTGTATATATGTATACGTCTAGGTCAAAAGACTCGTACGATATCTGTTGGGTTCAGTAGTGTTAGAGGGTGGGGATATAGTATAAAAGAGACCTCTACCTCTTGCTCCATCATGGTAAAGCCTACTGTCCCAGAGAGACCGGGCAAAATGGCTTCCACTGAACCACGCCGAGCTAAGCAGACCCGTAAAGAGGCAAGAACATCGAAGTAGTTATATGGTCGAAGTTATTCTAAAACGAATGCGACCAGTTTCAGCTCAATCGGACAATCCTAAGTGGCAAACGGTATTTTTTTTAAATAATCATGAATATATTTTTTCAAACCTTAGATTTACTCAAATAAAAATTTGTTTACAAAAAAAATTTGACATTTTCTTAAATTTTATAAACAATCATAATGTAAGTAAGAGTTGATTGTCTTTATTGCCGAAGTCATTCTAAACCATTGCGACCGGTTTCAGCTCAATCAGACAATCTTTAGTGACGGAAACGGTATTTTTATTTAAAAACAAAAATCATGAAATAATATATTTTTGTTTATAATGTTTCTTAATTTTAATATTATAGCATACTATTAATAATAGAGTAAATAATAAATCTCAATTAGTAAAAAACAAGTTTGTGAGAAAGCCACTCAGCAGGCCGCGAAGCGGGCCTGTGTGAGAGGCTGAAAATTCGCTAGATACATGGCAAAATGCCATGTAACAAGAACAATAATGAAACAACACATAATACAAAACAACAACAATGTGGCCGCAAAGCGGCCACAGGGAGGCCCCCGGGCCGCGAAGCGGCCCGGTGGGCCGACGCCGCGGAGCGGACGAGGCGCGAAGCGCCGAGGCCGCGTAGCGGCTACGGGCCGAAGGCCCGTATTATACATATATAACCATATTTAAATATATCACGCATTATTTTACTATTACACAGTTTTGATCAATACCAATATTATTACCCATGTATAGGACAAAATTACCAGTAATCAAAGTTAAAATGTGTTTTTTTAATTAATTTGTATTATTACCAAACAATCATAATGAACAAAACTGGGTTTTTGCTTTGTTTGCTTTTTCCGCTTTTTTATAAGTTATTTATAAAATGCAAAACATTTGTATCGGTACAATAGGAATCACAACTAATGCAGACCTAAATTAGTCTAACGTTATTACATAAAACTTGCTAGTAGTAATAGGTATAAAGTTAATAAAATAATAATCATCGTCAATTGATTTTACAATAAATTTACATTAATTAATCATTGATCAAAACAAATAACTCAATTTTGATTAATAAAAGAACAATAATTAGATTTACATAAATTAACAATAATTTACAACAATAATTAATCAATTATTTAAAATTTTTGATGTGACGGCCGTGTTTTTGTATGCAAAGCCTAGCACGTCGCCTGACTCCTTTAACTGTTACTTTTGTATTTTGTCCGATTTTCTGTCGGAAGTTCAGTTACTGTTTCGTAAACTTGATCTTTTAAAGTTTCCCAAACATGGAAATCCATAGGAGTCAGGTCCTGTGATCTAGGGGGCCTTGCTACGTGACCTCCAATACCTATCCATCCGGGATCCAATGGAAAGTATCAAAAATTACAACATAAACAAAATTATTTAAGTTGTAATAATTGTTGTTTGTCTAATTAACAAACAACAATTAACAATAATTAGACAAAATAAAGTATTTGTTCTTTTCTTGACAAAAGGCGGAAAATGTAAACTAAGCAAAAACTTAGGTTTGTGTATTATGGTTGTTTGTTAATGATAAAAATTAATTTTAAACACCCCTTTTAATTTCGATTACTCGTAATTTTGTCCTATACTTGGGTAATAATATTGGTATTGATCAAAACCGTGTTAAACAATGAAGTTTTTAAAACAGTTATTGAGCTCATTTTTTTAAAATGTTTCAGAAAAATGCAACTCTATGTATACTTTTTCTTTATGAATTTTCTTGGCTTTCGAACGATATTCATAACTTATTTGTATTATTTATACTTTGGGAGTTAAAACATTTTTTCAAACCAACATACGTAACCCTAAAATTTATGACCTTGTGGGACCCGTCCCACAAGGTCATAAATTTTATATTTTTTTATGAAATTGGGTTCCTGACAGTGGGCTACCAGGGACCCACAAGTCATAAAGGTTTCATGACTATGGAAACTACATTCCAATGTAGTTTGGAAACCACATTTCCAATGTTGTTTAGTGCTGTACATTTCCAATGTAGGCATTCCAATACCTCCGCAGCCAAAGGGTTAAGACAGCTTAACAAGGCCTCCTGTTTAAGTGTTCAAAGAGAAGCATAAGATTACTGTGATAAAGAACTACTGTTGTTTCTTCTTTTTTAATTTGAAACATCTATAATTTTACCCTATTTGACATATTTGACACCACCAAGATGAATTAATAGTCAGTTTAATAACTAGTAGGGATAATGTTAATCTTACATAAACTCCATTATATTTGCTTTCCTACTTTAATGTTTAGCGAGTGTTTTGTTCAAAACATAAAAGATTGAATTTAATTTTTCCTAAAATCAAATTTGCAAGAAATTATAGCAATAAAAAATTGACCCGTTTTGTGAAACTGCTCAGCTGTGGGGTTACTGTGGAGGGGTCCGCAGTAAGCTGAGCAGTCTGTTGAAAAGGACATGGACCTGAATGGGTATTCAGGTCCATGTCCCAAGGCATATGGTCACTTTATAACCGAATTATCAGATGTGTTCCTCAGATCTGAGGGCCTTCGGCCAGCTACACGTAAAGTATCCATGTACCACGTGAATCACCAATTTATAGTTCGTGTGCATACCTTGTCAAAATCTATATTTTTGTAATAAAAAGCCAAAGTGAAATTGATTCCCCACTTCTTCAATAGAAATTTTCTGTTTTAAATTACTATTTTTTTTTTGAGTTATAGTATTTTTACTACAGCTGTTTATACTCTTGGTGAAATAAAGCTTGATTGCAAATTTTATAATTGCAGGATTTACTTTCAAACCTAGAGGATAATGTAGAGAGGCATGGTGAATTCAACTATAAATGTCAAACTTTAAAAGACTGGCTGTCAAGCGAAAAGGATAAGATATCTCAATGTGACGATACAACTGGGGAAAAGGCTGATATCAATAAAAGAATTGAAGCTTTGAAAGTAACTATTATTTTTTTTGTCATTTTAAATAATGTTTTAAGTTTATGTATCCATGGAGATATAATATACTTAGAGGGGACATAGCCTATCTTAATACATTGAGAGGCCTGAGACATCTTTATAGGGCTCACAGGGGCTCTGTGTAACCCATTGAATCCTCCTCTAAGAGTAAGTTTAGGTTATAACAAATCAATTGTTGTCGGATTTGCCCACATTGTTTGGGTTTTATTCATTGTTTTATTGGTTCGGATTTGCCAATATGCATAATAAATTTTCCATTTGATTCCAACTCAGGATGAGCAAAGCGAGTCAGACGTAGTGTGGATAATGAAACAGATCCAATGTGGTGAGGAAACGTTCTGAGCAAAAACTAAAACTATTAGAGGAGTACAGGACCCGATTAACACAGTGATAAGGGGTCTGGAAGTGAGACAGTTTTCATAGGTGCCCTAACTGTACTTACCCCTACTATAGTCTCCCAGAGAAAGAATAGATACTCCCCTACCTCTACAACTTCTATTGTAGCATGCATTCTACTAACGGCGGACATTTTTCAGTGATGCCACATTAAACCACTTTATTCAAAACTAACAATTAAAGAATACATGCAATAGATAATAATTAAAACTTATTTTAAATTCATTTTACTTGATTTAAAACAAAATAGTCGAAAAATAATGTAATATTTACGTGAAATTGTAATTATTAGAAATAAAATAAAAAAAAGGATGTCACCAATGTACCATTACGGCACCTAGTTACCCAAGGAATGATAAGAACTGTTGTATCCTCCCTCTAATAGTTTTAGTCTCTTTGGTTCTGAGATACCCTATACCCAGTTTTTTACCATTGATATATATGTGTTAATTGAATTATTTACTGTTTGTGCTACTAATACTCAATTAATATTTAAGTTAATTATGGAATATTTCCTTACAGTCTCTTAGAAAATCTTTGGCAGTCGGAGAAGAGAAGGTTAAAGAATTAAAATCAGTTGAAAACAATTTGAGTAAATCAACTACTAAAAAAGGAATCGATATTATTGAAAATGAAAGGAACAAGTTTGAAGAAATCCTACAATCTTTGTTTCAAATGATAGGTAATACATTTTTAGATGGTTTAGTGAGAGACATTAACAAATCATAATATTATGATTTTTTTCCAGGATGACTTGGTACATTTTCTAAATTACGAGATATTGTTAAAAGATGAAGTAATTTATTGAATGTTTTTATTGTTTCATTTTTTACAAATTGTTCTATTGCTTCGTTTATAGGTGTTTAATCTTAAAGAATATACTGCGATACACAATCTTACCTTTGCCATTTGCAATATTACCTTTTCCATATGAAATCTTAACTTGCAATACGAATCTTACCTTTGCCATTTGCAATTTACCTTTTCCATATAAAATCTTAACCTTGCAATACGCAATCTTACCTTTGCCATTTGCAATATTACCTTTTCCATATGAAATCTTAACTTGCAATACGCAATCTTACCTTTGCCATTTGCAATATTACCTTTTCCATATGAAATCTTAACTTGCAATACGCAATCTTACCTTTGCCATATGCAAGGTAAGGAACTCATTCATACACACTTACCAAATTAAGGACTGAAATTCGCCTTCATATATATATTATTGGAATCATGAGGCAAAGCGTGAATGATCTCCTCGCTCCACAATCAGTAGTAGCTCCAGGATTATTACTAAGGCCAAATATGATGCTCACTGCAAAGATATCTTTAAAAACTTGGGTGTTATGACTATGTATAATTTGTATATTTTTAATGTTCTTTTATATGTAAAAATTAATGTAAATAGTTTTAATGTAAATAGCTCTTATCATCACTACAATACAAAGAGTAAGGACTTACTTGTAATTCCTATGCATTGATTAAAAAAATCTGAAGTTGGACAGATGGTTTTAGAAGTGAAATTATATAATGATCTTCCTAGCTATTTAAAATATTTAAGAGTCCTTTGATTTTAAAAAAGAATTAAAAATTTTACTCACAGAAAATCCTTTTTATTGTATGAATGAATATTTTAATTTGACAAAAACTTTGTAAATTTAATTGTATTATTTATTTATATTAATGTGTAACTGACTTTTTCCTATTGTTTGTTAAATCTTAATGGAAACAATATATTTTCTTATTCTTTCTTATTCCACTTCTGTCAATTAAACAACCTCATAAGTGGCTTTTAATGGAAATCCACTAAAATGGTTCTGAATTTTCAAAAATGGTTTGTATCCTCTGTAGAGTGGTTTGTCTACTCCTGGGAGTTTAAATTAACAATTTTTTTGTATTTTCTTACCATTTTTGGTAACTTGATAAAGTTATCATTAGAACTTACTGGAATGCAGTCTGTTTGAACTTTTTGAAACTACTTTTGAATATTTGAAACTGCATCGAACCCTAAGAAAGTTGATCCTAAAAGTAAAGTAATATAAAAACCAAGTAGGGAAACTCCTATACTAACCTGTGTAAAAAAATCAAACATGAGTGATCGGCTGATAGCTGGCTCAAAAAATAAAAAAATAGCAAAATTTGGAATAATTGAGTGTGAGCTTTTTAAGATTTACGTTTTTTTACTTAGTGTTATTGGCAACCCAGATAACATTAGGTGAGTTTTACTTTTTAGCGTGTTTTCGTACTTTAATATGTACATAATAATTTAATGATTTTGTGTTAAATTCTGTGAAATAATTGTTACAATAGTTTAGTGAAAGAAAAAGAAAAACTATTGTAAAGATATTTTATTAAGATTTTGAAGAACATACAGATGACAGTGTGTTACCTTAAATATAACTTAAAATTTTGATTGCATTTGATATATTCAAAAAAACAGTTAATGACAAATTTTAGTGATACTGGTTGTTTTTTGTATTATTCTATATCTTTTGTTTATTTTATTGTATTTCTTTTATATTACAGAGGGTATTGAAAGTAAATTAGAAGACATGTTAAAACATTGGTCTGAATTTGAAGAAGAATTAGAATCAGTTACTAAATGGTTTCGTGCAACTGAAGCGTTATTCAGAGAGCAACAGCTTCAAGCTACTTTGGAGCAGAAGCAACAGCAGCTAGATGCTCTAAAGAAGAAAAGACAAGAAATAACTGATAAAGAAAAAGTTGTCGATACCTTTGTTGACAAATCTCATATGCTCCTACATTCCAGTGGAGCAGATAGAATTAAACCTCTCATTTCACAAATTAGCAACAGGTAGTTTGGCATTTCAATTTTTCCTCTCCTCTCCTTTCAATTTTTGTGGGAGTGGGGATAAAATATTAAATATGTTTTATGTAAGGTTGGATGCTTAGATATGAATTTAAATTGATAATAATGAATTCAGATTATAGATAATAAACAACATGAAGCCTTCTGACTTTTGGCTGCTCCACAGCCTCTATTACATTAACTATTTGTTAAAATTTTTAGATTATATTCTGATATATTGCTTCTTTTTATCTGCTTTTATCATTCCTTTTCACTTATTAAGATGAAACACCATGGCTCCATGGCTAATTTTATTTTTTATTTTACAAAAAGCTTTTGATCTATTAAGAAACCATCATTAGAGGCTGTCATACAAATTAGAACATTAAAAATATCAGAAAAACAAATTAAGATTGTTCAAGCCACTGTTGAGCGTTATCTTGATCCAGCAAACTCTAAAAAAGCTGGTAATAAATTAAATAAAGAGGACTGTATGTAAAAAGATGAATTGACTTGTTGATTTTAAAAATGTTTGTTTAAGGTACCAACTAGTCCATGTTTTGAGTAAAGAAGTGATGAACAGATGGCAAGGATTAGTTGAAGATCACAAAGCTTACAAAGCTAAAGTAGACGAAACTGAGAAATGGTTGGGACCTCTGGAGCAAAGATTTACAGATTCACAGACGAGTGATTTCCAAGCAAGGGTATCAGCACTGGGTGGCTTATCTTCTGAAGTAGAAACAGGTCAGGCTAAACTAGCTAGTCTTAGTGCTGCAGGTGAAAGACTATATCCTGATACTGCTGCTTCAGGTAGAGAAGATATTAGACTACAGCTTCGTAATATAAGAGACAGGTTTGTTGTAAACATTTTTTTGTAATTTATTTATGGCAAGATGGGATTTTTCTTCACAGTTTTTCTTTAATACTTTAGAAAAAATAATATTATTTAAATTGATTAATAATGACTACAAAATCTGGAAATAAAAAATATCTTAGTTGAACTTACAGTATAGAACACAGTTATAATCAGTTGACCACGTGGGAAAAATAGTGTTGAAGAACCAATGAGATTGGTCTGATATAAAATTTTGGGCGTGGTTTAACATCTAGGACTAACTTCATTGGCTCTCTCTCATTCTTTTTCCCCTTTGTCAACTGATTAAAATAAAATTAAAATAACTAACTAAAATAAAAAAAAAAACTTTATTTTAGAGTACTCTATTGGAGTGTTTTCTTGAGATGAGACTTTAAAATATTTTCAATACGAGGTTGTTTGGATGACAGATGTTAGGGGAGACAAGTGGGAGGGGGGATCGTTTCCTTAAGGTTATCAAACCAAAAATATATGTCTTAAAAATATATTTTTATTTTTTATTTTTTTATTTTTGTATATATGTATTTTATTTTTATATATGTATATATATATATATATATATATATATATATATATATATATATATATATATATATATATTATATATGTGTGTGTGTGTGTGTGTATGTGTGTAAGTTTCTACTCTTGATCAATACTTCCTACCTCCTAGTACAATAATATACCCAATACCCTCTTGAGAAGTGTTTCATTTTACAGATTAAATTATATACAGCTGTATATCCCAGTTTATATTATTTTTTATCATTTATGTATATTATTTGATAGATGCTATTATTTAAAAGTTAAATTTTTAATCAAACCCATTTATTATGAATGCAATTTTAGTTTAAGTTCTTATTCCATCCTTGGTAGGAGATCCTAGATTTGAACTCAGGATCTCCAAGTTATCTGGTCTATGATCTATCAACTACTCCTTTGAGCTTACCTGTTCAATCTGCCTTTGATCTACTTTAACCATGTATTCTTCTACTTAAAATTATATCAGTGATTTTATATTTTAAGAAGTAAAATTTAACAAAAAAAGACATTTTCACTAAAAACTCTTTGTCTTGAAAATTGTTGTATGCCCTCGTTGGTATATTCAATTGTGTGCCAAAAAGTCTCACTTACCTTATTATGGTTAATCTCTATAATCATAGCTAAATATTCTAATAACTTAACAATGGCATAAATATCTAGTTTTATTTAAAGTAATGCAAAAGGGGTTGGTTTTGATTGATTAATAGGAACTGAATGTAATAATATTTGTCTTCTTACCACTACTCTTCTTAAGTTATATTGGTATAGAATCAAATCAAATATTAACAACACCAACTTCGTCTTTCCACCAATAAGCTTTAATTTATCTCTGAGCAGAGCCGGCTTTCGGCTATAATGCCATCTACAGTGCCGGTGAGATGTTGAGTTTTTTAATTCTTGGAGTCTGACTGAAAGACTCCAAGAATTGAAAGACTCAACATCTCACCGGCACTGTAGATGGCATTATAGCCGAAAGCCGGCTCTGCTCAGAGTTAAATTAAAGCTTATTGGTGGAAAGACGAAGTTGGTGTTGTTAATATTGTAGACCATTCCACGGTGCTCACTGAAGTTATAATCAAATCAAACTTGCAATCCTAAGGCCTTTCATATTTCATTGGTTTTTTTGTAATGCTGGACTAAATATAAACATTTTATTTTGAAATTTAAAATGATTTTTCATCTTATTTACTTATTAATTTGACAAACGTAGTTAATTTCCAACTTAAATAAAAATACAAGTTTCCAAATTTCCTCATTTAGATTGTGTTTTGTGGCAAGTATTATACTTCACCTCCCTCACTTATTGGCTACTCTATGTCATTATCCTGAAAAAATGTTATTCACATTTTAATAATATTTATTAGGTGTCAAATCCACTTTAAATCAATTGTATTAGATTTAAAAATACTAAATATAGTATCTAATTGTTTATATATTAGTTTAATACTATTAAAGTTTATGTATTGATTTAATAATATTACAGTTAATATACTAATTTAATAATATTGCAGTTTATTTATTAATTTAATAATATTTACAGTTTATATATTAATTTAATAATATTACAGATTATATATTAATTTAATAATATTACAGTTTATATATTAATTTAATAATATTGCAGTTAATATATTAATTTAATAATATTACAGTTTATTTATTAATTTAATAATATTACTGTTTATTTATTAATTTAATACATAAATTAATATTTTATGTATTATATATTTTATACCCCCCACTCTCTTTAAATGTTTAGTTTTTCGCTATATTTTAACTTTAGGTTTATAAAGCAACCATCACCGTTGGTAACCTCTAGTATTACTATCTTATACGGACTATTAGTTCTCAATAATAATTAGCATAAACCAGAAATTAAATAACCTTTCTTTTCCTTTTTTACAACCTTCTTTATCAGGTTATTGGTAGTTGACTTTTTACTTACTGAAAATGGTTATTGACCATAAAAGCCAAATTTAATTCTGGGGGGGTGACACCCCTATCCATGTCAACTTATCCGACTGCCTCAACATTTACAAGACACATACAGTGTTAGATTAAATATTGTTTTAATCAATACTTACCCAAAATTTGTCCATCCATGGTGGTAATGTTTTTCCACAGTCCCATTCCGGATATTCCTGTTTATAAAAATCAACTCCTCTAATTTCAAATAACTGAAAAGGTTCTGTTTGTTGACAAAAATAATCGGTTATGATGCCATCACATTGGGCAAAATGGTACAACGAATCAATGCTCTGCTTCCTTCTAGCCTCTTCTGCATTTGATTTAATAAATATAGGTAAATTTTCAAGCTTTTCTTTAATTTGTTTGGGGTTCACAAAGATTTTTATGGTTTTATTTAGGTGCTCTTTCAAATTATCATCATCCCCATTATTTCTGATGTGTGATCCAGTTTTATTCAAATCTGACGCTTCTCTAATGTCCCAGACAGTACAGTATCTGTAACGAGTTAATATTTTATATACTCTATATACTTTGTTATATCCTCCTACGGGGGGATATAAAATAGTATACCGAACAATTCCTATATAGGTATATACCTATATAGGTAGTATATATAGTAGGTATATATAGGTAGTTTATGGTAGTATATATACCTATATAGGTATATTCCTCTACATACCTATAGAGGAATACTAGTATATATTCCTTTATGCCTCCTACCTTTTATTCTCTATTATGTAGGGATTTTTAACATATTATAAGTGAAATAAATTTGTTTTGATTTTTCGGGTCAGTTCATTTTCATATCTGCATGCCATGGTATATAGTCATGGTGATTGTTTTCTATAACTCAATTAGTTTTTCCCCTCAGATACCAAGTACCAACCTTGTGCTGTCTTTAAATTAGTTCTTCCATTTGGTTTATTATTTATTTTATAAATAATGGATTATTAAATAATAATAAAACTTAATAATTCAGCAACCGGAATTATTGCCAACTTTGTTACAAGAAAATTGTATATTGTTATGGTGGCAGCATTACTTTAGACCACCAGTGAACCAGCTGTGTTGTTATCAGTTGTGCTCCTTCTATATATAGTATTATTTTAAGATTGTATATCACCTATAAACATATGGGACTCATGGGCATTTTACCTTTTCAAATAAATTTTGTACGAAGGACTATCCAAGTCTATTGATATTCCTTTGTCGAAGGAAGGGAAAATAAATATCACCTAATATTCTTTTGTCAAAAAACGTATACCGCTTTTGTTGGTGATATATTATGTACAAATTGGGTTACTTTTGTATAGTTTTAAGTGAGTTTGAAGTGAAGTTGTTCCTCTAAAAATTGTTAAAGGAAGCAAGATTAAGGCAATCCAAAAGGTTTTAGTAATTAATCAATGAAATCCACTGGATACTGTAATAATTATTTTACAGAAATGTGTTGATATATCATTCATACATGGATTCACTTTGACACAATTTTCGATTTACATTCATTCATAATATG